>BSBK01000249.1:0-453855 GCA_027943335.1 Chamaecyparis obtusa
CAATAAGGGCTATTTTGTGCAGAGCTACTATTTATGGAAAGTTACTATTTTGGTAATTTTCGTATGTGCTCAGAATGATCTGATTTCTTTCTTGGAGGTTCATTTTGGTCATATAAGTCTGCCAGTAAAGTTTCATTGCCAGATCAAGTGTATATTGGAAGATATTGAAGATTTTTGGTATTGGCAGCAAGGTACAGAAACTTTGAACTCAATTTTGAAGGCTTTAGAGGCCCCAGATGAGGTCAAAAAATTTGGGTGACAAGCGCTTGCGCCAATCAAGCTTGTAGAGTGCTTCGTGGCATTTCCGAAATGGGGTTATAATAGCCGATTGGGTCAACTGGTGATGACTTATGGTCTTCAGAAGTTGGGCCACCCGAAATGGCAAAAAATAATTTTCTTCAAAATTTCTGTTCGGGTTTCAAAGGTTATCTTGAGCCGACTATGACGTAATAAAATGTAAAATAAAATAATTCTAAGTTTGGTCGGCCTTATTGGCTAAAATTCTAGAACCTTCCAGGCGGTGGAAAATTGCCTATATAAGGAAGGCTGTATTATTGTCTTAGGCAGTTCAGAATAGTTCTGGGTAGTAGATCTAGGTAATAGTTCGAGGCTTTATCCTACACAATATTGTAAGGGAATGCCCATGTGGCTTTGCATATTGTAATTCTGAAAGTTTGTAATTCCACATTTGTGGAGATAATAAGAAGCCAATTTTTCTGTTCTTGCATATTGTTGTTGTTTCTCTATTTCTGTTATGTGTTTGTGGTATTAAGGGGAGCACCCTTCATCACATATTTAATTTAATTTTTTCTCTAAATAAAAATTTATTCATTTTTATAATATTTAGGTGATTAAAATTAATAACATTTAAAAACACAAACAAACATAGTTGTCTCTGTCTCGTAGAAAACACCATCATGAATAGGTCATTTGTGAGGGTCGCATCCTCAACAGTTAATGCCTAGAATCTACTCCCACAATGTGTACACGAATGGGATGCCAAAGAATCCTCCTTCACATCGGTATCTACCCTGGCACATATACCCTTACAGTTGGTGCACATATGCTCAATGGGCTGGGCTGAGCCACATGGAGCATGTGATGATGATGGAGGTGGTGTAGGTATTGATCTACCCTCTACATAGAATAACTGTGTGCCACACTTAATAATGATATCAGTAAATGATGTAGTTTCCTGAAGGGTTTGTAAATATATAGACTCCTTCACTACTACCAGGACTGCAACATGAACTATGGTTTTTTAGCTAGACGCCTCCTATGTTGCGACTCTACCACCCTATGGCCCCCAACTCTATCCTGCGTAGAGCCTCTCCCTCTACCCTAGAAATTTCATATGTCAAATTAATTCAGCTTCTCACCAAGGATAAACTCACAATATAGCTTTCTCAAAAAATATAAAGGCACCTCCCAACTATTACATGGTGCTTGATCAAAGATCATATACCACCTATCCCAAAATGAAGCTCTCATCCTATTAAATACCACCTATCCCAAAATGAAGCTCTCATCCTATTATGAACACACCAATGTATGGGAAACCAATTCGTAGTTACCTCTAAGAGTTACTACTAATAGGATCAATGAAAAGAGAACATATGTCTTCTGTAAGTATCCTCTCTTTTTCACTTGAACATATGACAATCCATTAGCATAAAATGCATGGGATCTATCCCTCCTTGAACCCCATACATAACCTCCTTAGACACATCATTTCCACTATTGGCTATTATTTCTCAGGAAGAGGCAATGGATGAGTGGTGCTCAAAACTAGAGGACCTCAACCTATTAACCAATATGGATTTTTGTGCATTGTTTTATTGAAGGTGATTGATAAGGTCCTCTTATGTGGCATCAAGGTGACCTATTGGAGGATGCAGAGGGTTTGGATTTAGTTTGGTGGTGGATTTGGGATTGGCAGTGGATTTAGATTTTGCTAAGGTTTTTCTTGTTGTGGGGTTACATTTTGAGGATTCTCTTGTTGCTCATTTCCAACATTATCAATATTCTCATGTGTTTGAAGAGGTCTTGTTGTCTCTTTCATGCTCAGGGATTGTTTTCCAAATCTAACATCAAAATAATTTTTTAAAAATTAAATCAATTCAAAAAACCCTACTCAATCAAAATTGAAACAAAAACAATTAAAAAAAATTCTTACATGTTTGATAGCATGGCATGCTTGTAAAATGATTATATGGCAACAAAATCTAATAACAACAAGAACCACCTCGGGTTTTGACATTTTATCTTCCTCCTCTCTCCTTCAAACTCAGTTTTGGCGTGAAGAAAAATAGTCAAATATGGGTTTTTAAAAATGTTTTATGACAATCAAAATACGTACGGGTTTTGTAAAACATTTTTTGCTTTACAAAACGCATACGAGTTTTGAAGAATTGATGTTTTTTAATTATTTTGTGTGGCTTGGAAAAGCCTTGGGTTTCCCAAACCTATTTTTTATGAATTTTAAATAAATTTAGTGGGTTATGAAAAGATTTGGTTTTGTTCAAGAGGTGGCCACTTTTTTGCACACCATCCTGGTACACTTACCCATATTCAAGACTTGATTATGATGTCTTTTGATGGTTTATGTATGTAGCAGACATATTGATACTATTAGGATCATTACTTATGTTCTCCTCTTGCTTATGTTTATCAAATGATTATGCCTTACATTTATATTTAATATACATACATATGGTTGTGTTCTAACCCATGATTCTATTGATAAGAATGATTATGCTATGGATATGCTTTATGTACTTGTTATGTTGATCTTCTCTATGATGTGTTTGCATTAAAAGGGAGGGATGTCATATTACTCACCTTTCATGCTCATACAATGTGTTGAATCTCTTTTCATTGTTTGTGGTATCAAACATGTATGTATGTATGTATGTACACATGTATGTATGTACGTACGTATGTATGTATGTATGTATGTAGGTATATATGTCTGTATGTATGTATGCATTCATGCATGCATATATGGTTCTTGTCATGCAAGTGATTTGCAGGTACTAGGCATCAACTCCACTTGGCTCCAAAAGTTTAAGCATGCCTTTATATTCATCAATTATGGTAGGAGGGATATAGAATTAAGTTGGTGTAACTATCTAAGGGGTGAAAATCAAGGTATATCTTTGCCTCCTAGATTGATGTGATTATTTCTCTTAGGGGGAGAATATAACTTGGTTGAAAAAAGAAAGTATGATAAATGTAGCAAGAAGATGAAAAGAAATATGAGAAAGATGAGAGATATATATAGAATATATAGTGGATATAGAAAAAACCTCTTATCCATGATGTCAAAGGAGGACTTGTGTTCATTGATAATGAAAATGATTGAGAGCAGTTGACAGTGGACAATATTGTTGATATTGTATGTTATTGAATAGTATTGCATGATATGAAAGCATATAACATTATATGTTATGGAAGGAGAGAAAATTGCATGATATGGAAGGATGGAACATTTCTTTTCTCACTTGGTGCTAAGTGTTATGTATTAATTAAAATATATTATAGTAAAGATTTTCATCTTTAAGGTGAGATAACATTAAGAATTGAGGTGATGTTTTTTCAAATATTTTGGCCTCTGGAGAACTATTGTAGTAGGCAATTCATATAATTATTCACACTCCTCTATGTTAGAGAATTTCATCTTGCCCTTTTGAGCATGGTGTCTATGACCTATGTACATTGCACTTCTATCTTTTCATGTCCTTGATATTGCAGCTGATATGGTTGGTATTTTTAGTTGATTGAATGTCTAGTTGTCTATCAAAGTTGTTCTATAAAATACTTTGTATTTCTCTACATTGATGATTCTAGTGATCTAGCTTGGATGACATGTTTATAACATATATGCTATGTCTTAGTTCTATTTTTAGAAGAAGGTTTTATCTACAAGTAGTGATGGTGATAACCTATGTATGATTAACTCTTAGGAATGAAGTGTTCTTATTAGATGTGTAGTATTTATATTATTTTAGAGTTATAAGAAGAAATAAATATCTAATAATTATTTTATATGATAAAGTTATGTCTTAGTGTGCTCTACGTAGTGTTGTATGGTATGTTTGTTGATGCATTTCATCCAAAATGCGTGTTTCACGGTAACTACTTTGATCTAGAAGACATAAGGTGTTCATGTTCTTTAGATTTCAATGGGTTCTTGGGTACCTTCATGTTTGGAGATTTTTTGAAGGTAGTATATTCAACGCTTGTTCATCTTGATTCATGTGTTCCTATACCTTGTTTAGGGATAGTGTGTCTTTCATGAAAGTCTTGTATCTTTTCCTAAGGAAATGTATCTTAGCTCTAAAGTTATTTTGTATCTTGATCTAGGGAGTGTGCCTTAGCCTGCAAGTTTAGGTAGTTGTGTGCTTCCTTGAGAGTGAGCCTAAAATAAATATTAAAATTTTTGTTTCATACATTGTGAGTTAACTATAATCAGGGTTTTTCCCTTCTTGGATTTTTTACATAAATTTAGTCTTCCCTTGTATATGGTCTTCATTGCTTTATCTTCTTTATGTTGCTACACACAATAAATTTATTTGATTCTAGATGTTAATTGAAAGGTTATAAGACAAATTCACTCTCACTCTTAGTCTCAAGTTGTGCACAACACATGGGTTGTGTAATCAATGTTCACTATATTTAATCTTTTTACTTTACTCTTGAAACTTAACTTGAATGCTTAAGTACTGAAATGAACATCAACATAAACAAGATACATAAACACAACACATAAAACCAATATGGTTATAGGGAAACCCAAATAGGTAAAAACCACAATGGGGATTGACACCCACTAAGAACTACACTAGTGTCTTATGATCCTTGTTTGAAGATCTACAACCCTATTAGGAGTTGTTCTTTACAATGCTTTTAGTACAGTGACCTTGTCAAGGGTCAGAACCTATTATGAGTCTCTTACAATAACCCTTTTAGGGGTGGGGACACACTTTCCTAGATCTCACTACTCAAGTGGTGAAGGCTACAACCTTCTGATCTCAGATACGCACTATATATGTTGGATGAACTGGTACTATGACACTTCTTGTCTGATCAGCTCCTTTGATGCACTGATGCTTTGACCTCTTGCAAAGCTCTAATACACTCTTACTACTCTTTGCACACTTCTTCTCTATTTCAACTTCCATACCTTATTACAAAGGTGCATCTAATATTTATAGGCGCAACCAAAATAATTAACTAGGTCGGCCTATAATTGATTACATACAACACTTACTACTCTTACTAATCTTTGCACACTTCTTCTCTCCTTATCTTATCTCTATTTCAACTTCCATACCTTATTACAAAGGTGCATCTAATATTTATAGGTGCAACCAAAACAATTAACTAGGTCGGCCTATAATTGGCTCAAGCGTGTTTACAAAAAAACATAATTACATGTCTAAAAATTAACTACAATAGGTTCATAGCCTTTACAAAACAATAATATCATCACTAATCAAATTACCAACAATCGGTTGCATACTCTATTCTATTCTGGCATTCATTTTTTGTGTTTACTTCAACTGTTTGTATCTTCACCATACTGTATATTCTGATCATGTACTCTTAGACTTAGAAAGTATACACACTTACCAACTTATTTTCTAGGGTGCATACCATAACTTTTTCATATGCATGTGCAATGATGCTCTGATCTACTAATGCTCTGTTAACTATCCATTCTTCTATACTTAACGAAATTTTGATCTTCTGATAATGTGCGCTGACTCCAAAACACTATATGATTTTTCTGCCATAATGACAACACTATATCTAGTCATATACAATAGTATAGTCAACTTGCCAACAATATCCCCCTTTTTCATTAATAACAACAAAGGAATATGGAAAAGTTGCTGACTGTACCCTTATACTGAAAACTTTTTAACATGCATTATCTTATATCTCCCTTAGACTATGTACTATACATCTTCTTTACATATAAGACTCCAAGACTCCATATTCTATACACAATACTCCCCCTTTTACATTAATGACAAAGGTGCTTCAAAAAATGTATCTCTACAAGTACTTACAAAGAAAGTACATCCAAATATGCAATCTGCAAATTGTGGATCTCTTGTTTCCAAAATGCAATCAGTCCATTGATAGTTTGGAGATGGGCACATAAGGCATATGTCAGTGTCTCCATCCTCTCCAAGTCTATGCTAGGACCTTGATCATATGTCACCATGGTGGCATCGATCTCCTTAATTTTCTGATTAAGTCAATCTAGAGAGGGTGCAAGAGCATTCCTAAGTTGTGTTTGCCTTGCCCTTATCTTAGACATCTCTTTCTTAGCTTGTTCAATCTTGTCTATCTATCCTTGGTACACATTATTACACATGTTGACATTGGTGGAGGGATCTTCCATTGATTTCCTTACATTTTCTATCATTGCTTCTACCTCTTGGATCCTCTTGGATAGATCAATAGTTAACTTATCCTAATTCATATAGTCGGCAATACTCTTCTTGCCCTTTGTTGTAAACTCCTTCAAAGATGCTTGAAAAATCTTTAGTGAACTTAGGTCAAGTACAAAGTTTCTAACTAATTTACTTAGCCTCTTCTTCATATATTTCTCTTCTACAACTAGGGATGCAGATTCTTCCAAGCTAGAAAAATTAGTTTTGAAGTTTGAAAGAATTGTGCTTACATCATCAACTGAATGGACCTTAGATACTTTCTTATTTGAAGGTAACAAGTTGTTCAAAATGTTGACTAATTCAACAAACAAGGGATTCCTCATATTTTTTTCTTTTTCTTTCTCCATGGCTAGGACACTGATCTTAATCAGGTCTTCTTCTCCCCAAGAGTCCAAGCTAGTGGTGTTCAGTGTCAAACTTGACAACAATGATACAAAAGGTAATGGAGTGATAGGAGTGCTATCCATCAATTTTTGTTTTACTCTGATTGGAATCTCAACATATGGCTCATCTGTTTGCTCACTTTCTTTCATTTCTTCTTCTTCTTTCTCCTTTTCTATTTCCTTTTCTTCTTTTTCATCTGTTATATCCTCAATCAATACTTCTTCTTGTTGATTAGGAGGAGTGTCACCACATAGAGTCTCAACCTCTTGTGTGCTTACAAAGGCTTCTTCAAACTTGTCAAATCAATGTATGTGACCGCCATAGCAATTTCTACATTATCAATAAAAATTGCATCATCTCTTTGAGTCTCTGTCATGGGCGCAAACTTTTCTGCCTCTATAGGTGTTTCAACTGTAGGTGTTGAATCCTGAGGACCTTTAAATAGTACATTTGTGGTCTCTAACTCCTTGGCTACCTTTGTGGGCACTTGAGTTGTGGGTGCAGTAGTTGGGTACATGTGCCTATTCAGAAAAAATTTCTCAAAGGCTTTCTCTCTTTCCTTTGCAACCAACTCATAATTCTTATCCATGATATGTAGTGTTCTAGACTTGGTTCTGAGGTGTGGCTTCACCAGATCTAGCAACAAAGTTTTCTCCTCTAAAAAACATACCGGGAGGCTTTCATCTAGAATTTTCTCTCTTATTCTTAGATCTTCCTCAATTTCCTGTCTCTTCAAGAATTCAAAAATGTTCCATACATTATCTGGAATCACTGTCTTCAATTCTAGGACTGTCTTCTTAAACTTTAACATGTGTTTGATAATCATTCCATGAATCTCTGATTTGTCAATCTCACTGTATTTCTCATAAAATTTTCCTATCTGATCAATTCTTCCTTCCTCAATTATCCTTGTACTCAACACTTTTAGACTAGGTCTTAAACTTACTTGTGGAGGTTCTTGTGTGCTTTTTCTCTGACTTCTTGTAATTTGTGAGGATGGGTGTCTTGCACCTGTCTCTTTCTTCCTCTTAGCTATTGTCTTATACTCAGGAAGAGCTGTAAGATCAATTGTTTTTGTGGGTGTGGGAGGGGTAACATTTGTTTTGTCCTATTTATCCTTTGGTTCATCGGTTTTCTCAATCTTAACCTTTTTCATATTAGGATCATCAAATTCTACTTCTATTACAGATGCGCTCTCAATTCCCAAAGCAATATTTTCTTGTCTTGCTTTGTCAAGGTCTGCCTGTGTTACTCCATGAATTATGAGTATCTCAAAAGTAATCTTAGCTACTTTCCTCGTAGTTGTTGCGCTATTCAAAACTACATCAACTTCTCTTGTTTTTTCTTCATAAGTCCCCCATCTTGGTTCATTAGGGTCCTTAGGTGTTGATAGCAATACTTTTGCATATGCTTCTAGAATTGGCTCCTCAACCTCATATCCAAGTGGATGGATCCACTTTGTTCTAGGCTCCACTGTTTCCATGCAAGTTGTGTCAGTTTCTACCATGAAGCAAATGGTGTCTTTATATTTCTCAACAATGCTTTCTGGTATTCTGTATCTCATCTGCATTTTGACCCTAAATGTCTTCAATTCTAGCATTATATAATCCTTCAATGTGCTCTCACTAGATGCCTTGAGAGATATTTGAGGCATTGCAAGCATTTTCTTATCTAAGTACAAATTTGAGACCTTTGCAACTATATGGAAGTACATGTAGATGACTAAAGACCCAAACCTAAGTATTTTGGTCTTATCATACTTAATGGCTCTAATATTATCTATTAGTTGTGCATGCAAGATCTCACATAGATTGAACTCGCCATTTTCTCTGACAAGTCTTATTGCTGCAAGAATAGTGGCCATTGACACACTATTCACCCTATTGGTGTGTTGAAATCTATAACCTAATATCATGGGCATCAATTTGATGTCTTTCTCCTCTATAGGCTCAATTGTCATTCCGCACCTATCACTTCTTAACATACATTCTTGTTCAACTAGTTTTCTTACATCCTTGCCTATTGGAAGAATGACGCCTATCCTTGAAAGGCCTATCATTTCATGAATTAGGTCTCCTGTGATTCTCACTGGTACTTCACCTATCCAAAATAGGTCATCATGAATTCTGCTAAGAAAAATCTTTATCCATTTAGACTCATAAAAATCATATGCCATAGCATATTCAACTATGGGATAGTTTTCCAACTATGCGAACTCATCAAGGAAGGTTTTATTTGGTTTCATCATAGTCTCAATGTGCACTCTAATTATATCAAGACCTACTAGTTCCTTCTTACAGTAAATGTATGCACGGATGTCTTCAACATTCATAACACCCATAGGGGTTTGGGAGAATGCTCCTTCTAGGTCATCCAAAGTAGATTTGAAAGGGTGCCTCTTGAAAATGTATCTCTTCCCCTCTCCAACATCAAACACAGTAGGAGTAGCCATAACTTACTTGTATATCACTTCACAATCAGTTTCTGAGAACTTCTAAATTGTCGTAATGGATTAGGGCTTCTGCAACCAATCAAACACACTTCTTCATTGGTGAATCAAGCTTGAATCCTTCACAATCAACTACTAGGGATTTTTTTCTCTCCAATCACTCAAACTTGAATGCAATGAGTGATCTGCAAGTCTCCGAGTACTTTAAAGTAAAAAATTTCTCTATTAATACTTGTCGTGTAAACCAGACATTCACTTAAAATCTCCAACTTTCATTTTGCAATCAATCAGGTAGTGCGCTCTTGCAGATAGGTTCTACTAGTCTTCAAAAGGTTAAATCCAAAGGTGCATACTCTGAGGATGAGTATACTGGTCACACAGGGGTCTAGAGCTAAATTAGCTCCCCCTATGACCCTAAGGGTCATTCATCCAAATGTAGAGGGTGTGTCCACTATGGATGCATCCAATACATACTCATCAACCTTATCCTTCTTTGCCTCTAACCAAATCAAGCTTGCATCTTCTACAGCTTTCAAAAACTTGACATCTCCTTCTGTATTGAATATTGATTCTTCGGGGTTTTTAGGGCTTTCCTAACTTTGTGTTCTTGATCTATAGAACTTTGAGATGTGTCCAACCTTGTTACATGAGTGACAAATAATTGGAGGCCTTAAACTCCTCAACACATTGATATGGGTTTCCATTTTACACTGTCTAGCTAAGTGACCATTATAATTACATATCTGACATGTAATACTCTGAGGACTTCTTGCATTTGTTTGATTTTGATTTCTCTGATTATTCTGATTCTTGTTCTTCTAAGTTATTTTACAATTCATAGCTCTATGACCAAATTTATTTCATGAATAACATTAACCATTGAAAGATTTTACCTCTTTACAATATCTTGCTATATGTCCATTCTTCTTACATGCATAACAAGTTAGGTCTACTAGTTGCACTCATCTTTAGATGGTTCAGTATTGTCTTTAGTATGATTTTTAGTCTTCTTGGCATTTGTGGTGTCTTCTAGTGCTTTCATTCTTGCTCGCATGTTGTCAATATGATTTTGTGCTTCATTGAGTCCAATGCCACTGGTATCTCCTTTAAGTTTCTGAGCATATAACTGAGATTTAATCAGATCCTTTCTTGTGTGTAATTTATCAATGTGATTCTTTGCCTCTTTCAATTCAGATTCCAAATTTTCTTGGATGTTTCTTAACTCAAAGATTTCCATATTGGCTTGCCTCAATTCTTCATTCAGTTGAAGATTCTCCTTGATCTATTCATCATAAACTTCTTGATTATTAGTTAGCTTTTCATCCAGCTCTTCAATTTGATCTTTCAGAGATGTGTTCTCTTCATTTAACTTTTTGACCATCTTCCCTAAATCATTGTTTGAACAATATTTCAAATCTTTTCTTAGTCTTTTGATGACTGCTTGAGAATCACTAAATTTTTCTTTTAGTTCTTCAATTACTTTTTCTGATCTGTCAAGGTCTTCAAGAGTAGGTTCAAGATTATTTTTTAGATTTTTCATTTCTCCCTTATCCATGATCATCTCAAGTGGTTAAACTTCTTTGTTGAGGACTAGAGCTCTGATACCAATTGCTAGGAATGGGAACACTGAGAGGGGGGTGAATCAGTGTTCACTATATTTAATCTTTTTACTTTACGCTTGAAACTTAACTTGAATGCTTAAGTACTGAAATGAACATCAACATAAACAAGATACATAAATGCAACACATAATACCAATATGTCTATGGGGAAACCCAAATAGGTAAAAACCCCGATGGGAATTGACACCCACTAAGAACTGTACTAGTGTCTTATGATCCTTGTTAGAAGATCTGCAACCCTGTTAGGAGTTGTTCTTTACAATACTTTTCGTACAGTGACCTTGTAAAGTGTTGGACCCTGTTAGGATTCTTTTACAATAACCCTATTATGGGTGGGGACACATTGTCCTAGAGCTCACTACTCAAGTGGTGAAAGCTACAACCTTTTAATCTCAGATACACACTATATCTGCTGGATGAACTAGTACTATGATACTTCTTGTCTGATTAGTTCCTTTGATGCTCTGATGCTTTGACCTCTTGCAAAGCTCTAATACATTCTTACTACTGTTCACACACTTCTGCTCAGCTTATCTTATCTCTATTTCAACTTCCATACCTTATTACAAAGGCACATTTAATATTTATATGCGCTAACAAAATAATTAACTAGGTCAGCCTATAATCGATTACATACAATGCTTCCAAGTAAATTGGCTCAAGCGTGTTTACAAACAAACATAATTACATGTCTACAACTTAACTACAATAGATGCATAGTCTTTACAAAATTGATTCACCCCCCTCTCAATTATTCATCTTGTTCAACAATTTCTCATTACTCGCAATCATCCTCCTAATCATTTGGCTCAACATTTATATTTCTTTGTCAAGTTTTAGAAGGTTTGATGTAATCTACGATCATGAAATTTGAGTTCATTTCCAAATCCTCCTCCTCAATGAGATTATATTGTTTAAGTTGAAGGTTCAACCCCACAATCCCATGAATCATCTAGAAACACATCACCTACCACAAAATTGAGATCAAGCAAGAATAATTTTCTCAACAACCTAAGAATTTTATATTGATACACAAAATAATTTGTTAGAAATTAATGAATGAATCCTTATGAAATGGATGTTCATGAAATGCTAGGCTAAACCCTAAAGAAAGATTAAATTTAGATTGTGTCAAGTGTCAGAATCATAATGAATTAAATAACTTAAGATATAATTATCCTGATTTAATAGAAGGAAACAATACCTAAGTTTAGCTTAGGTGAATATAGTATTTAAAGGACCTAATTAATTAAGTAATTAGATAATTTCCTAAAACCCCCCTAATATTAATTTAAAGATAGGTTAAAAAGCTAATGAATGCAAAATACAATCATGAATGATTCCCTACAACAAAGGCCTAATTAGGTACCCATGTACAAACGAATGCAACTCTCACAAGTAGAGAAACAATAAAAATCCAATGAGTGAAAACTCATTTCTGATAGAGAGAAAAAGAAATATTAAAGAGTACATGTGATAAGTATGAA
Organism: Chamaecyparis obtusa; assembly: GCA_027943335.1. Lineage (NCBI taxonomy): Eukaryota > Viridiplantae > Streptophyta > Pinopsida > Cupressales > Cupressaceae > Chamaecyparis > Chamaecyparis obtusa. The sequence goes on from BSBK01000249.1 coordinate 12,410, forward strand.
GGGCTCAAGATGTCCCTCCAAGTACTGAATTAGTCACATAAGTACAATCAATATCTCCCATAAGAGAAAAAATGAGGATATGAATCCACCTAGTAAAGAAGTATCTCTTATACCAATGATCAATACCTAAAGAAATAGCACAATCCCCTCCCTACTAACAACATTTATCTCCTAAGGAAGAAATGGATCCACTGGAGATATGAAAAATCATTCCTATGAACTATAAGAAGAAGGAAACCAAATCCAAAGAGTGTGCCTCTAGGACTACTCAAATGTCACTATGTCTACGAGAGATGATGATGCCACAAACCAATTAGGTACATGTTCAATTAATCTAGAAGGTGACTATTAAATATTATACAAAGACTAATGTAGAACAATCTCCATAGGTAGCGAAGATGGGTTGGAAACACTAATGAGGCTATCAATAAATAGGATATGAATGTCCTATAGATAATCCTTCATATATAAAATATGTTAATCTACAAACAAAGATGATATGTCTACATGATATGAATCCCAAGTAGCTATGTATAGAAGAACTATTTCCTATTGTAATAAAATAATGGGGTCCATGCATGAGTCAATGCAAAGGTCATTCTTAGTTTTGAATCTTCCATTTTTGAGTAGTCAAGTCACTAATCCTCTATGCCAATTTTATGTGCATCATGAGAAGGATTAAACTCGCTTCAACTAGGAAGCTTTGAGTCACTTCTTGAGAATTCCTCTTCCATGGATTTCCTCAAGTGTAATGTTTCATAGAAGTGTTGTCAAACTTTGATCACACAATTACCATTAAGAACATGTTAAGACATGTCTTACAAAAAAATATTCTTTAAACATCATAGCATGGATGTGACTCCAAAAGCTCATGTCATATGAAGTAATGCAATGCATTAAGTTGATAAAATATAAAATATCATTATTGGAATTTATTTAAGGATATATATTTTTATGCAGACTGTTGGTGCAGGAGCACTGAATGAATCATGGAGGTCCAACAAGCCAATTTTCACTTCAAGGTTTCCCAACCCAATTTAAAGAATTGTCAGATAAATCATGTTTCATATCTTTCAAAACATTCACTGTGGGATTGAATTGTCTACTCCATTAGCTTCAGTCACCAGGTAAATACTAGTGACAACCCCATTTTTCCCATGAAGTCCCTTGAACATTCATGAGCACACCAGACCAGAGTGTCCATAAGGGTCATTGAGCAACATTTGGCAGCAATCTTTCTTAGGGCATATCTCAGAGCTCATGCAAGATATCAATGAAATGTTAGGTGCTACAAGACCATGTTATGGAGGCCTACAATTATCCATCTCAGTTTTGGGAGATTCCCCTTCATTTTAATTTGGCATCCCTATCTGGGTTTATGTCAAAAGATGCAATGTTGCTTAATTGAAATCAGCAACATTGGCTATCTTTCAATCTATTCATCATGAGATCTAATTTTCTGCACCATTAGCTCTAGTTGGTCATGTAAACACTAGTGACAACCCCATTTCTCCCACAAAGTCCCTTGAACATTTGCAAACACACTGGACCAGTGTCCCTAAGGGTCACTAAGAAACATTGGGCAGTGATCTTTCTTGGAGAATATCTTGGACCTCATGTGAGGTATTAAAGAATCATCAGGTACTATAGGACCATGTTATGGAGGCCTATAATTACCCATCTCAATTTTGGGATATTCCTCTTCTTTTTAATTCGGCGTCGAGATATTTCAATTTATGTCAAAAGATGCAATGTTTCTTAATTGAAGTGAGCAACATTGGCTATCTTTCAATCTATTCTCTATGATATCAAATCATCTTCTCCATTAGCTCTAGTTTCTTGAGTAAACTCTAGTGACAATCCCATCTCTTCCATGGAGTCCCTTGAGTGTTCATGAGCACATCAGACCAGAGTGTCCCTAAGGGTCACTAAGAAACATTAGGAAATGATCTTTCTTGGGGCATATATCAAAGCTCATGTGAGGTATTAACAAATCATCGGGTTCTACAGTACCATTAAGGAGGCCTAAAATTACCCATACCAATTTTTGGAGACTCTCCTTCATTTTAATTTGGCATCCCTATCTCAGTTTATGTCAAAAGTTACAATGTTTCTCAATTGAAATGAGCAACATTGGGTATCTTTCAATCTATTCACTATGTGATTGAATTGTCTATGCCATTAGCTCTAGTTAGTTAGGTAAATGCTAGTGAAAACCCCATCTCTCCCATGGAGTCCCTTGAATGTTCATTAGCACACCAGACCAGAGTGTCCCAAAGGGTCACTAAGAAACATTGGGCAACAATTTTTCATTGGGCATATCTCGAAGCTCATGCGAGGTATCAATGAATCTTCAAGTTCTACAAGAGTTTGTTATAGAGGCCTATAATTATCAATCTCAGTTTTGGGAGATTCCCCTTCATTTTAATTTGTCATCCCTATCTCAATTTATGTCAAAAGTTGCAATGTTGCTCAATTAAAATGAGAAACATTGGGTATCTTTCAATCTGTTCATCGTATGATCAAATTGTCTACTCCATTAGCTCTATTTTCCTAGGTAAACTCTAGTGACAACCCCTTCTCACCCATGGAGTCCCTCAAACATTTGCAAGCACATCGAACAAGAGTGTCCCTAAGGGTCACTAAGCAACATTGGCTATTGATATTTCTGGGGGCATACCTTGGATCTCGTGTGAGTTATCAATGAGTCATCAGGTGCTACAGGACCATGTTATAGAGGCCTATAATTTTCTATCTCAATTTTGGGTTATTCCCCTTTTGTTTTAATTTGGCATCCCTATCTCGGTTTATGTCAAAAGTTGCAATGTTGCTCAATTGAAATGAGGAACATTGGGTATCTTTCAATTCATTCACCATTTGATCAATTTGTATTCTCCATTATCTCTGATTGGTCAGGTAAATGCTATTTACAACCATGTCTTTCCCATGGAGTCCCTCGAACATTTACGAGCACACCGGACCAAAGTGTCCCTAAGGGTTACTAAGCAACATTAGTAAAATCGGGTATTTCTCACTTTTGACCAACTTGTTCCAAAACACAATCCACAAGAAATAGAAACCATATAAAACACCCATTAATATACATCTTACTATGACCCTTATTTGGTCAATTAGGACAATTTGATACAATAGACAAAATCATTACATATTTTAGCTTTATGTGCCTTATTACATCAAATTAAGTCACATATGACTTTGATTACATTATCCATGTCACAATGACTTTGATAAACATGTTTCAATTCTATTAAATTAAACAATGAATGTAAAAATATTTCATTAATTGCAAAAAATTAAGTTTTGAAGTAAAATGATATACACATAATGAACAAATTGGAACGAATATCAAGTTTCATATATATCAAAATGAACAATAATAGTGTACATGTCAAAAAATGGCATAGATGTCAAATCAATAATAGTTACAAAAATGTGGCATGTGCCATGTCAAGGTCGATATATACAATAAAAATATTAAATATATACAAAAATTGATCATTCAGTGACCACAACTAGATCTATATATCTCTCTCAATATCTATGATTGTGTTGGATCATCAAAATTGAGCCTCTTCGAAGTAGTACATGGCTCATTGGCTGTATGAACAAGAACAATTCAAATGCTAAATCAGATATCTTATCTCCAAATACTATCAGAATAACGAAATACTAGACTATAATTTGTTGCCAATTGAATTGTTGATTACCTCATCTCTTTCTTTTGCACTTGGGTTCTGTAGTAATGTTGATGGGCTGCTTCATAGGCGACGACTCGTAACAAAATGGAATGGTAATGAATTTGTAGGAAGTTGTGAAAGGAGCTATAATAGGTAAAAGACAATTAACAAAAGTTGATAATCCAAACTTGACGAAAAATACTAGAAAAGTAAAAATTCATGTACTCATATAAAAATCCATATGTTATATATATAATGTATATATATATATATATGTATGTATGTATGTATGTATATATATATATATATATATATATATATATATATATATATATATATATATATATATATATATATATATGTACGTATGTATGTATATATAAGGGATCCTCATTGATGAGGCCGCTATGACCATTTCCTATATAAAAATAATAACATATATCATAGTCATAGAGGAAGGATTTCTAGGAGATTTTGAACAAACAAGAATGCAATCGAAAGTGAATATAAAAATATTACCTCTTCCCACTCTTGAACATCAATAACATCCAGTGCATTCATTAATTTTGTAAAACCCAACTATTTCTTTATATAGAACAAATAAGACATGTTCATTCATTAGTATACATGTACATGTTTAATCATAATACATTGCAAAAAAAAAAACTTAAATTGTACTAAATTACCTTTTGTACTTTGGGTGTCCTCAAGGATTTCTTTTTTCATCCTGATCTCTTGGAGCCAGGTGGGGTAACCTAGAAGAAACAAATTTAACATAATAGAAATGAATATGATAACACATGGGTTCAATTAAAAATTATAAGCAAGAGGTGTGAAAAATATGATACCACAAATCTTTCTAGGCTAAAGTCAATCGTAAAAAGTGTCACATCATCAACTTTGGACATTTGAACCCTCGACAAGCCCTATAAAACATTAAATAAATATACATATTAAGAAAAGATATCTTATGCCATGAAATTATTTTATTTTTATGAATATTTAAAAACTATACCTCAGGTGTCAAAGCTACCTGTGTACGTCTAGTCGAATGAGCACTTTATGGTGTGCTCCTAGTACCACATGTTGCACCCTTCAATGCATATTATTCATATTTAATTTAATTTTTTCTCTAAATAAAAATTTATTCATTTTTATAAGATTTAGGTGATTAAAATTAATAACATTTCAAAACACAAATAAACATAGTTGTCTCTATCTCGTAGAAAACACCATCATGAATAGGTCATTCGTGAGGGTCGCATCCTCAACAGTGAATGCCTAGAATCTACTCCCACAATGTGTACATGAATGGGATGCCAAAGCATCCTCATTCACATTGGTATCTACCCTGGCACATATACCCTAACAGTTGGTGCACATATGCTCAATGGGCTGGGCTAAGCCAAATGGAGCATCTAATGATGATTAAGGTGGTGCAAGTATTGATCTACCCACTACATCGAATAACTGTGTGCGATGCTCAATAATGATATCAGTCAATGATGTAGTTTCCTGAAGGGTTTGTAAATATATAGACTCCTTCACTACTACCAGGACTGCAACATGAACTATGGGTTTTTTAGCTAGACACCTCCTATGTTGCGACTCTACCACCCTATGGCCCCCAACTCTATCCTGCGTAGAGCCTCTCCCTCTACCCTAGAACTTTCATATGTCAAATTAATTCATCTTCTCACCAAGGATAAACTCACAATATAGCTTTCTCAAAAAATATAAAGGCACCTCACAATTATTACAAGGTGCTTCATCAAAGACCATATACCACCTATCCCAGAATGAAGCTCTCATCCTATTATGAACACACCAATGTATGGGAAACCAATTCATAGTTACTTCTAAGAGTTACTACTAATAGGATCAGTGAAAAGAGAAGATATGTCTTCTTTAAGTATCCTCTCTTTTTTCACTTGAACATATGACAACTCATCAACATAAAATGCACAGGATCTATCCCTCCTTGAACCCCATACATAACCTCCTTAGACACATCATTTTCACTATTGGCCATTCTCTCTAAGGAAGAGGTGAGGGATGAGTGGTGCTCCAAACTAGAGGACCTCAACCTATTAACCAATATGGATTTTTGGGCACTATTTTGTTGAAGGTGATTGATAAGGTCCTCTTGTGTGGCATAAAGGTGACCTATTGGAGGATGCGGAGGGTTTGGATTTGGGTTTGATGGTGGATTTGGGTTTGGCGGTGGATTTGGGTTTTTCTAAGGTTTTTGTTGTTGTGGGGTTACATTTTGAGGATTCTTTTGTTGCTCATTTCCAACATTATCAATATTTTCATGTGCTTGAAGAGGTCTTTGTTGTCTCTTTCATGCTCAGGGATTGTTTTCCAAATCTAACATCAAAATAATTTTTAAAAAATTAAATCAATTCAAAAAACCCTACTCAATCAAAATTGAAACAAAAATAATTTAAAAAAAATTCTTCCATGTTCGATAGCATGGCATGCTTGTAAAATGATTATATGGCAACAAAATCTAATAACAACAAGAACCCACTTGGTTTTTGACATTTTATCTTCCTCCTCTCTCCTTCAAACTCGGTTTTGGCATGAAGAAAAATAGTGAAATATGGGTTTTTAAAAAAGTTTTATGACAATCAAAATGCATACTGGTTTTGTAAAGCATTTTTTGCTTTACAAAATGCATACGAGTTTTGAAGAATTAAAGTTTTTTAATTATTTTGTGTGGCTTGGCAAAGGCTTGGGTTTGCCAAACCTATTTTTTACAAATTTTAAATAACTTGAGTGGCTTATGAAAAGATTTGGTTTTGTTCAGGAGGTGGCCACATTTTTGCACACCATCTTGGTGCACTTACCCATATTCAAGACTTGATTATGATGTCTTTTGATGGTTTATGTATGTAGAAGACATATTGATATTATTAGGATAATTACTTATGTTTCTCCTCTTGCTTATGTTTATCAAATGATTATGCCTTACGTTTATATTTCATATGCATACATATGGTTGTGTTCTAACCCATGATTCTATTGATAAGAATGATTATGCTATGGATATGCTTTATGTACTTGTTATGTTGATCTTCTCTGTGATATGTTTGCATTAGGAGGGAGGATGTCATATTACTCACCTTTCATGCATATACGATGTGTTGAATCTCTCTTCATTGTTTTTGGTATCTAACATGTATGTATGTATGTATGTACACAGGTATGTATGTACATATGTAAATACGTATGTATGTATGTATGTATGTATGCATGCATGCATGCATGCATATATGGTTCTTGTCATGCAAGTGATTTGCAGGTACCAAGCATCAATTCCACTTGGCTCCAAAAGTCTAAGCATTCCTTTATATTCCTCAATTGTGGTAGGAGGGATATAGCATTAAGTTGGTGTAGATATCTAAGGGGTGAAAATTAAGGTATATCTTTGCCTCCTAGATTGATGTGATTATTTCTCTTAGGGGGAGAATATAACTTGGTTGAAAAAAGAAAATATGAGAAATGTAGCAAGAAGATGAAAAGAAATATTGAGAAAGATGAGAGATATATATAGAATATATAGTGGATATAGGAAAAACCTCTTATCCATGATGTCAAAGGAGGACTTGTGTTCATTGATAATGAAAATGATTGAGAGCAGTTAATAGTGGACAATATTGTTGATATTGTATGTTATTGAATAGTATTGCATGATATGAAAGCATATAACATTATATGTTATGGAAGGAGAGAACATTTCATGATATGGAAGGATGGAACATTTATTTTCTCACTTGGTGCTAAGTGTTATGTAATAATTAAAATATATTACAGTAAAGATTTTCTTCTTTGAGGTGAGATAACATTAAGAATTGAGGTGATGTTTTTCAAAAATTTTGGCCTTTGGAGAACTATTGTAGTAGACAATTCATAGAATTATTCACACTCCTCTATGTTAGAGAATTTCATCTTGTGCTTTTGAGCATAGTTTCTATGACCTATGTACATTGCACTTCTATCTTTTCATTTCCTTGATATTGCAGCTGATATGGTTGGTATTTTTAGTTGATTGAATTTCTGGTTGTCTATCAAAGTTGTTCTATAAAATACTTTGTATTTTTCTACATTGATGATTCTAGTGATGAAACTTAGAGGACATGTTTATAATATCTATGCTATGTCTCAGTTCTATTTTTAGAAGAAGGTTTTATCTACAAGTAGTGATGGTGATAACCTATGTATGATTAACTCTCAAGAATGAAGTGTTCTTATTAGATGTGTAGTATTTATATTATTTTAGAGTTATAAGAAGAAATAAATATCTAAGAATTATTTTATATGATAAAGGTATGTCTCATTGTGCTCTAAATAGTGTTGTATGGTATGTTTGTTGATGCATTTCATCCAAAATATGTGTTTTATGGTAACTACTTTCATCTAGAAGACATAAGGTGTTCATGTTCTTTAGATTTCAATGGGTTCTTGGGTGTCTTTTCCTATCTTGAAGATTGTGTTGAAATAATTTTAGGTCCTACCTTGATGTTTCTGGATCCGTGTTAGGTTTATTCATTCGAAAGATATATTTTTTACTGACTAGTGATGCATTGTTCGATGTGTCCATATTGTTGCCGACCATGGAAGATGTTAAATAGCATGTAAATTATTTCTAAAGAGGTGAAAGATGCGTTATGATATTAGGTGCTATCTAACTCTAGGATTGGACTTCCCCTCACCATAATTACATTTTGGTGTCCAACTTGATAGGACCTACATGTTTGTCCTCTTCTCTAGCTAACCAAGTTAAAAAAATATATAAAGGATATAGTAGAAGATAAAATTGATGATGATAGTGTGTGAGATTGTGTGGATAAAATAGAATAGTGCAAACTAAGGGTTACAAATTTGTGATAGAAAAAGTGGGTGGTGATGGTATTATGAATTTGGTCACTTGAGACAATATTTTTAGGGTACCTTCATGTTTGGAGATTTTTTGAAGGCAGTATGTTGAACTCTTGTTCATCTTGATTCATATGTTCCTATACCTTGTTTAGGGATAGTGTGTCTTCCATGAAAGTCTTGTATCTTTTCCTAAGGAAATGTATCTTAGCTTGAAAGTTATTTTGTATCTCAATCTAGGGAATGTGCCTTAGCCTACAAGTTTAGGTAGTTGTGTGCTTCCTTGAGAGTGAGCCTAAAATAAATATTGCAATATTTGTTTCATAAGTTGTGAGTTAACTATCATCATGGTTTTTCCCTTCTTGGATTTTTTACATAAATTTAGTGTTCCCTTGTATATGGTGTTCATTGCTTTATTGTCTTTATGTTGCTACACACAATAAATTTATTTGATTCTAGATGTTAATTGAAAGGTTATAAGACAGATTCACTCTCGCTATTAGTCTCAAGGTGTACACAACACATGGGTTGTGTAATCAATTAATTAAGTTTGATTTTTAACTCAATGGGGAAAATTAACATTCTAATTCCTCCTAACTTAGCTACTTAATGTTTTATTTTAGCCCTCTCTTTATAGACACAGTTCACTTCTTTATTGGTTTCATATTTTCTTTTATTTTTTTATTGTTCACTCCTTCTAAAGGCCCCAAGCTAGATGAAGGGGGATTCAACTCCATATTTCTCTTAAAAGAGGAATTATGCATCCAACTATTGATAAAGTCTTTAAGGGTAAATTAAATAGTCCAAGAAACTTTAAGCATAGTAAAAATATCTTCCCACACATCTCTAACAAAATTATAGTTGAGGAAAATATGCTCCATTGTTTCTTCTTTAGTACAATAGAGGATACACATATTAGCAAGTTGAAACCCTCCCTTGACAACATTCTTAGTAGTGAGGATTTTATGGGGGACAATTTTTTATGAATGGGAACACTGAGAGGGGGGGGTGAATCAGTGTTCACTATATTTAATCTTTTTTACTTTACTCTTGAAACTTAACTTGAATGCTTAAGTATTGAAATGAACATCAACATAAACAAGATACATAAACATAACACATAACACCAATATGGTTACAAGGAAACCAAAATAGGTAAAAAGCCCAATGGGAATTAAAACCCACTAAGAACTACACTAGTGTCTTATGATCCTTGTTAGAAGATCTGCAACCCTGTTAGGAGTTGTTCTTTACAATGATTTTAGTACAGCGACCTTGTCAAGGGTCGGACCCTATTAGGAGTCTTTTACAATAACCATTTTAGGGGTGGGGATGCACTTTCCTCAAGCTCATTTCTCAAGTGGTGAAGGCTACAACCTTCTGATCTCAGATACACACTATATCTGTTGGATGAATTGGTACTATGACACCGCTTGTTTGATTAGTTCATTTGATGCACTGATGCTTTCACCTCTTGCAAAGCTCTAATACACTCTTACTACTCTTTGCACACTTCTTCTCTGCTTATCTTATCTCTATTTCAACTTCCATACCTTATTACAAAGGTACATCTACTATTTATATGTGCAACCAAAACAATTAACTAGGTCAGCCTATAACCGATTACATAAAATGCTTCCAAGTGAATTGGCTCAAGCTTGTTTACAAAAAAACATAATTACATGTCTAAAAATTAATTACAATAGGTTCATAGCCTTTACAAAACAATAATATCATCGCTAATCAAATTACCAATAGTTGGTTGCATACTCTATTCTATTCTGGCATTCATTGTTTGTGTTTACTTCAACTGTCTGTATCGTCACCATACTGTATATTCTGATCATGCACTCTTAGACTTAGAAAGTATACACTCTTACCAACTTATCTTCTAGGGTGCATAACATAAATTTTTCGTACGCATGTGCACTGATGTTCTAATCTACTAATGCTCTGTTAACTATCCATTCTTCTATACTTAACCAAATTCTGATCTTCTGATAATGTGCACTGACACCAAAATACTATATGACTTTTTTGCCATAATGACAACACTATATCTAGTCATATACAATAGTATATCCAACTTTCCAAAAATATCCCCCTTTTTCATTAATGGCAACAAAGGAATATGGAAAAGTTTCTAACTGTACCCTTATACAAACTTTTTAACATACTTTATCTTATATCTCCCTTAAACTTTGTACTATACATCTTCTTTACATATAAGACTCCAAGACTCCATATTCTATACATAATACTCCCCCTTTTACATTAATGACAAAGGTGCTTCAAAAAATGTATCTCTACAAGTACTTACAAAGAAAGTACATCCAAATATGCAATCTGCAAATTGTGGATCTCTTGTTTCCAAAATGCAATCAGTGCATTGACAATTTGGAGATGGGTGCATAAGGCATATGTCAGCTTCTCCATCCTCTCCAAATCTATGCTAGGACCTTGATCATATGTCACCATGGTGGCATCGATCTCCTTGATGTTCTAATTAAGTACATCTAGAGAGGGTGCAAGAGCATTCCTGAGCTGTGTTTTCCTTGCCCTTATCTTAGACATCTCTTTCTTAGCTTTTTCAATCTTGTCTATCTATCCTTGGTACACATTATTACACATGTTGACATCAGTGGAGGGATCTTCCATTGATTTCCTTACATTTTCTATCATTGCTTCTGCCTCTTGGATCTTTTTGTATAGATCAGTAGTTAACTTATCTTGGTTCATACAGTCAAAAATAATCTTCTTGCCCTTTGTTGCAAACTCCTTCAAAGATGCTTGACCAATCTTTAGTGAACTTAGGTCAAGTAAAAAGTTTCTAACAAATTCACTTAGCCTCTTCTTCATATATTTCTCTTCTACAACTAGGGATGCAAATTCTTCCATGCTAGAAAAATTAGTTTTGAAGTTTGAAAGAATTGTGCTTACATCATCAACTGAATGGACCTTAGACACTTTCTTGTCTAAAGGTAACAGGTTGTTCAAAATGTTGATTGATTCAACAAACAAGGGATTCCTTATCACATGTTTTTCTTTTTCTTTCTCCATGGCTAGGACACTAATCTTAATCAGGTCTTCTTCTCCCTAAGATTCCAAGCTAGTGGTGTTCGGAATCAAACTTGACAACAATGATACAGAAGGTAATGGAGTGATAGGACTTCTATCCATCACTTCTTGTTTTACTTTGACTGGCATCTCAACATATGGCTTATCTATTTTCTCACTTTCTTTCATTTCTTCTTCTCCTTTCTCCTTTTCTATTTCCTTTTCTTCTTTTTCATTTGTTATATCCTCAATCAATACTTCTTCTTGCTGATTAGGAATAGTGTCACCACATAGAGTCTCAACCTCTTGTGTTCTTACAAAGGCTTCTTCAAACTTGTCCAAATCAATGTTTGTGGCTGCCATAGAAATTTCTACATTATCAATAAAAATTGTATCATCTTTTTGAGTCTTTGTCATTGGCGCAGAATTTTCTGCCTCTGTAGGTGTTTCAACTATAGGCGTTGAATCTTGAGGACCTATAAATAGTACATTTGTGGTCTCTAACTCCTTGGCTACCTTTGTGGGCACTTGAGTTGTGGGTGCAGTAGGTGGGTACATGTGCCTATTCAGAAAAAATTTCTCAAAGGCTTTCTCTCTTTCCTTTGCAACCAACTCATAATTCTTATCCATGATATGTAGTGTTCTAGACTTGGTTCTAAGGTGTAGCTTCACCAAATCTAGCACCAAATTTTTCTCCTCTACAAAACATACCGAGAGGCTCTCATCTAGAATTTTCTCTCTTATTCTCAGATCTTCCTCAATTTCCTCTCTCTTCAAGAGCTCCAAAATGTTCCATACATTATTTGGAATCAATGTCTTCAGTTCTAGGACTATCTTCTTAAACTTTAGCATATGTTTGATAATCATTCCATGAATCTTTGATTTGTCAATATCATTGTATTTCTCATAGAGTTTTCCTATTTGATCAATTCTTCCTTCCTCAATTATCCTTGTACTCAACACTTTTAGACTAGGTCTTAAACTTACTTGTGGAGGTGCTTGTGTCCTTTTTCTCTGACTTCTTGTAGTGTGTGAGGATGGGTGGCCTGCACCTATCTCTTTCTTCCTCTTAGCTATTCTCTTATACTTGGGAGGAGCTTTAAGATCAATTGTTTTTGTGGGTGTAGGAGGGGTAACATCTATTTTTTCCTATTTATCCTTTGGTTCTTCAGTTTTCTCAATCTTAACCTTTTCCATCTTAGGATCATCAAATTCTACTTCTACTACAGATGCGCTCTCAATTTCCAAAGCAATATTTTCTTGTCTTGCTTTGTAAAGGTTTGCCTATGTTACTCCATGAATTTTGAGTATCTCAGAAGTAACCTTAGCTATTTTCCTCTTAGTTGCTACATTGTTCACAACTGCATCAACTTGTCTTGTCTTTTCTTCATAAGTCCCCCATCTTGGTTCATTAGGGTCCTTAGGTGTTGATAGAAATACTTGTGCATATGCTTCTAGAATTGGTTCCTCAACCTCATATCCAAGTGGATGAATCCGCTTTGTTCTAGGCTCCACTATTTTCATGAAAGTTGTGTCAATTTCTACCATGAAGAAAATGGTTTCTTTGTATTTATCAATAATGCTTTCTGGTATTTTGTATCTCATCTGCATTTTGGCCCTAAATATCTTCAATTCTAGCATTATGTAATCCTTCAATGTTCTCTCACTAGATGCCTTGAGAGATATTTGAGGCATTGTAGGCATATTATTGTCTAAGTACAAATCTGAGACCTTTCCAACTATATGGAAGTACATGTAGATTATTAAAGACCCAAACCTGAATATTTTGGTCCTATCATGCTTAATGGCTCTAATATTGTCTATCAGTTGTGCGTGCAAGATTTCACATAGATTGAACTCACCATTTTCTTTCATAAGTCTTATGGCTACAAGAATAGTGGTCGCTGACATACTATTCACCCTATTGGTGTGTTGAAACCTATATCATGGACATCAATTTGATGTCTTTCTCCTCTATAGACTCAATTTTTATTCCGCGCCTATCACTTCTTAACATACATTCTTGTTCAACAAGTTTTCTTACATCCTTGCTTGCTGGAAGAATGACACATGTCCTTGACAGGCCTGTCATTTCATGAATTAGGTCTCCTATGATTCTCACTAGTCTTTCACCTATCTAGAATAGGTCATCATGAATTCTTATGAGAAAAATCTTTATCCATTCAGACTCCTAAAACTCATATGCCATAGCATATTCAACTATGGGATGGATTTCTAACTATGAAAATTCATCAAGGAAGGTTTTATCTGTTTCATTATAGTCTCAATGTGCACTCTAATTATATCAAAACCTACTAGTTCCTTCTTACAGTAAATGTATGCACAGATGTCTTCAACATGCATAACACCCATAGGGGTTTGGGAGAATGCTCCTTTTAGGTCATCCAAAGTAGATTTGAAAGGGTGCCTCTTGAAAATGTATCTCTTCCTCTCCTTAACATCAAACACAATAGGAGTAGCCATAACTTACTTGTATATCACTTGACAATCAGTTTCTAAGAACTTCTGAATCATCGTAATGGATTAGGGCTTCCGCAACCGATCAAACACACTTCTTCATCGGTGAATCAAGCTTCAATCCTTCATAATCAAATACTAGGGATTATGTTCTCTCCAATCACTCAAACTCAATTGCAATGAGTGATCTGCAAGTCTTTAAGTACTTTAAAGTAAAAAATTCTTCCATTAATGCTTGTCGTGTAAACAAGGCTTTCTTTGAAAATCTCCAACTTTCATTCTCCAATCAATTAGGTAGTGTGCTCTTGCACATAGGTTCTACTAGTCTTCAAAAGGTTAAATCCAAAGGTGCATACTCTGAGGGTGAGTATACCGGCCACGCAGGGATCTAGGGCTAAATTAGCTCCCCTTATGACCCCGAGGGTCATTCATCTAGATGTAGAGGGTGTGTCCACTATGGATGCATCCAATACATACTCATCAACCTTATCCTTCTTTGCTTCTAACCAAATCAAGCTTGCATCTTCTACAGCTTTCACAAATTTGACTTCTCCTTCTGTATCTAATATTGATTCTTCTGGATTTTTAGGGCTTTCCTAAGTTTGTGTTCTTGATCTACAGAACTTTGAGATGTGTCCAGCCTTGTTACATGAGTGACAAATTACTGGAGGCCTTAAATTCCTTGGCGCATTAATATGGGTTTCCATTTTACACTGTCTAGTTGAGTGACCATTATAATTACATAGCTGACATGTAATACTTTGAGGAATTCTTGCATTTATTTGATTCTAATTTCTCTGATTATTCTAAGTCTTGTTCTTCTAACTTATTTTACAATTCATAGCTCTATGACCAAATTTATTGCATGAATAATAGTAACCATTTAAAGGTCTTACCTCTTTACAATTCCTCTCTATATGTCCATGGTTGTTACATGCATAACAAGATTAGTCTACTGGCTTGTGCTCATCTTTAGATGGTTCAGTATTGTCTTTAATCTAATTTTTAGTCTTCTTGGCATCTGTGGTGTCTTCTAGTGCTTTCATTCTTTCTCGCATGTTGTCAATCTAATTTTGTGCTTCATTGAATCCAATGCCACTAGTATCTCGTTTAAATTTCTAAGCATATAACTGAGATTCAATCAGATCCTTGCTTGTGTGTAATTTATCAATGTGATTCTTTGCCTCTTTCAATTCAAATTCCAACTTTCCTTTGATGTTTCTTAACTCCAAGATTTCCATGTTGGCTTGCCTCATTTCTTCATTCAATTGAAGGTTCTCCTTGATCTGTTCACAATAAACTTCTTGATTTTTAGTATTAGGAATGAATGTTAGATGTTGGCAGTCATTCTATAGCATTTGTTGTTGCATTCATGACTATGATTGTCATTGATGTCAACACAGTGATCTTCTGGAGACTAGCAGAGAAGTAGATAGTGTTTTGATTAGCGCACATGGGATATTGTAGATGGAGCTATGATATGTTGAGGTTATATTATTTGATATGTTATTTCTCTATGGTTAAGAGCGTAGATAGTAATTCATTGATTCATGAAAGTTATGAGCATTTTGGTAAAAGTAGTATTCAGACAGTGTTCCTGAGTAGCGGTTTGTGGAAATCGGATGATATCTCCTAATCAGGATGGAATCTAGTTTTGTGCAATTAAAGGGAAGTTTGAGACACATTGATTGTGATGTGGTTCACAGCATAAACTTTGAGGTAGCACAAGTGAAGAGTTATTGCATTTGGAAGCCAATGGTTTTGTGTAATTTTGATGTAGCGTATGGAAACCTTTATTTTGTATTTGTGTGCCAACTCATTTGTAATTATTTGAGTGTGGTATAAAGGAAGGAATGTTTTTCCTTATTTTATGTAGTAGTAGTTGAAATATGAAAGAAGTGTGAGCATGGTTTTGGTTGCATGTGAATGTAAGCATGAAGTGAGGAAAAGAGCCTAAGAGGTTGTGAAAGTGAAATTGTGAAGGAAGACATGCGAAGTACAGAGATCTGGAATTGAGATCTGGTGTAGTAGTGAATGTGGTTTGGCATAGTAAGGTGGTAACATATTTCATATTATTCTGCTGAATAATATCAAGGTTATTTGGACAGTGTGTTCAGTGATCTTACCCTGAAGCTATTTGGGTAGTGGATCCTTCTGTCTTCCATAACTCTTAACAGGGTTAGAATCTTTTAACAGGGATTCAAAATCTCCTAACAAGGATTTATATGTATTGAGTGTATTTCATAAGACTCCTATCAGAGTCCATCCTCTCACAAGGAATATTCATATTAGTGCATCTTTTGTGGGCATCATTCCCACTGGGGTTTACTCTTTGATCAAGAGGTTCCCTAGTCAACATATCTTGTGTTATTGTGTCATTGTGTATGAATATCTTTGTATGGTTAGTAATTGCATTGCTTACATGGTTATCTAATAACTGATTCACCCCCCCCCCCCCCCCTCTCAGTTATCTTAGTAGACTTTACTTTCTAACAGTTAGTTAGCTTTTCATCCATCTCTTCAATCTAATCTTTCAGAGATGTGTTCTCTTCATTTAGATTTTTGACCATCTTCCCTAAATCACTTTTTGAACAATATTTCAAATCTTTTCCTAGTCTTTTGATGACTACTTGAGAATCACTGAATTTTTCTTTTAGTTCTTCAATTACTTTTTCTGATCTGTCAAGGTCTTTAAGAGAAGCTTCAAGATTATTTTTTAGGTGTCTCATTTCTCCCTTATCCATGATCACATCAAGTGGTTAAACTTATTTTCTAGGAACCTAAGCTCCGATACCAATTTTTAGGAATGGGAACACTGAGAGGGGGGGGTGAATCAATGTTCACTATATTTAATCTTTTTACTTTACACTTGAAACTTAACTTGAATGCTTAAGTACTAAAATGAACATCAACATAAACAAGATACATAAATACAACACATAACACCAATATGGTTATGGGGAAACCCAAATAGGTAAAAACCCCGGTGGGAATCGACACCCACTAAGAACTACACTAGTGTCTTATGATCCTTGTTAGAAGATCTACAACCCTGTTAGGAGTTGTTCTTTACAATACTTTTAGTACAGTGACCTTGTCAAGGGTTGGGCCCTATTAGAATTCTTTTACAATAACCCTGTTAGGGTTGGGGACACACTATCCTAGAGCTCACTACTCAAGTGGTGAAGGCTACAACCTTATGATCTTAGATACACACTATATCTCTTGGATGAACTAGTACTGTGATACTGCTTGTTTGATTAGTTCCTTTGATACAATGATGCTTTGACCTCTTGAAAATCTCTAATACATTCTTACTACTCTTCACACACTTCTGCTCTACTTATCTTATCTCTATTTCAACTTTCATACCTTATTACAAAGGTGCATCTAATATTTATATGCACTAACAAAACAATTAACTAGGTCAGCATATAACCAATTACATACAATGCTTCCAAGTGAATTGGCTCAAGTGTGTTTACAAAAAAACATAATTACATGTCTACAACTTAATTACAATAGGTGCATAGTCTTTACAAAACAATAATATCATCGCTAATCAAATTACCAATAGTCAGCTGCATACTCTGTTCTATTCTGGCATTCACTATCTATGCTTACTTCAATTGTCTTTATCTTCGCCATACTATATATTCTGATCATGCGCTCTTAGACTTAGCAAGTATACACTCTTACCAACTTATCTTCTGGGGTGCATACCATAACTCTATTGTACACATGTGCGTTGATGCTCTGATCTACTGGTGCTCTGTTAACTATCTAGTCTTCTATACTTAACCAAATTCTGATCTTTTGATAATGTGTGCTGACTCCAAAACACAATATGACTTTGTTTCCATAATGACAACACTATATCTAGTCATATAAAGTAGTATTGTCAACTTGCCAACATGATTTTCCACCAAAATGATTTTAATTTTAGGAATGATCCTATGATTCAAAATTAAATTCTAATTTAAAGAAGAGAAGGTGGTTTTACTAAGATTCATATTGTACACCAAAGAAATAGGAAACAACCTAAGGGGTTGGGGTCAAAATACGTTCTTTTTTTCTAGAAAGGATAAAAAGAAAATCAATCTCCTAAATACTCAATTCGTTGAACTCTCAACGTATTTATCCCCTTGTTTTGACTAGGAAGTTGAGAAGTCTTTCTGTTTTGGCTTTGAACCATGCCAATCTATATAACCATGTATCTTGGTAGCAAACTTCCTTGGGAGGGGGTGCATCAAGGCTAAAAAGGGAGGGATAAAAAATAAAGGAGATTCATTACACAAATTATCATCCAAAAAATTAACCCATTTTTCATTCCCAACTCCCCAACACAAACCTTGCTTAATCAGATTCCTTATTTTCAATAAATTGTCCCAAATGATAGATCCTCTATAGATAGAGGGAGAGAACAAGAAGCAATGTTGGTCTCTATTTAAAAATATTTAGCTTTAGCAATAATAGCACAATGTTTCTCATTCAAAAGGAGATTCCACCCAATATTAGAAAGATTTTCTTTATTAAAGGGTTGGATCCTTCTTATACCTCACCATCCATACTTCTTAGTTTTATAAATAGTTTCCCACTTTACTAAAGAAATCCTCTTTTTTTCCTCCATACCAATCCATAGGAAATTTTCTTAGATTTGTACAATTCTTTTTATCAAAAATAAGAATCTTAAATAAAGACAATAGTATATACTTGGATGTTTTGTAATGAAACTTTAAGAAGTTGATACTTATCCACTTCGCTAAGAATTTTTCATTTCTATCTTATAAATTATTTTTAGATCCTACCCACAATTTCAATCTAATAGTTGTTTTCCAACTTCTTTATAGCAAGAGGTAAACCAAGATGGGTTGTAGAGATCAATCTACTTGCAGTCCAAAACTCAAACTATTTTATGTTGGAGAGATACATCAGCATTGAAAAAGAAGAAAACAATTTTAGTATACTTAATATGTTGAACATACTCAATGTTAAAAATGTACATATAAAACAAAAATATTAATATTTAACTATTACATCAATGAAATCTATCATTCGCTTCATCTTAAATTTTCCATAACTATTATAAAATCCATCATTCACTTTATCTCAAATTCATTATCCCATAAATGATATAACATGGCATCTTATATTTTTAGTCATTAGTAAATCATCTTTACAATTATTAATTAATAAACTCCTTGATCATATATAAATTGAAGTTAGATTGTACATATCCAAAGTTTTTGTTTTGTGGCTGCAGTGTTCCTAGTTGTACTTTCTCTCCTAATTTGTGAACTTTTTGATTAAAGAATTATGGTATGATAATGATTTGATTACCTAAAAACATGTGCTATTCTTATCATGTTTAAAGCTTATTGGATAGCTACTATAAAAGTTTGGACTCTGCTCATGAGATAGACTAGAAGACTTCCTTCAACTTCTTTTCTAAGAATCTCTTCTTAGCCTCATCCTTTGTGATCTTCAACAGTGACTCAAAATGATTGTCAAAGTTGTCTAATGCCAATTTCAATTTCTCTACATCATCCTTTCCTTGAAAAATAAGAGGTTTAGGGAGTATTTTGTTCACTGTCTCCACTGCCCTAGCAATCACCTTTACCTTCTTGTCCCCTTTTTGTTGTGACCTTTCCTTTTCCTTAGCAAAAGATATGAAGGATAACCTCATGAGTTCATCCTCATCCATGATTTCCACATATGCACTCACTGGTTTGTCCATACTTGCCAACAATAGAGTGGAGGAGGTGTCTGGTTCTTTTTTGAGCTCAACTTTTACCTCTTCTAATTTTTTTGTTGTTGTCTCTTTTTCCTTCTTTTTTTCTTATTGTTTCTCCTTCTCTTGTTCTTTTTCTTCTTGTTTATCTTCTTTATGTTCTTCCTCTTTATGTCCTTCCTCTTCAACTATCATCTCACTATCTAGATTGTCTTGAAATGGGTCATTTTCATCAAGTGAGGTATCGAATGATATAGGCATACTAGAAATTAAGAAGTCTGGTTGCTTGTCAACTTCGCTTGCTTTCTCACTCACTTCAACTGTCTTAGAGCTTTCTCCCATTCCTAATCATGTAGGCTTGGTAACCTTGGGAGGTGAAGTCTTCTTAGGCATGTCACACATAAGGATTTGGTCTAATGCCTTTTGTGTCTGCTCTATAACCTCATCATACTTATTTTCCATTATCTTCACAAGTCTGCCCTTTGTTCTCAGTAGAGGTTTCAACTCTTTAATTATTCTCTCCCTCTCTTGTATGGAGACTATAGGTAACATGTCTTCAATAGCTTTATTTCTTATATTCTCATCCTTATACTGTGCTAACTATTTTCTTATTTCTAACTTTCTATACAAGTCCTTAGGGATACTTCCATCTATCTCTAACAATTTTTTCTTGAAAACTAAAAAGTACTCAATTACTTTGTCCTCAATTACTACTTTATTATTTGAATCATACATTGCATAGTATCTATTTAATGTTTTCATATTTCCATCTCTTATCACTCTCTTTTGTAACATTTGAATATCCGGCTTCCACAGATCTTGTTGCCTCTTCTATACTTCTTTTTCTTATTTCTTCTCAATCCCTTTTTCTTCTCTCTTCTTTGTCTCTACTTATACCTTTTGTTTCTTAGGGTTGCTTAGTTTATTAGATCCTGTAGATCTCCTAGGTGTGCTCGCATGTACATTTACTTGTGATGTCTTTGCATATCTGGCTAATAAGTCAATTATATGAAGGGTAGGACTTAATGTCTTTTCAGCTTCAGAAGGAGAAGGTGCCTCAATTGCCAAGCTAGAGGATCCTTCTGTCATCTTTGTCCTTACTTCTCTCAACTACTCCTTTTTAATTCATGCCTTCGTAGCAATGTCATCAACTATTTTCTCTATTCTTCTCTTCCTTGTTCCCTTGTCATGTTCCTCTCTTACTTTAGTTGACTTCTCCCAGTAAGTTCTCCATATCACTTTAGATGTATCTATCTCAACTGCTAGTACATGTTCAACTTGCATTGTTAGTACCTTAGAACTGACCTCATACCCCATAGGGTAGCACCATTTCTTTCTAGGTTCAACTGCCTCAAAGCATACATAGTCATTTTCAACCATGAAATAGATTGTATCTTTGTATTTCTCAACTATCTCCTCAGGTATCATGTACCTCTCCTTCATTTTCCTTTGAAGAATTTTGGTTATTACAAACAGTTCACCATCTACCCAATTTTTATCTTTCCTTTGGTAGCTTTCTGAGATTTGTATACCAGTAGGTACACTATCCTTCCATGCTTTAGGGTGCATTCTAGGAGAATTGTGTACAATGTGGATGTACATGTGAACCAAAAGTGATCCAAACCTAAATGCCTTCAACTTATCTTTCTTAATAATCTTTACATTTTCCAAGAACTGATGTGCTAGGATCTCGCAAAGGTTATATTTTGTGTTTTCCTTCACCATTCTATATGCCATCATTATTACTCCTACTAACACAGAATTAGGTCTGTTGTTGTAGAACAAGTTGTAACCTAGTAGCATTTCTACCAATCTCACATCTTGCTGAAAGATTTCATTCATTGTCATCGCTTCCTTATCCCACTTTGAATGTGTTAGGTTTTCTACTTGTTTCCTAATGTTTTTCTCTACTAGTAGTAGGGCTCCAGTATTATCCAATCCAGTTATCTCATGAATTGGTTGGCTACATATCTTAACAGACTGCTCTCTAATCCAAATTAATTGGTCATGAATTCTTCTTAGAATGATCTTGAACCATTCAATTTCATGGAACTCATTTAGGAGGGTTAACTTGATAATAGATTGATCTTCTAGATGTTTGAACTCATATTTCATCTTTCCATCAAACTCATTCATTTTATCTATCTCTCTATAGATATATACATCCCCAATAGTCTCATATTTGTAGTGAATATAAGCCCTAATGTCTTCAATGTGTAATACGTCGTAAGGGGTTTGTGAAAATGCTCCTTCCAAATCATCCTCACAAGACTTGAATGGGTTATTCTTAAACTTATACCTCAGTCTATCAACAACATCAAATATCATAGGTGCATCCATATCTTCTTGAAGAGTATAAAATCTAAATACCTTTAATACGCTGAAATCCAAAACTTTTGCTTCGAGCTATCACACGATGTATCTGCTAGATGGTTGTAGTGCTTCTCAACTCTATTCTCCTTGGTTGCTGCGAATCAAATAGTGTAGAAATGATACGCTTCAAGGTGTTTTATCCATCATAAGGTGAGTGAATGCATTAATCACAAGTAGCTCAACTTCGCATGCTATCCAGTCAACATAAATCCCATGATCATAGAATATGAACCTCTAAGTAATGTGATCACAAACATAAACTCCATAGTGTTCGTACACACCATATCTAAGCTCACATGATCTTATTCTGTATAATCAAGGGCTAGATATATTATGGTGTCTTCATCCAATGCTCCCCCTGAGGCCATGTGGCCTTCTAGTTTGATGTAATAATGTAATCATCATGCGAAGACACAATAGCATCTATTGTCTCTCCCTAAACCAATGCCTTATTGAACTATTTTATTTTCCATATCTTCTAATCCTCTTCATTTGCTGATTTCTTGAAATGATTCTCAAACTCATCTATATACTCATTAAGACTTTTACCACTGTCACCAACATTCTTCCTTCTAACCATAGGTGGTGGTCCTCTTCTATTGTTCATTCCATTATACCTACAAAACTTTGCTATGTGTCCTAAGTTGTTGCATTTGAAACATGTAGGTGGTCTTCTGTTCTGATTATCCTGCAGCTTACAATACCTTGTAGTATGCCCAAAGTTATTGCATTTGTGACATATGATCTTCGATGTTGATTCTTCTCTAATGTAATCTTGTCTATATCTAGACTGGTCAAGTTTTCTACATTCTGCTTTCTTATGTCCATATGCATAACAATTATGAAAATAACCAAAAAAGGGTTTGAAAGAACTGTTACCTCTGTAATTTATTTTCATGTGTCCAAGTTTTTTGCATCCAAAGCATCTACCTCTAAAAGGACTAATCTGATCTCTAGGTCTCTTAGGAGTAGGTCTTTCTTTAGTCTTTTCTTCATGTGTTTCTTTATTAGTCTTAGAACATTCACCTTCATTGAATCCAATTCCAGTCATGTCTCCTTTAGGTTTCTATCTCTCTCTTTGTTCATCAATTTTATCACTGCTCATGTGTAGCTTCTCAATGTCTAATTTAGATTGAGTGAGTTCACCTTTTATGATCTGATTGTACTTCTCCAATTCTTGAAATTTATCCTTGTGGTGATCAAGTTTGATCTTAATTTGTCCTATCTTCACAATTTCTTCTTTTAGTGTCTCTTCAACTTTGTATCTTGCATCCTTTTCATGTTGAATCTCTTTAATCATCAGAAGATTGATTTTTTATTTTTCCTTCTCCAGCTTCTTTAGTTGATCCGATGTATCATTGTCTAAATCCTCTTTGATCTTATCCATAAGGTCTTGTTTCTGACTTCTTTAAATTTCAAGTTATCCCTTTAGTTTCTTGGTGAAACCTTCTGCTCTTCTCAATTTGAATTTTAGTCCACCATTCTCAACCTTTTCTTTGTCCAGGTCATCAAGTGATGCTTCAAAGTTCTCTTGCAAACTTTATAAATCCATCCTAATCTCCCTTAAGCTTTTAGGCTTTCTCTCCAAGGGCTAATAGCTCTGATACCAATTGTTAGGATTAAGTAATACTAAGAGGGGGGGTGAATCAGTATTACAACACTTTAAATTAAACTTCAACCAAATGTAAATACACCATATCAGTGCTGAAATGAAAAGTACATAAACACATAACTCATAACACCATTATTATTTTTTGAGGAATTAACCTTGGCTAAGGGAAAACCCTAGTGGGGATGGTACCCACAACTATGCACTAAAATATTGAATCCCTGTTAGCAGATCTAGCCCCGTTATGAGCTGACTATTACATAGTACATTTCCTTATTAGAGGAATACAAAACCATGTTAGGGGTATACAAAAAACTTGTTAAAGGTGTGGTGAGCTTACAACTCTTACAATCAAAACTCTATCACAAAAGTATTCTTCAAGT
Source organism: Chamaecyparis obtusa (assembly GCA_027943335.1). Lineage (NCBI taxonomy): Eukaryota > Viridiplantae > Streptophyta > Pinopsida > Cupressales > Cupressaceae > Chamaecyparis > Chamaecyparis obtusa. The sequence continues at coordinate 36,620 of BSBK01000249.1, forward strand.
AGTGAACAATACAAGCATCTAATATGCTTTGATAGTTATAGTTATAGCTTTGTCAATCTCAGATCTTGCATCTGATATCTTCCTTTACTGACATCCCAAGTCTAAATCCATTTCTATCACATACATATATACCACTTCCACAAAAAACTCTATACTTATATCAATTATGCCATCCAGTTGGATCTCAAATACAATACAAAAAATAATAAAAATTTATGCAAATGATAAATACTGAGTCGATGATCTTATATTACTAAAGTGTCGGCAATATAAAAATTTCATCTGACTTAGCACGTTATCATTCCATCTTATCTTCCCTCAATCATCGCGACTATTTGTATACCTTGTTTCATTGATTCCATGTCTTCACATACCTTCACAACATTGTATATTACTGATATCAACACAAAAACATGTACGACCTTAACTGAAGGTCATACATATCCCAAATTGTCTTCTTGTAACTTCACAATCCATAATACATCATATACCATCTTCGCTAACCAAAACTATACTGCAGAATACTGTTATCTTGATTCTGTACTTAGTCATTTTCATGACTAAGTCTCCAATACCTATACTCGCTTCATGTGCTCACAATAACATAAGTGTTTCCATAAATGAAAACCCTTAAGTGATCCATAGTCTCCCAAAACATCACTTTCCAATCAAAGAACTCAGTGATGCATTCAAAGACTAAGCATTTTTCAATCAAGTATCATTTTCTAAGGGAGCGAGTGAAAGAGAAAGAGGCCAAGCTTGAATATGTAAGCACAAAGGAGTGGATTGCAGACATCTTCACCAAGCCACTAAAGAAAGATACCTTTAAATATCTCAGGGGTAAGTTTGAGGTTAGAGCCCCACTTGGAGGTAATTAAGAAGATACATTAGTGCTCAATCTCATTAGCAATGAGAGCTATATCATTTGCGAACTTGATGCAGAGGTTTACTCCTTAGGGGGAGCAATGGTTTGAGAATAGTTGATCAAGTCAAGGTGATCTTGCACCTAGTAGTTGAAGTTCTTGAAGATTTGAAAAAGATTCGCTTGGAAAAGAAAGTAGAAGAGGATGGAACCCTTTACCATTGATGTCAAAGGGGGACAGATATTAGTGAAAAACCCTTACTGGTTTAGGGGGAGTTGTGAAGAAGATATTGAGAAGGTCGTACAAAAAGGCTACTATTGGGTTGATGGTTTTGCATATGCTGCCATCAATTTTAAAGGGGGATATTGTTAGAATTTTGGTAGTATGGTGTTGGCATTCAATATATTTGTCATTGATGTCAACATGTATTCAGTTATGAAGGGTCATAAATTGTAGGATAGTGCATAGCCATGTTGCAGAGAGTGGTACGGACGTCGTACGATGTCTTAGCTCATGTGGGCTTAGATATATGTTCCAGGATGATTATTAGACTTATGCATATAATTGTAGAGGTTGATATGGTCATTTATAAAATTTAGTGAAGGATTAGTGAAGACTGGCTAGCAAGGCCAGAAACAGGGGAACTCATAGAGTGAGTGGCAGTGTTTTGTACATAACTCTTATACGATGATGGATTATAGTATGCGAGCTTGGGATATCTTAGATGAAATCATGGAGAAGCTTCTATGTGATTGCACTATGTTTTTTTGATCACCGACGTCATATATGATGTGTTTTCTAGCAAAGAAGTATTTAGGAGCCGACTAGGCAGGGTAACATGTGGAAGGACAATTATCTTTGTATAATTGATGGAGCCGACTCTCTTGTGATTTTTATTTTTTGTAATATGTTTAGGGACAACGTATGTTTCACCACCTTGGATAATATAATCATTTTTAATATAATGAGCTCCTATAATGGCTGACCTCTAGGAGATTTATTATTTGTAACTTGTATATGAGGAAGGGCTTTTCAGTATAGTTGAGGCATGTTATGGATAAGGATCTATGAGAGCTCTAGAAGGCTGGGAGATCTATTTTTTTTAGAGAAGAAGGTTGTACATTAGTTCACAAGGGTGAATTGTCCCGGTATGGCATTTCAGAGATCTTGATGATATTTTCTGTAAAGACTAGAAGGTGGATGTAACCTTCTAATTGTATTTTAGTTTGTGGCCCATTTTAAATAACTCTAACACATTTTGTGACCTCTAACAAGGTCTATCCTTTAACAGAGACCTTCCTATTGTAATAATTAGCTCCTAACAGGGCTATAAATCCTAACAGGGTTTCAATACTTATAGTTCAGATATTTGTGGGCATCACTCCCACCAGGTTTTTTCCCTTAACAAGGTTTTCCTCAAGAATACTTTATGGTGTTCACATGTGTTGTGGTTATTTTACATTTGTTTAAATATAAAGATTGATTTGAAATTAAAGCTAAGAGCTTGGAATCAACTGATTCACCCCCCCCCCCTCTCAGTCGATTAAGACATTATTATTTTAACATATGGTATGTCTCAGATCTATTTTTAGAAGAAGGTTTTATTTACAAGTAGTGATGGTGATAACCTATATATGATTGCAGTTCTCAAAAATGAAGTTTTCTTATTATCTATGTGCAATATTAAAGTATTATTTAAAATTATAAGAAGATAGAAAGATTTAAGAATAAATGATCAAGTGATATCTTAGTGTTCTCTATATATTGTTGGATGGTATGTTTGTTGATGCATTGCATCCAAAATGTGTGTTTCATGGTAAATACTTTGATCTAAAAAATATAAGGTGTTCATGTTCTTTAGCTTGCAATGGATTCTTGGTTGTCTTTACCTAGCTTTAAGATTGTGTTATAGTTATTTTAGGTCTTGCTTTGATGTGTGAGGATCCACGTTGGGTTTATTCATCTGGAAGATATGTTTTGGACTGACTAGTGACGCATTGTTTGATGTGTCCATATTCTTTCCAACCATGGAAGATGTTAAATGGTATGTGAATTATTTCTAAAGAGGTGAAAGATGTGTTATGATATTAGGTACTATCTAACTCTTGGATTGGACTTTATCTCACCACAATTATGTTTTTGTGGCCAACTAGATATGGCCTATGTTTGTTGGTGCAGGAGAACCTAGGGTATTTGGTCTACCCTATACTAATTTTGGCTTGTAGGTGACCTTGGCCAAGTCATTGATCAATAAGGACTAAATAAAATTCCCAAGTGTGTAATTGTGTCTTATAAATTCCTTAGGGTGTGTGGACAAGTGTTTTCCAAAGTCTACCTAGGACTTCTCTTAGTTTTGGTCTTTTTTGATAAAAGTTGTCAGCATAATCTCTAAGTGGTCAAAGGTCAAGTTGACCTCCTAATATGTGGAAATGAAGTAGGAAATGGTTAAATGAGTCTATATATACTCATGTGATCAATTTAGACTCTTTATAGTGGTCTAGGAGGAGTTGACAACAAAAGTTGTAAAAGTTAGTCAATGACAACTTTGTAACTTTTCAAAGTTGTCATGACAAGATCGACCTGTTTTCTTAAAGTTAAGAATAATCGGTTGAGGGTTACTTTGGGAAGTTTTTTATCAAAGCTTGGACCTTTTGAAGACAAATCCTGACCACTGATCAAGGTTTGCATCTCTATATAGTCATTTTGCAAGTTTAATAGAGTGGTTATTCTCTGCAAACCCAGTAATAGTGAATAGAACTCAATCATCCAAGTAATCATGGATTGATTTGGGAAAGATCTTTGCATATTTTGATATTTTTTTTGTATTTAATTCATTTGGTTTGTAAACTTAGGTTAGATCTTTTGTTTTATTGGTTTTAATAAAAACTTTCCTTTGTGACTAGTTCACTGGTCCATACAGAGTTGAGAGTCTAAATATGGCTCTAGCATGAGTTCCATCGATGGGTTCTGTACAGCCTTGTGGAATATGCTAGGGAAATGTATATACATTGTAAATATGGAGTCTTGTCCCAAAGTATGAAGGTTACCTAATTTTAACATGAAGCCCTAGGTGAGTCCCAATGAACCCGACTAGGTGGCTTGACTGTTGCAGAAAAGAGGTGGAGGTCTTTAAGGATTGGAAAACACAATCCAAGGCCATGGAAGTGAAGAATAAAGACCACAGAGTCAGGCTGATGGAGGAAAAGACATGGTGAACTCTTCTGAGGTATTTTTGAATCTCATTTTCCATTGTAATTAGAAAAAACTTGTAGCCCCTAAAAATAGGCCTAAATATAGAAAAGTGGCGTATAGACAGATTGAGACTTGGAGATCTTAAAAATCCTTGAGATCTTCAAAAAGGGTATCTGCAACACAAATTTTTTTAGGGCTTTACTTGGAAAGTTGTAGAGTTATTTTCTAAGAGGAGTGTTAGGAGACCTAATTAGGCCTAAAAGGCTACTAGCCCCTTTTGGCTAAGTTTGAGGAGATCGATTGCTAAACCTAGAAGGTTAGAAGCAAGACCACTTCTAAACTGGTGAAATTGAATAGTTAGGAAGCCTTCCATCTTATTTGTAGTAGAACCAAGTTTGGTGGTGTATGAAGATTGACTTAGTGAGTTGAGTCCATGAAAGTTTAAGGGAGATAGAGTTGGATTTACACTTGGTAGTGAGGTCTTGGAGAAAAGAGTTATTGAGGGAAGATTTCCTCTAGTGTAGGGTCTTAGGAAGAACCCTAGAAAGGTCAAGAGAAATACCTTGAAGGAGTCCTAAGGAGTTAGAACTTAGTGTCAAAGAGACCTCCCTATTATTTGTTCTCTTCTCTAGATGATAAAGTTAACATTTGCAATAAAGGAGATAGTAGAAGATCAAATTGATGATGATAGTGTGCAATATTGTGTGGATAAATGGAATAATACAAAATAAGGGTTACAAATTTGTGATAGAAAAAGTGGGTGGTGATAATATTATGAAGTTGTTCACTTGAGACAAAAATTTAAGGTGAAGTTCATGTTTTGAGATTTTCTGAAGGCAGCATGTTTAAGGCTTATTCATCTTGGTTCATATTTTCATATACCTTTCTTATGGATAGTGTGTCTTCCTTGAAAGTTTTGTATCTTCTCCTAAGGCAGTGTATCTTAGCTTGCAAGTTCTTTTGCATCTTTCCCTAGGGCAATGTGCATTAGCCTGCAAGTTTAGGTAGTTGTGTGCTTTCTTGGTAGTGATCCTAAAATAAACATTTCAATATTTATTTCATATATATTATGAGTTAACTATCACCATGGTTTTTCCCTTCTTTGATTTTTGTCATAAATTTAGTGTTCCCTTGTGTGTGGTGTTCATTTCTTTATCTTCTTTATTTTGCAACACATAATAAATTTATTTATTTTGGATGTTATTCGAAAGCTTATAAGATTGATTCACCCTCTCTCTTAGTCTCAAGGTGTGCACAATACATGGGTTGTGTAATCCACTAATTAAGATTGATTTTTAACTCAACAGGGAAAAGTAACATTCTAATTCCTCCAAAGTTAGCTACTTAATGTTTTATTTTATCCCTCTCTTTATAGACAAAATACCTCTTTATTGGTTTCATTTTTTTTTCTTTTTTTATTGTTCCACTCCTTCTAAAGGCCTCAAGCTAGATGAAGGGGATTTTAGTCCATATTTCTCTTAAAAGAGGAATTATGCATCCAACTAATGAAAAAGTCTAGAAGGGTATATTAAATAGTTCAAGAAACTTCAAGCATAGTAAAATATCTTCGCATGCATCTCTAGCAAAATTATAGTTGAAGAAAATATGTTCCATTGTTTCTTCTTTAGCACAACAGAGGATACACATATTAGCAAGTTGAAACCCTCTCTTGACAACATTCTTAGTAATGAGGATTTTATGGTGGACAATTGTCCACCAAAACAATTTTAATTTTAGGAGTGACCCTATGATTCAAAATCAAATTCTAATTAAAAGAAGGCAATGTGGTTTTACTAACATTCATATTGTACATGAAGCAACAGGAAACAACCTAAGGGGTTGGGGTCGAAATAAGCTCATTTTTCTAGAAAGGATAAAAAGAAAATCAATCTCCTAAATGGTCAAGTCATTGAGCTCTCAACGTATTTCTCCCATTGTTTTGAATAGGAAGTTGATGAAGTCTTTCCATTTTGGCTTTAACCCATGCCAATCTATATAACCATGTAGCTTTGTACCAAACTTCCTTGAGAGGGGGTCCATCAAGGCTAAAAAGGAAGGGACAAAAAACAAAGGAGATCCATTACACAATTTATCATCCCAAAAATTAACCCTTTTTTCATTCCCAACTCCCCAACACAAACCTTGCTTAAGAAGATTCCTTATTTTCAATAAATTGTCCCAAATAATAGATCCTCTAGAGATAGAGGGAGAGAAAAAGAAGTAATGTTGGTCTCTATTTAAAAATATTTAGCTTTAGCAATAATAGCACAATGTTTCTCATTCAAAAGGAGATTCCGCCCAATATTAGAAAGAAGAGTTTAATTAAAGGGTTGGATCCTCCTTATACCTCACCCTCCATACTTCTTAGTTTTATAAATAGTTTCCCACTTTACTAAAAAAATCCTCTTGTGTTCCTCGGTACCAATGCATAGAAATTTTTTGTAGATTTGTACAATTCTTTTTATCAAAAATAAGAATCTTAAATAAAGACAATAGTATATACTTGGATGCTTTGAAATGAAACTTTAAAAAGTTGATACTTATCTACTTGACTAAGAATTTTTCCTTTCCATCTAAATTATTTTTAGATCCTACCCACAATTTCAATCTAATAGTTGTTTTCCAACTTTATAGCAAGAGATAAACCAAGATAGGTTGTAGAGATCAATCTACTTGCAGTCCAAAATTCAAACTATTTTATGTTGGAGAGCTACATCAGTATTGAAAAAGAAGAAAACAATTTTAACATACTTAATATATTGAACATACTCAATGTTAAAAATACACATAAAACCATTAAAATATTAATATTTAACTATTACATCAATGAAATCTATCTTTCACTTCATGTTAAATTTCCTACAACTATTATAAAATCCATCATTCAGTTTATCTCAAATTCATTATCCCATAAATGATATAACACATCACAATTCTTTTTATCAAAAATAAGAATCTTAAATAAAGACAAAAGTATATAAGGATGTTTTGCAATAAAACTTTGAGTTGATACTTATCCAATTGATTAAGAACTTTTCCTTTTTATCTTATAAATTATTTTTAGATCCTACCCACAATTTCAATCTAATAGTTGTTTTCCAACTTCTTTATAACAAGAAGTAAACCAAGATATGTTGTAAAGGTCAATCTACTTGCAATCCAAAACTCAAACTATTTTATGTTGGAGGGCTACATCAGTATTGAAAAAGAAGAAAATAATTTTACTATACTTAATACATTGAACATACTCAATATTAAAAATGTATATAAAACAAAAATATTAATATTTAACTGTTACATCAATGAAATCTATCTTCCACTTCATCTTAAATTTCCCATAACTGTTATAAAATCCATCATTCACTTTATCTCAAATTCATTATCCCATAAATGATATATCACGGCATCTTAGATTTTTAGTGATTAGTAAATCATCTTTACAATTATTAAATAATAATCTTCTTGATCGTATATAAAATTGAAGTTAGAATGTACATATCCAGAGTTTTTGTTTTGTGGCTGCAGTGTTCCTAGCTGTACTTCATCTCCTAATTTGTGAACTTGCTGATTCAAGAATTATGGTCTGATAATGATTTGATTGCCTGAAAACATATGCTATTCTTATCATGTATAAAGCTTATTGGACAGCTGCTATAAAAGTTTGGACTCTTCCATGTGCTTTTAATAGTGAAAAGATGTACAACAACCATTCTGCCCAAAGAATGTAAAGTATTGATTCGACATACATTCAAATAACAAACAAAACTTGTATACCATCCATCTCTGAACGTCAATTGAAATAAAGCATGTTACTGAAAGGAATCAATGACAGCCAGAACGCCTCTATGGCTAAGATCAAATCTCAATTTTGAGCACAGAATTGGATACTGACAGGCACGTGGAGATTCCTTGGCTTTTTTAATGTATTAGTATTTCATTTGGCTTTGCCTTCTGCATGTATGGCTCATATTGATAGTCTGCTGACATAAGTGCTTACATTTGTATTCAGTTTTGGCTGTTTTTTCTGCCCATGTAACTCTTGAGGGGTTGCTGTTTGTTAGTGCTGATACGTGTGGGATTGAGATTGTACGATTTTTGTATCTCAAGTTGTCAGATTTTTACATTTTTCTACATTAAAGAAGGGTGCAACATGTACATGTACATGTGACTTAAGTACTTAAAGCTTTTAAACAATTGGAATGAACTCTACAAGAGTTAAAAGATGGTCATTTTAAATTACATCATATACTACCCTATAAATAATAACATGCTACTTAATGAGTCTCAGGCTTCTATCCTTTCTGTAAGACTGATTCTCTGTATTTCTCTAGCATATCATTGTTTAGATTGCTCCCTTCATGCACTTTTCGAAAGAAATTCTTAGGATAGTCATTCAAAGAGCTACTTATGGCTCCCCATGTTGTAGTAATCCCACACCCAGTTCAGGGACACATAAATCCTCTGATAAGACTCTCTGAGAAGCTTGCTTGTCAAGGCATTATTATAACTTTTGTCAATACAGAATACAACCACTCCAGAATGATGAAAGCTCGCAACGCTCGCCATGGAATTTTAGAGGACCCAAGTTTTAACATTCGTTTTCTTCAAGTTTCAGATGGCTTGCCATCTGATATCAAGCGAACAGCCTTTTCAGTGGAGGCTTTCAATGCTATCATGATAACCATGAGAGATTCTACAGACGATCTTCTTAGAAAACTCTTAACACAGAGTTGTGAGCTTCCAGTTTCGTGTGTTATTGGCAGCTCATTTCTTCCATGGACTTTTGATGTTGCTAAGAAATTTGAGCTTCCATTTGTGCCCTTCTGGTCACAGGCAGTCAGTGTTCATGTCATCTACAGACATTTGTCAATGATTATTGACAATGGTGACTTTCCTCCCAAAGGTGCACTTTTCTGTTCTTTGTAGTAATAGAATTCACAATCAAAATCTCTATTAGTACATGCCATTTATTTCTTTGCTTGAAAATATAGTCAGAAAGCATAAGTCAATGCTTGACATGATAATTTCGCATTCCAATTCTATTGTTTATTCTTGACTATCTTTATCATAGATTCTTGACCATTTTTCAATTCTGTATAATCCCATGACGAGTATACTATATGTATAATATCTTTTAATTTCTTTTATTACCCACATAAGATTCATCTGCACAATCCTTACGTCTAGTGTCATGACTCTATCTGTTACTATCTGTTAGACTACTATTTTTTTAGAATTTTTATGTACACTTGGACTTATGTTGATTCGTCGGATAGTCTTAGACTTTTGTTGACATGATTTTCTAGTCTTATTTGATCTTCTTTGCGACTTCCTGAGTTGGTAGCTCTTTGCTGATATGGCATAATTGTGAGAATTTCGGTCTTTACATCTAGCCAGCCATGAAAGTGTTTATATCTCACCCATATAGTTATTAGGTACGTTTAAGATCTTCTGTAAAGTTGATGGCACTGTATAATTATGTACTAATTACATGATTGCATTAACAGGCATGATAGACTACATTCCAGGCATTTCCCCAATGCACCCAGAAGATCTCCCATCTGATATTCAATCAGGAGACCCATCAAATTTTATACACCAGCTTGTTGTGCAACAGCTCCCTGCTCTCGAGGAAGCCACCTGGATTATTAGCAACACAGTCTATGAACTAGAAAGCCAAGCAAGCGATGCCCTTAAAGAAAAATCTCCTATTTTTCGCTCAATTGGTCCCTTAATACCCTCAATTTACCTTGAAAGCGAAGGTAAACAAGAGGATTTCTCCATAGTAAGCCCCAGATCATTGAGCTTGTGGGCAGAATCTAATTGCTTGCCATGGCTGGATTCGAAACCCAAATGTTCTGTTTTGTATGTTTCATTTGGAAGCTTAGCTCAAATCTCTAAAGTTCAGCTGCAAGAGATAGCAAGAGGACTGATGGAAAGTGAGCAGGTATAAAGTACAGACAATATTCACAATATGTCTCTTATCTTTACTACTAATAATACTTTGGCTAATTGTTTAACAGGCATTTCTATGGGTAATCCGTCCAGACTTGGTGAGATCAGAAACAGAAACAACATCATCAACAGACTATAATGACATTCTTCCCGAGGGATTTTTGGAGAAAACAAAAGATAAAGGACTTTTGGTTCCATGGTCTCCACAGCTTCTTGTTTTATCCCATCCTTCTGTTGGTGGCTTCTTCACTCATGGGGGGTGGAATTCAACAGTGGAGAGCCTAAGTTTGGGTGTTCCAATGTTGGTTTTCCCTCAGGGAGTTGAGCAGAGCACAAATAGAATGCTTGTTGTAAATCATTGGAAAGTTGGGTTGGGGTTGGATAGTTGCAGAGATGACTCAATTATTGAGGGAACTGAGGTTGCCAGGTGTGTGACAGCTTTGCTGAAAGATGAAGAGATGAGGAAGAGGAGCGATCAAGTGAGAGAGACAATATTGAAAGCAGTGGGTGAAGGAGGATCATCTTGGAAAAATATCAAAAATTTCGTGGACTATTTGAGGTCACTGCCAACAAAGAAAATGGATTTATCTGGTTTAAATTGATAAGATGGAATGATAACTTTAAGGAAGGGGGGGATTCAATCTTATTTTTGGTTTTTATTGTGTATGTAATTATCATAAAATCTGAGTATTTAATTCAATGTTGTTCTTGTTGTTTATGTGGTTTTATTATTATTAAATTTTATTTTGGAGGCACTTTTCTTATGATTCTAATGAGTGATCTTGTGTTCTATTTTTTTTAGATGTGTATATTTTTTAAATTAATAAAAACTGACATATATATTCATAGAAAATAGTTGTACAATTTACATAATTATCTTTTGAAGGTAGTTGAATTTGACTTCGAACATAAATTCAATTATCTTTTATTTATTAGTTTTATGATGAATATTATTATTTTTACAATTTTTCCAAGTATACAAATAAAATACAATAAAAAATGCATTGGTGTTCAGTACAAACATTAGATACATAAAGCTAGACCAAAACATTGAGTAACAAAGATAAAATGTATAAAAATAATATAACAATAGGTGAATGTCATGAATAAATCTTCCAGCAAACCATATTAAAATGGTATATCAAAAGTTAGCTATTTGAATAGAACATCACATAAATAGTATTATTTTATATAATTATATTTACATGGTCACAATTGCAAAGGAATTATTATTGTAAGTACAAAGACCATAACATTGTTTTATTGAAATCATGTAAATCTATCACAACCAACCACAAGCAAATTGAAAATGTATTAGATATTTCCCTTAAGAATGAACTTATGGAAAATTATCATAATTGATGCTCTTCATTTTTCATATTACTAACATAATTTATATTTCTATCTTAGAGTAGGATTCAAATGAGAAGAGTGGTGATATTCTCAATATTTTGAAATACTAAACTTGAGAGATGATAGCGAATGTTAACAACCCTCTCTATATCACCAAAATGTACTCTTGTCCTTTCCAACATTAGACTTTTTGACTTATCTATGATTTAAGATTATATTGTTCTATAATAGAGAAGTTAAATAACATAATAAGTTGCAATGTCGTTTCAGCCCTAAACTATCAAAAAGGTATATCACAAGTACAACAAAAACCAAAAAAAATAATCGACTAATTGTACTTTATATTATGGAGGCTCATAAGATAATTCCACTCATCCATGGGAAATTTTAGTATTTTGTTTCGCTTGTCCAAAGAATCTCCACCATTAGCTTTTCTGCCTTACTAATTTTATTCAGTTTCTTTTCATCCTTGTGTCCATTCTCTTCCAAATAACTCTTCTTCATGTTACAATCCCCTTGTACATTAGCCATAAATATCATGGAACATTATATGAGGCCTTTAGTGATCAAGAGCGTCTTGATTGAAAATAATCACCAATTTGAAAAATTACATTATGCAATAAATTTATTTTCACTTTTTTTTCTCCTACATGTCTTTGTTAGAATGTGAAGTTGATGTTGTCATTAATGGTTGTCATTGATGTCAATATATTGGATGTATAGATGTGGTTCATTTATGATTTAGTTAATTTTTTGTATCAGTTGATGTGTGCTAGATTGGTTGAAGTGTTGATTGAAGGATGTACTTTAAATGTTCATCTTTATATGTGTCGATATTGGTCCCTTTTAGTGTGCAGCATATGGTGGAATTTTGATTTTGGTTTGGTCCTATCTTGGATGTGTTTGTTGTGCTTTGATCCTAGCAATTATGGTGTGATGTATTGTTCATATCTGTTGCTATCAAAAGTCTCAAAGATGGTGTAGTGTGTTGATATGTGTGAGGCATATTGTATTGGCCAAGGTAGTCCACATTTCATTCCTTACCACCATGGGAATGCTTCGGTGTGGACTATTTCAAATTAGTTAAGGCTGACTTGGTTGATGACACCAAGCTATATAAGAAGAGAAATTATCTTAGTTGATTGAATGATGCGTGTATGTGAGTAATATGTGAAGTGAATGCAAATCTGACAAGGAAAGATCTATGTGTTGATGTTCATGTGAGCTAGTACAATTGGTAGCAGATTGTTATATCATTTATGTAATGTAGTGTGTCAATTATAGTGGTTTCAGAGGTGGATCCAGACTCATTTATTATATTTTGGAAGTGAGCCTAATTGTATTGGTAGTGAGCCTATTTTTGTTGGCAGTTAGCCTTATTTTAGGGTAGTTAGCCCAACCGAAAGTGAGCCAACCTGCAATGAGAAAAACTAGTAATGAGCCCTTATAAAAATCACCTTAACTGGTGTTCATTTCATGAGAATTAGCTTCTCTATGGTTTTTCCTAGTTTGGGTTTCCACGTAAATTTGGATGCTCATTGTGTTGATGGTTTTGTGTTTTCATGTGTATATCTGTTATAAGTTTCTGATTTCTTTAAGTATATACTAGTTCAATAAAAGTTTAAGAAATTATTTGTGAATAACTGATTCACCCCCCTCTCAATTATTCGGCTTGTTCAACAATTTTTCAGTACTCACAATCATCCTCCTGATCATTTAGCTCAACATTTATATTTCTTTGTCAAGTTTTAGAAGGTGTGATGTAATCTACGATCATGAAATTTGAATTGATTTCCACATCCTCCTCCTCAATGAGATTATATTGTTTAAGTTGAAGGTTCAACCCCACAATCCCATGAATCATCTAGAACCACATCACCTGCCACAAAATTGAGATCAAGCAAGAATAATTTTCTCAACAACCTAAGAATTTTATATTGATGCACAAAATAATTTGTTACAAATTAATGAATGAATCCTTATGAAAGGGATGTTCATGAAATGCTAGGCTAAACCCTAAAGAAAGATTAAATTTAGATAGTTTCAAGTGTCACAATCATAATGAATGAAATAACTTAAGATATAATTAGCCTAATTTAATAGAAGGAAACAATACCTAGAATTTTAGCTTAGGTGAATATAGTATTTAAAGGACCTAATTAATTAAACAATTAGATAATTTCCTAAGCCCCCCCTCCCCAATATTAATTTAAAGATAGGTTAAAAAGCTAATGAATGAAAAATACAATCATGAATGATTCCCTACAACAAAGGCCTAATTAGGTACCCATGTACAAACGAATGCAACTCTCACAAGTAGAGAAAATGATAAAAATCCAATGAGTGAAAACTCATTTCTAATAGAGAGAAAAAGAAATATAAAAGAGTACATGTGATAAGTATGAAGGGCTCAAGATGTCCCTCCAAGTACTGAATTAGTCACATAAGTACAATCAATATCTCCCATAAGAGAAAAAATGAGCACATGAATCCACCCAGTAAAGAAGTATCTCTTATACCAATGATCAATACCTAAAGAAATAGCACAATCCCCTCCCTACTAACAACATTTATCTCCTAAGGAAGAAATGGATCCACTGGAGATATGAAAAATCATTCCTATGAACTATAAGATGAAGGAAACCAAATCCAAAGAGTGTGCCTCTAGAACTACTCAAATGTCACTATGTCTACGAGAGATGATGATGCCACAAACCAATTAGGTATATGTTCAATTAATCTAGAAGGTGACTATTAAATATTATACAAAGACTAATGTAGAACAATCTCCATAGGTAGTGAAGATGGGTTGGAAACACTAATGAGGCTATCAATAAATAGGATATGAATGTCCTATAGATAATCCTTCATATATAAAATATGTTAATCTACAAACAAAGATGATATGTCTACATGATATGAATCCCAAGTAGCTATGTATAGAACTATTTCCTATTGCACTCAAATAATGGGTTCCATGCATGAGTCAATGCAAAGGTCACGATAAATAAAAGATGATCATGAAGATTGAGATGGTGTCTCAATTTGAGGAGTGACAATTAAGGGACAAAGCTCCGATCAATTGATATATGAATGAATTGTGATATACTCAAGCATCTCAAAAGTACCATGATCATAGGGTATATAATCTACATGTGTGCAAGGAGAATAAACCAATATTATTCCATGATACTCTAGAACTGGAGAGATGTGAATGTCTCCATAGATATACCAAAGGTGAATCTAAAGTGTATGAGTACAATCAATGCTCAAAATAATACACATAGTGTCATCATCAACACTGGAACCAATCAATCCTTCAACATGGTCATTAATGATCCTCAAAGAGTTAATGGATGAGTCTATATAGATAAGAAGAAAAAATAAGGCACTTGAGATGTGTCAAGATTCCCTCTCACCAAGACTCATAATTCTCCTTTGCCAAGATATCATAATGGATGGATGGATAGAAAAACCCATGATCCCTACTCAAATAAAATAATCACACCCCAAAAACTTTAATACATGTAAACATGATCAAATAAATTCCTCTTGGACACAAACAGATCCATTCTAGGTGCCAAAATGTCCAAGTAAATAATTAGATCTAGTGAAAACATAAAAAATGTTATAAAAAAAATACTTCGGATAAAATATAGAAAAAATTACATTACTAGATATAAAGACATTGCAAATATCAGAAAAATTGAAGCTACTAGTGAAAAGGTATGAGCTTGAAAGAAATTAAAGATTTTAAAAATTGACTAAGTACTATGAAAATCTAGATAGGATTATAAATATAAGACCTTCGCCACTAGAAATATATTAAAATTGCATTTCCCATATGTAACATAAGAAATAGGGCTCACTAGTTCAAATGGGAAAAGTAGTGAACTTGGGCATATCCTCTATATTGAATTGTAAGAAAGATGACCCATTAGGCTCAAGAAGGCTTAAGCACTGAATTCAGTGCAATGATCATCATATTGAGGGTTGATTTTGTAAATGTGATTGAGAAATACAAGGTCTAGGATTAAAAAGGAAGGAATATAGTTTCATGTTAGGTTAACCAAAATGTAACATAACAAATAGGGAACACTAGATCAAATGGGTAAACTAATGATCTTTTTCCTATCTCCTATATTGCATCTGAAGTAAGATGGCTCACTAGGCTCAAGGAGGCTTGAGCGCCAAGTGATTACACTAGTCCTTCCCTGTGGTTGAATAAAGAAATGGGATAATTAAAGGGGAGATGTAAGATTTAGGGCCAAATGAAGAAAAAGGTTGACTTTCTATAATACACAGACTGAAAAAAAAAAATTAAAAACCAATTATACTATCAAAAATAGGACCCAAAATTTGTCACTGACTTGCAAATTTAATTTGGAGGTAATCTTGAGGGACTATGACAACTAAGTTGGCCTAGTTTAGGACTAGGTTGACTGGGTCAGCCTAGTCCCAAGACTAGGTCAACTGGGTTGGCCTATTTCCTATATTTTATAATGATTTCAGTTACAGACTAGAAACAGGATCTTGTACTTCATAGATCCAATTCCAAAACTAGAGCCATGTGTTCCTACACATAAAAAAGAGGTAAATTGTTGTACAAAGATGGGTTTCCTTTTCCAATCTCTAATTCAGAATCAACCTTGCAATAGAAATTAAATATGCATAAATGAAAAGTGTACTAATGTAAACTAGAGGCTAGATCTAAAACATAAAATTTCATATACCTTGATGGTGCAATTCTTCTTTGAATGTGATAACAAATATTGACGCAATATCTTGACTCCACACAAAAACCTAAAAGGAAATCATGAAAGACACGTCTTACAAAATGAATGTTGTAGTTTTCCACAATTAACAATATCAAATTTCCACAATCCATTAATAATACTAAGTAAATTTATGGATTCGATTGTGTATGTGTTTTTAGCATCAACGTTTCGGATCACACTCTGTGATCCATCATCAGGATGAGAAAGTGCAAGGATGAAAAGTAAATATATAGACTCAGCCTCTCACAAGAGAAATATGAAGGGAAGGGGAAGAGCCCACACGCTAACCAATGAAAAAAATAAAAGTAAAAATGAGGCACAAAGACCACACCAAAAAGATAGAAAATACCACACAAGAAATCTAAGAGCCAAAGTCAAAACGCCAAAGAAAAAGAGACACAAGCCAGAAGATGCGTAACAAATTACGCAAGACTAAACAAAATAAGCAAGCAAAAAATAAAAAAGAGCAAATGTGTAAAAGGAAAAGAATATATATACACCAACGAATATAAGAGAAAGCACACAACAAAACTAAGAACAAAAAAAATAAGAAATATAAAATGAAAGTAAACCAAAGATACAAGCTAAAAAATGAAATTATATATATATATATATATATATATATATATATATATATATATATATATATATATGATGAAGGGTGCTCCCCTTAATACCACAAACACATAACAGAAACAAAGAAACAACAACAATTTGCAAGAATAGAAAATGGGCTTCTTATTATCTCCACAAATGTGGAATTACAAATTTCAAAATTACAATATGCAAAGCCACATGGGCATTTTCCCTTACAATATTCTATAGGACAAAGCCTCGAATCATTACCCAGATCTACAGCCCAAAACTTCCCTAGACAACACTACGGGTCTTTCTTATATAGGCAATTTCCACCACCCGAGAAGATTCTATAAATTTAGCCCTTAAGGCCGAGTTCCCTAAGAATTATTTTATTTTCATTTTATTTTACATAGGGTCGGCTCCAAATAATTACAAAATATGTTTTTAGGTAGCCCAACTTCCGAAGGCCATAGCTTTCTAATCGTAGCTCTGTTTTTCTATTATAACCACTTTTCGGGAATGGCATGACCTGATCTACAATGCCTGACTTGCATAAGATCTAGTCAACTGGGGGTCAATCGTGATCTGGAACCTCTAAGGCCTTCAAAATTCAGCTCAAAGATTTATACCCAAAAACCTCAATAACTTCACTGATACAGGTGATATGGCAATGAAACTCAATTGGTAGGCTGATATGACTAAGATGAACCTCCACCTGTGAAGTCAAAACATTTCAAGATCTTATGGCCAACTTACTAAAAATAGTAAGTTTCCATAAATAACATCTCTGCATAAGATAGCCCTTATTGAAAAGAAACTAGAAATATTTTTGGGTGATGCAAGATTGCTCTTACACCTAGGATGCTTCTGCATCAAACACCCAGGGATTTGAGAAGTGACCCTATCACGACTCAGGTGTGAAGAGGAAAACCAAGAAAGTTAACCTCCTCCCTTGTCAGCCATGATGAATCTTCAATAGGTTGTCATTTCCATTTGACTAGATATTCTTCATGTCTTGTTCCTTGTGCTTCTACCAACATGATTATCCAGTATGTCCTCAGTCTCCTTGGTAGCTAAACTAGTTGGTGGAATAATCCACTGTGCTTCTGTGACCTCATCTTCAAAACCCTCTTCATGATACTCTGTCAAATTTGAAATGTTAAATACTGACCTAAAATATTCAGCTCACTAGATAACTCAACCTCATAGGCATTTCTTGAATCATGCTTTTTCAGTATCTTACATGGCCCAAACTTCTTCATTTTCAGCTTGTTATATGTACCAACTAGAAATCGCTCCTTCTGCAAATAAACCATGACTTCATCTCCAACCTAAAATTCCTTATGCATCATTTTCTCATCTGCCTTAGCCTTATACTACTCATCATCTTGGTAATGTGCTTCCTCACCTCCTCATGGATGTTCTTCAAATGTTCTACAAAATCCTCAGCTTCTACTCTTCTTATTTCTCCTTTATCTATCTTCCTCAACTCAGATGCATTTCTAGGACTACTTCCATATACAATCTGGAATGGTGATTTACTAGTGCTCCTGTTGACAAAATTATTGTATGCAAATTTCATTTGTGGTAAAAGCAAATCTCATCTTGTTGGCTTATCTTCAACATCTTAGCAAATTCTCAAAACTCATATTCACCACCTCTGTCTATCCATCAGTCTATGGATGATGTGCTGAACTGAACTTCAAATTTTTCTATAATTTTTTCCACAATGTACTCCAGAAATATCCAAAAAACTTAGTGTCCTGATCTAAAACTATGCTCTTTGTAAAACCATGTAGTCTCACCACTTCTTTGAAAACGAATTCTGCCACATCAACTGCATCATTAGTCTTCTTGTAGGGAATGAAATGTGTCATCTTTGAAAATCTATCAACCACCAAAAAAATTGAATCATGTCCCCATTGATTCCTTGGTAAACCAAGAATGAAATCCATACTAATATCCTCCCAAGGCTTCTTTGGTACAGGTAATGGCTGATACAACCTTGTATTCTATTTTGCTCCTTTTTCTATTTGACATACTCTACAACTTTGTACAATCTTCTTGACAACTTGTTGCAACTATGGCCAATAATAATTCTCACTAACCAAAGCAAGGGTTTTATCACGACCAAAATGTATAGCCAATCCTCCACTATGCTTCTCCTTGATGAGATTCTCCCTCATAGAACTTTATGGAATGCACAACTGACTCCCTCTGAATAGCATATCATCCTGAATGATGAAATCTAACCACTTCATTATGTCTAGAGTAACAGGTTCTTTACAAGCTTTCCAAGCTTCACCAAAATCAAGATCCTCTAGATACAAACTCATGAGTTCTTTGAACCCAACCACCTCAATCTACATCTCTGTCAGCAATAGTTGCTTTTTGCTAAGCACATCTGCAACCTTGTTAGACTTTCCACTCATGTGTTTCAAAACAAATGTATAACTCTGCAAAAACTCAACCCATTTCAAATGCCTTTAATTTAACTTTCCTTGACTATTCAAATATTGCAAAGCCTGATGATCAGTATACAAAAAAAACTCCTTCAGAAGAAGATAGTGTCACCACTTCTTCAATGCTTGAACTATAGCATAAAATTCTTGATCATAAACAAAATATTTTCTCTTGGCATCATTTAACTTCTCACTAAAATAAGCAACAGGTTTACCTTCTTGGCTCATAACAGCTCCTATTGCAGTACCATTAGCATCACAGTCTACTTGAAATACCTTATTAAAGTCTAGAAGTGCTAAAATAGGTTGGTCTATAACTTTTTGTTTCAATAGTTTAAAACTCTTATCTGCCCCAGTAGTCCACTTAAATTATTTCCTATCTCCTCTCATTGTTTTAGTCAAGGGTTCATAAATACTGCTAAAACTCCTGATAAACTTTCTATAAAAGTTAGCCAAACCATGAAAAGATCTGACCTCAGTAGCATTCCTTGGGGTAGGCCATTCAAGGATAGCCTACACTTTCTCTGGGTCCATTGTTAGACTTTATGCTGAAACTACAAATCCCAGATACACTTTCTTCACAAAACTATACTTCTTCAAATTAATCAACAATGTCTCTTCCCTTAACTTCTCAAACACCATACGAATATGCATCATATGCTCCTCCAATGTCTTACTAAAGATCAAAATATCATCTAGGTAAATAATGACAAACTTACCCATAAATTCCTTCAGAACCTCGTGCATGAGCCACATGAAAGTGCTCGGTGCATTGGTTATCCCAAAAGGCATGACTAACCACTCATACAGTCCTTTCTTTGTCTTGAAAGCAATCTTCCATTCATCTCCTTCTTTGATTTGAATCTGATGATATCCACTCTTCAGATCTATCTTTGAAAAATATACAACTCCACTCAAACAGTCCATAATATCATCTATTCGTGGCAATGGAAACCTATACTTGATTTTGATCTTGTTTATAGCCCTGGAATTTATACACATCCTCCATTCTCCATTCTTTTTCGGTGTTGATATTTATAGTACAGCACATGGACTCAGGCTCTTTCGAATCGACCCCTTCTATAACAACTCATGTACTTATTTGTTCAACTTTTCACTTTTTGCTAGTGTCATTCTATGTGGTGCCTTATTTGGTAAACTAGCTCTTGGAATCAAGTCCATCTGATGACTGATCTTCCTTACTAGTAGTAATCCATCAGGAACATTATTGGATACAATATCTTGAAACTCATTCAACAAATCTGCAACTTCTATAGGTACATATTCTACTTCCTCTTTACCAGCTTTTGGAATTAAAGAAAAAAACACATGCTCATGCCTCATACCATCTAGGAACTTTTTTTCATCAACAAAATTTACTATTACATTACCACATACCTTTTCTTCGGTTTCCTTCAATGGCTTTAGCTTATGTCGCACTCCATCCTTTTTCAGGGAATAGGTATTTACATGACCATCATGTACAACACACCTATCAAACTACCATGATCTACCCAACAACATATGACATGCATCCATAGGTATGATATCACATAGTACTTCATCATGGTATCCATCAATCTTGAACTTTACTAGGCATTGTTCACTGACCATGACCTTGTGGTCATCCTGCACCCAGGTGATCTGGTATGGATGTGGGTGTTTCTTTCTCTTGAGCTTCAACTTCGTGACCATCTCTTCTAACAATAAATTTTTAGTGCTTCCATTATCGATAATCACATCACAACACTTATCCTCATACTTGCACCTAGTGCGAAATAGGCTCCTCCTTTTCTCAGGTTCATTCTCACCACTGAGTAGGACTCTTTTGTTAATTAGTGTTTCTCCTTTTTCAGCATCTTCGGAATGGGATGATCTGGCATCTTCATCTACATGTGCAACTCTAGCCCGGCCTTCAGTTCTCCTATATGTCCTTCCTTGGCATTGAGGACATTCATATGCCCTATGACCTTCTTCTCCACAATGAAAACATGTTCTACGGAAGCCTCCTCTTCCTGATCCTTGTCCTCTTCCTCTTCCTCTCTGATCTCTATTATTCTGATCATGGAAACAATTGAAATTGTTTCCTCTCTGATTTTGACTGGTACTAGCCTCATCCTTCTTTTTCAAATCTTCATTTCAGTCTCCATATGACCATCCACTAGATCTTCCACCACGACCTCTTCTGTTTTGTCTACTCTCAAGCTTCTTGTTCAACTTTTCCTTTACCTTTAGGGAAAATTGGTATGCCTCTTCAATAATGTTCATTCGAGCCAAATTCAACTCCTCATGAATGCTCGGCCTCAATCCATTAAGGTAACGGGCAACTTTTTCCTTATCAACTTTCACATGGCTTGTTCTAATTAGGATTCGATAGAACTCCTCCGTATACTCCTGAATAGATCTTCCTGCTTGCTTCAAACCTTGCATTTTCTTTAGTAGATCAAGCTCATAATCAATGGGAATGAACTGCCTCTTTAATTTATCCACCATCTGATCTCATCTTGTGATTTTATCCTTTTCTCTTCTATTTCTCTCCAATTGAATCTCTTGCCACCATATCTTTTCATGAACCTTCAGTCTGGCCTTCACAAACTTGACCCGATCAAGATCCTCAATGTCTTCATACTCAAAATATTCTTCTAATTTATTGATCCAATCGATCAACTCCTCTTGGTTAAGATTTCTTGAAAATGCAGGAACCTCAATTTTAGGTCTTTTTCCGATCTTGAAAATGGCCCAAAAAAGAGGATAGATCCCTTAATGAGGTACATAGAAGTGAGGATTAAAATTGTTTGAATGAGATCTCCATTGATCCTATTCCTATTTTACCCTCCTCCACAACCTCTTCAATTGACCTTTACAAAGATGAGTTAGGGATTGATGTTAATTCTTCTCCTAATATATGTCTTTTTTATGAGCCTATTTTACAATACAATTTACCTTCTTTCCCCTTTAGGGATCAAGCTTTAATGACTTATGACACTCATACAATGTACTTTATGGATAGGGATGATAATCCTCCTATTTGGGATGAACCTTTGGATTTGGATGTTGATTACTATCTTCCTCATGAAACCATTATGGATAATCCTCCTATTTGGGATGAACCTTTAGATTTGGATATGGATTACTCTCTTTCTCATGAAGCCATTGTGGATAATTTTTCTTTTTGGGATGAACCCTTGGATAAATACATTGATTTATCCCCTCCTTGTGAAGAATTTTTTATACAAAAGGATGACATATTCTCTAAAGCACACTCCCCTTATGCGAAAGAAGATGACATTATAAATCCATCACCTCAATTTAGGATTCCTTCTAGTGATGAGGCATTAGCGAAGAAAGATATGAATTCCCTTAATGCTCTTCCTCTTACTGGTGATCTTATGGGAAATCATGATCCTACCTCAAAACATTCTTACCATAACATTACTTATATCTATTCAAACCCTTTTCCAACTATGGTTCCAAGTATTCATCCGATGGTGTCTTCCATTCATATCACTTCCTACACTTTTCCTAGTATTCCTAAACTTCCCAATCCTAATTGTATCCTTCCTAATCTTCCTAATCCTAATCCTATCTTTCCTAATCTGAGTCCTAATATTCATATTCCTAATTAAATATCTGCTAATCCTAGTTCTTCCCACATGTATATTGAGGTTCAAACTATGGTTCTTGATGTAGATGTGCAAAGATTCTTCAAAGTACCTTCTCATTATTATCTGATCCATAAAGATAAAAGAAAAGAAACTTCTCCTTTGATATTTCTTCATAATTTTACCCCTCACTCTGATATAACATAGATCTTTTCTCCTTTAGACTGGTGGGCAAGAGATATATTTCTTCATGTCTTCTAGAATCCATTATGTTCCTTCTTTGAGCTTAATCGGTATTCTTTCTATCCTACCTCTCTATGGTTTTGTATTATGTTTATAATCATTCATAGATTCTATTTTATACTCAAGATATATTTTATAGGACATGTGTTTTACAAAGGTATCCCTTGCCTTTCATCCCTGGGGGGCAAGGTTCTCCCTTCTTTCTCTTTATCCATGGAACTTCTTTCCTTATCTTAGTGGTATTTGTTTATATTACAATATTATTTCATCATATTGATAGATGTTTTGACTATGGATAACCTTCTTATATGAGAAGTTGTTGTCCTAAGTCGTCACTTCTTCTCTATGTTGCAAATTATGTTCTTTATAAACTCTTACCCTTGCTTTGGTGTTAGAGTTGTCTTCCTTCATTCCAAAGATTCCTCTTCCTACTCTTTGTGGGGGGCTTGATGATTGAATCTTTGTTCCCTCTCAATTTATCTTTGAAAGTTGATCTAAAGCACTCCTCTATGGTGGGGGTCTTGTTGATAAGATCTCTTTCATTGAGGATCCTTTTCCATAAGTGACATATCCTTTTCACGATTATCTATTGTCTTGGATGTAGCGGTCAATATCCCTCGCTAAGAATATGGTGTACATTGTTGTAAACAGGATATCTCCTTGCATTTTGAGGTAAGTATCCTCTTCCATCTTTGTTCCTACACTTGGGGGGCAAGGATGCCATCTCTTTCTTTTCTATCTTTCTAGGATTCACCTCTTTCCTTGGTTAAGCAGTATCTATCTATTATGTAATAAACAATCATACATGAAAATTTTGGTTTGCATTGAGGATCTATGTCCTTTATAGAAACCTCTTTTGTTGTTTGATATTGGATTTCCATGGTTGATATATCTCTCACCTTGGAAACTGAATAGTGAGCTATCCCTCACAAGGGTTACTTTTTAACTTCTTGCATGATATCTCTTTGCATTCATCCCTTCCATGGCCTCATAGGAGCTATGACCTTCTTGGCTTGGACTGGGTGTTATCTATGGATATTGTCTTGATGTTGAAGAGGGTTTTATCCTTGTTCTTTTCTTTCCTTAACATGTCAAAATAGTATGTTTTTTCCATATTAAGGAGGGGGGCATATATAGGGTCTCCCTTGTATTATAGTTTTTTATTTATTTATATGCTAAATCTCAGAAGGTAACGCACATAAGTTGCTAAATCCTAAAGAGACACATATTTTCAATTTTCAATATGCTAAATTTTGGAAGGTAATGCACATAAGTTGCTATATCATGAAAAGATAAGCATCTATATGCTAAATCTTCCGAAGGTAATGCACATAAGTTGCTAAATCCTGCGGAGACACGCATTTCATATTCATAGTGACACAAGAAGGTGGATCTATGAGTATTCTAGAATTCATCAGAAGATGCATTACAATTGCAAGCACAGTTTATGGGTAAACCTATTGGGCTCTCCCTCTAGGGTGATTCATGGTAAGGTGGGCATCTTACTAGGCGAGGTAATCACTCTTTTCCTTTTCTCTCTTTTCGCTTTCATGCTAGTAGGATGGGATCATGAAGCTATGTTATTTATAGTGTTTCTCTTGTCTTTCTTATGTAATCATTTATGCTTTTATGATAGCTTTCCAAATATGATATTAGTATGAGAAATATTTCTTAGCAAGGTTTCTTATGCTAATTGATTTGGGTTGTTTGTACTAACCCTTGTTTTTTTGTCACCCTCGTGCATGTATGTTGAGTTAGAATCCTTAGTCTAGGGGCTTGTGCCCTTAGCTAAGTATTATTTTATCTCTTTGTGAATCCACTTGGATCTCCTCTTTCTTCTCCTTTACCAAGAGTTTGCATCGAGTCCATACTCTTACTAAAGTGGGGGCTTAATGTATCATCTTAAAATGGAAGCACTTTCATGTTAAGAGCATTTAGCCCTCTAAGTAGGTGGTTTGGGGTCATGTCAAGCACCTTGAATTGGTATTTTCTTGAATCTGACTTTCTCCCCCCATTCCGCTTCTATCTGTCCCTTATTTCACTTTATTTCTGCATTTCCTGGCATTATGGACTGAGGTCCTGAGGTTTTTAACCTCAAAATCAAATTCGACCTCAACTCTGACCTAGGGAAGAGTCGACCTCTTCCTTGACCCACATTTCAAATTTCAAGTTTTTCTGATTTCTGACTATCGGATTTCAGAAAGATTCTTTTTCTCACCTCCAGGTCAGCCATTTTGGGTTTCGAAATGGTAAATCCTTAAATTGCATTTAATATGGGCCCATTTCTAGGGGTTACTATTAATTAGGATTTAATTCTCCAATGTTGGCCTTCTCTAGAGGTTTGTGCCCTAGATCACTATAAAAGGAGGCCTTCCTCTCTCATTTTCTCCATCAAGTTTTTGTGAGATCATCAAGTTTTCATATCTCATTCCCTCATGCATCAAGCACTCTCAAGGAGACATTGGTGATCAAGTTTTTTTATTCAAGTTCTCTCTCAAGCAAGATCAAGCATCCATTCAAGCATTCAAGCCCTCTTCTCCATTCAAGTTCTCCATTGAAGATCAAGGATTCAAGCATTCAAGCCTTTGAAGGGATTTGGCTCAAGCATGCAAGATTCATCATTCAAACCCTAGATCTAGCCATCATGATGGTGTGATCTTCCTTCAAGATCCTTTGTTCATCTTCAAGATCCATTCATTCTTCTATCAAGCTGGATTCCAAGCATACAAACATGGAGGTTTAGATTTACATTTGTTAATGTTATGTCCAAGCTTTCATATTAACATACTTGATTACATTTCAAATGCAATTGCATATCTATTGAATGTCATAGCTTCATTGTTAGATCTACTTCTACTACTTGCTAGCATTCTCCATTTCAATTTCAATATTAAGGTGGATTCCAAACTGGGGTTTGACCAAGGCAAACCCCCCCAAACAAATTTAAAAAACTATTTTTCTTGCAGGTACAGGTGCGGAACTGTGGATTTGAGCTTAGATTTGGATACCCTTTTCGGAGAACTTTCGAGATCTGCAAACAAAGTTAAAGTTGACCTTCAAAATAAAAATGTAGCCTTTGACCTTTTATCAAGGTCAAAGACTACCTGTTGTCAGAAAGATAAAAGATTTATGGGTTTTCTTCATCTTGGCATTTCCAGTCCAAAACAAGTTGCAGAATTGCCTAAAACTGCACACAGACATCAGAAATTGGCATTTTCTAGTTTTACCCTATTTTGAGGTTAGTATTTGCATTTCAATTATTTCAAATTTCAAGCATAGCTCCTTTATAGGGAAATATAAGGTTTTCTTCCTCTTTCATATTCTCCATAGATTGATTCAATTGTGCATTAACCTTTTGGTTGATCAATTTGGATCTCTCCTTTGGGAATTTGAATTTAGAATTAGATCTCATGTTTCCCCCATACATTTTAGGGTGAACCCTATTTCATACTATTCAGTTTGAGAGAATGTTGGTAGAGACTATGTAATGTTTCTTAATTAATGCAAGTTATATTTTCTTAAAGAAGAATATATAAAAGAGAGACAAAGATAATAAAGAAATGTATAGATAGAGAGGGAGACAAAATAATCTAGAGAGACATAGAGATAGGGGGATATAGAGACAGCAAGAGACAAATAAATAAAGAAACATGGATAGAATATAAAAAGAGAGATGAATATGCATATACTTACATAGATACAAGAAGTGATTGAAGTGACGAAGAGAGATACGAAAAATAGAGAATGGGAGATAGTATGAGAGAGAGAGAGAGAGAGAGAGAGAGACGTATACAAAGAGAAAGATAGATTGAGTAGAAGATAAAGGGCTAGACAGAGAGATGCATCCATATGGAGATTTTCCATATTTGGATTGTTGGAACAAATAATTTAATATTTATCTACATCTATTTACTTTCATATATCTTATTTATATTTTCTATCCTATAACTATATCGTTCTCCATATGTCTCCCCCTCCCTCTATATATCTCTATCATTACTTTTTTGTTTATATATTTATCTCTTTTATCTCTTTTTTTTTCTCATTCTTTCTCTCTCCTATTTTTATCTCTCTTTCAATCTATTTCTTATCTCTCTCTCCTCCTCTCTTTCTATTTTCCCCTCATTTTTGCATGGATGATAAATCAAAGAAAAATAAATTGATAAATTTATAATAAAAAGGCAACTTCACTTCAAAATAACAAGTTTGAACTACTTCTATGGTCACTAATTACCTAGGATATTTTTTAACATTGGTTAATTTTTTAAAAATTCTTATCATCTATAGTATAGATAACCATTCTTCTAATATTACATATCAAAAGAAACCATTGAATTAGTATTTAGTATATTTAAAATTATACAAATTTTATTTTACTACAATAGAAGGGCCCATTTTACCATAACAAAAATTTATATTAGTATTAAGTTCAAACATATAATTTACAACACAAATTAAAAATGAAAATGTTTTTGAAAAATAAATTTTATGCTTTATTGTATCCACCATACCTACATGTCGATCAGTGTTGAGGCACTTGTCAATGCATCAACTACCAAGGATTGTCTGTATTTTTTGGACAAGAAATAACAAAGCTCTATAACATGAAAATTGCACTACTTAAAGTGCAATTAAGATCTAATGGGAGGTAATTTGAACTAACCTCAAAGTGATCAAATTTTATGTACACCAATAATTCAAAGCTACTACATTTCCTTGTTATCATAACTGATAATAATGTTAAAGATTGATTAACTGATGGAGTTGATGATGAAGACTGCCCAATATCAGAGCAATACATGATAGTAGAAAGGTTAGATCAGTTATAGTCTTGTCATTGATGTCAAGCAATTGATTTCCGATTTATATTATGTTGCCATATCATTTGGTAATGATATAAGATGAATGAGTTAAGGAGAAGGAGAAATGAGAAGTTGAGAAGTTGTAGAACATAAATGGGCAACTATTACATATTGGACAATGATTTGATTATTTTGATATGATTATTTTCTACCTAACATATGAGTATGTTAAGTCGGTAAAGTATGGTGATAAAGTTTTGACAACTCAGTAAGTAAAGTTGTTTTGGCTACTGAGATGGAAAAGTCACTCAATAAGGTAAAGAGAAAAATTGGTCGAGCTCAGTAAAGCGAAAAGGTTTAGTCACCGAGCGATGTAACCAAAATTCTAAGTGAAGAACACCGAGCAAGGAAAAGATATTAAATATGGATGAAATCGATATTTAATGATTAGCTATGATGAGTTGGATGATCATGATGATGAGGAAAGTTAGTTACAAGAGATCTACGGTTATGAAAATTCAAGATGAAGATCTATGGAAAGATCTAAGTGGGAAAAAGAAGTGGAACAAGTTTCTAGAAAAAGTTCAAGTTCCTAGGTGAAAAGGAAACGTGTTACCGAGAACCAGATCCGATGATTAATGAATTGAACTATCAAGATTGATTAAAGGAAAAGGTAATAGATGAGATTAAGAGGAAAAATTTGTCTATATAAAAGATGATTTTGTATGGACATTTAGCTGGCAAACTGAATAGTTGAAGGGTTACCGACTATTGCAGAGAAGAAGGAATGGAGATATTCTGAGTGGAAAAACAGTGATTTGATGAAGTGTTGATGCCAGTGGAAGATGAAGAATTAAAGTGAAGATTGAAGAGAGCATAAGGATCTGATTGAGAAAAGATATTTGCACATCTACAGGTCATTTTTATTATTGTTTCTTAGTAGCATTTGTAACAGTCAAATCTCTTAACAAAGTGGACTTAATAGTCTTATTGTAAATCCTTGAGAAAGGTGACATTCTAAAAGAGTGTTTTAAGCTCTTTAAAGAGGGAAGGAAAGAGAAAGAGAAAGAAGATAGAGACTAAAAGACATAAAGATGCATACATAAAGGAAAAATATTTTTATCTAACGACAAACAATACTTTATTAATTACCTACACTAAAAAAAATTGCTAATCAAGATAGGGGAAGATACCCAATATTTGCATACCCTAACTTTGTGCACCTATAGATCGTAAATCGTATGTCAAATTTCAATAATTTTTTTGTTGTTGTCTTCATATGTGAGTTAATTGCTTAAAGCTAAGGTTTCAGCTTAAAAGAGTGTTTTAAGCTCTTTAACCAGGCCACTCCTAATAGGGTGAAGATCCTAACAGATCTGAGGTAAATCTCTTAACTGAGTCACACCTAATAGTGTGTATTGTAATTTTTAAACCAAATTGGCTCTTAACCGAGCGTACTTCAAAAGAGTATATTTCTTAGTGGGTGACAATTCTCACAGTGGTTTTTCCTAAAGAAGGGTTTCCACGTTAAATATTTGTGTTATACTTTTGTGAATGATTTGTGTGAATAATGTATTGATTGATATAGTTTATTTACTATTGTCGATAAATAGAGAATTATGTATCTACCAAGTAGTTATCAAGTTAATCAAAGAAAAGTATTTTAAGGTGTTTTGTGATTAGGATTACTGATTCACCCCCCCAACCCAAACCCCCCTTCATAATCCAACATTCCTTGTATCAAAGTACATTTAGTATAGAACACCATTTACTTAATGTCTTGTCTTGGACTTAGATATGCTAATGACACTATTCAAGGAAGTCTACTAGTTTAACGTACAAATCCAAAGGTAATGCACAAATTCCCTACTCATAAACTTGTTAAATTAATGAAAATCCAAAATAACAAGAAGACAAAAGACTATGTATAGAAGAATAATATTAACAAAAAATTAACTTAAAATCACTACTCCTAAAAACCCACAATTAGAAACTAGTAGTTGTGCTCATTTTTTATTAATTGGTGGTGTAATTATTGCTACTAACCTATCTAAAAAATAAAACTCATTTAAAAGTAACTCTTAATGAAGCCTACCAATCTAATTTACACAAAAAGAAAAGAGTGCACTTGATAAAGAAATCATTCTAAATATAACATTATTGGAGAATACTAACATTCTTAGCCCCATCTTTTCATGTGGTTATGCACACTTTGCTTTGAAAAATATAAAAGTGCAACTCAACATCAATTATCCCTTTATCTATGGTTTGATAACTTAGATGTTTACTATCTCGAGAATGATATCTTGGATATAAGGGCACTAAAGAATAGTTCGTACGTGACACAAAAAATCAAGACAAAGACTTCATGTCGTACAAATATTTCAATATTCTATTAAAACTATTACCATTGGTCCAAGATTTATTAGAGGATGGCCACCATACTAGGTGTCAACCTATGTCAACATCCTCATTAATATTGACTACTATTTGGTTCATGCATATCCACGTAGATATATTCATATATTTGCAAGCATTGAATGTTATACACTAAAGAATTTGCTCACAAATTTTGGGGGGATGAAGACATGAAGACATGAAGCCTACATTAAATGCAAGCAAATAGTCTACACATTATGAATGTGCGACCAAGTAATGACATTTGCCACATAAACTTAATTACTCTTTATATAAGAGGGAGAAGGAGAAGGATCTAAGAGAGAGGGAAGGAAAGAGAAAGAGAAAGAAGATAGAGACTAAAAGACATAAAGATGAATACATAAAGGAAAAATATTTTTATCTAATGACACACAATACTTTATTAATTACCTACACTAAAAAAAATTACTAATCAAGATAGGGGAAGATACCCAATATCTGCATACCCTAACTTTGTGCACCTATAGATCGTAAATCGTATGTCAAATTTCAATGATTTTTTTTGTTGTTTTCGTATGTGAGTTAATTGCTTAAAGCTAAGGTTTCAACTTATGGGTATTCATGAATCTTTTTGTAGAGATCGTCGAACACCAAAAGGTCAAAAAATGGTGATTTCAAAGTGTTGACCGATACCCACTATGTTCTTGCACCAATAGTCGTACACTAAAAAATATCAGTACTTGCGGCCAAATGTCCCAGTAGTTGTTATGAATGTCTCAATAGTGGAGTACAAATGGGCCAATTACCAACCAAAAAAGCTAAAAAAATGATCAGCTATTAGTACATGTGTGATCAGCGATTGTTACACGTGTGATAATTTTTGGAGCTCCTTTGTCAAGATGACAAAAAGGTCACGATTATTAGATCCAATATAGATTATGAGTACTTTCCCCTAAGATGACAAAAAGGTCATGATTATTAGACCCAGTATAGATTATGAGTACTTTCAAGTATCCATTACTCCACAAGATGCAGATGCAATTACCAGTCATATTATTCCACTCATTCTAGAAACTCTCGACTGTTTAGACCCCTCCATACTCTTTTCCGAGTGAAAAGATGGATAAGAACGCAACCTACCCAAAGGATGTACAATATTGGTTTGTTATACATCTTTATATTACCAACAACGAAAACTAATTGTGATCTCTCTATACAGCAGTAAACTAAGGTACGGATACTGACAGAATCAATGAAGGCCATAGCACATCTATGGCTAAGATCAGACCACGCATTGGACAAGATCTCGAGGCCAAAATGATTTTGGGCTCAAGATGGGCATTGATAAGCACGTGGAGATATTTGTATTTAATTTTGTTTTGCCTTGTGCGTGTATGGAGGAAACTTAATATTGCTTAATATAGGGCAGTGCATTTTATCGGTGGGATTGTGAACGTGCAATTTCAGTATCGTTCTTCTTTACTGTACGTACAATGGCACTGTCTACCCCTACCCGGCACTGTCTACCCAGCCGACAGATTCCCCCAGGCTTATGTGCATGGCATACCCATCCCATACGGTGTGCAGGTCTGTACCGTTGTACCATTGCACAGTTTAATAGTATCAATATTTTTAAAATAACAATAATAAATTAATACAATTTAATTTTTTAATATATTTATATGTTTAAATTTTTTAAATTTTTATATAATATATAATCAATTTATTTAAGATGTATAAAATATAATTTTTTATTAATATAATTATATATAGTTTTTATTAAATTTATTTGATATAATATAGTGATAAAGAAAATCGAATTTAAAAAAAATAGAAGTATATAATTTGTATTCTTAGAGATATTAAATTGAAAAAAATATTAGTAATAAAAAAAGAAAAGAAAAGAGAATAACAATATTTTAAAACTTTTGCATTACATAAGAATGGTAAAAATAAATCATTATTGTGAAGACATAATTTTAATGTGATATGCTTGTTAATTGAAATTAAATATAATTTATATTTAAATAATAAATCGAGATAGTATTAAGTTGAATTGTTCAAAACAAATAATCAAATAAAACAAATTCTAAAAAAATTTAAACTAATCTCAAACTAAGATTAGAAAAAGACGAGCTGGAATTTTTCACACATATAATAGTTGCCTAATTCAAAATTACAATATTAATTGATGTGTATGTTTTAAATCCACAATCTATTAAATTTTTCACATTCTTAAATATTGACCATGGATTAAGATCAACACATAAAGATTCTTCACTTTTTTTAATTATATACATATTAAAAATAATTAATTATATATAATCAATTTAATAACTTTATCTATATATGTCTATTTTCATAATTAAATAATATCATTACAAAATTTTCATATTTCTTGAAAATCACTAAATCACATATTATATGCTAAATATAATAATTATTTAAATAATAAAAATTTAAAAAATTAAATATATAAATATAATTAAAAAATTAAAATTTATTAATATATTAATTAATTATTTATAAAATTAATTAAAAAAACTAAATCAAATGTCTTTAATTTTGGATTTGATGTCTTCATCAATCATTTCTTATGTTCTTTATATAAAAATCTATTATTAAAATTGTTAAATATATAATATTAAGAACAATTATATTTATTAAAAATTTATATTTATATATATATTTTTAAAAATAAAAAATAATATTAAAATTTTTATTATATATTTTTAATATAATTATAAAATAAATATAAATCTTAAGGAAGTCAGTATGGGATGGGTATGCCATGCACATAAGCCTGGGGGAATCTGTCGGCTGGGTAGACAGTGCCGTGAATAATAGCATGGTGTTTAATGAGTTTCGAGATTCTATCCAATCTGTGATACTAATTATCTATATCTTCCATTCAACCAATTTTAGCCATGGGATTTCTCTGAACTTGACTGTTTAGCTTGATACCCTCATTCACTTCTCAAAAGAAATTCTTAGTACAGTCATTCAGAAAGCTAGCTATTAATGGCTCCCCATGTTGTTATAATTCCATATCCAGTTCAGGGACACATTAATCCGCTGATAAGACTCTCTGAGAAGCTTGCTTCTCAAGGCATTATTATAACCTTCGTCAATACAGACTTCAATCACTCCAGAATGATGAAAGCTCGCAATCACCATGGAATTTTAGAGGACCCATTTTTAAACATTCGTTTTGTTCAAGTTTCAGATGGTTTGCCATTTGATTTCAAGCGAACAGCCACTTCAGTGGAAGCCTTCAATGCACTCGAGACCACCATGAGAGCTTCTGCAGAAGATCTTCTTGAAAAACTCTTAACACAGAGTTGTGAACCTCCAGTTTCCTGTGTTATTGGAAGTTCTTTTCTTCCATGGACTTTTGATGTTGCTAAGAAATTTGAGCTTCCATTTGTAGCATTCTGGTCACAGGCAGTGAGTGTTCAGGTCATCTACAGACATTTGTCAATGATCATTGACAATGGAGACTTTCCACCCAAGAAGCAAGGTGCATTTCTTCTTGTTCTATTGATTTGATCTCACCTATAGTTATTCGGTACGATTAAGATCTTTTCTAAAGGATATAAAGTTGATGGCACTGTATAATTGTGCAATGATCCTCCTATGTTTTTCTAATGGCTTTAGTTGTTTTATAAGGCTGCATGTTTGTAGTGTTCTCTAATAGTATAAACTTAAGCTGCAGGGAAAATTTAGTTCCTGCCCAATATATATACTTAAGACAATGGGTGAATGTAAAAGCTTTAGTAATGATCTCGCAGTAAAATGCAAGTTGATGGTATTGTTCAATTATGTAGTGATCTCTTTTTCTAATGGCTTTAGTAGTTTTAAGCTTGTCTTGTTTGTAATGTTCTCTGATACTATAAACTTAAACTTGAGGGATCAATTGCAGAAGAAGGTTTGTTTTGTTTGTAATGTTCTCTGATACTATAAACTTAAACTAATCGCATGATTGCATAAGCAGGAATGATAGATTATATTCCAGGTCTTCCTCCAATGCACCCGCAGGATCTGCCGTCAGATATTCAATCAGGAGACCCATCAAATCCTGTGCATCAGGTTCTTGTGAAACAGCTCCCTGCACTGAAAGAAGCCGCATGGATTATTAGCAACACAGTCTATGAACTCGAAATCCAAGCAAGCAATGCCACCAAAGAAAGATCTGTTTTTCGCTCTATTGGGCCCTTAGTACCCTCAATTTACCTTGAAAGCAAAGGTAAACAAGAGGCTTTCTACATAGTAGGTCCCAGATCATTAAGCTTGTGGGCAGAATCCAATTGCTTACCATGGCTAGATTCGAAACCCAAATGTTCTGTTTTGTACGTTTCATTTGGAAGCTTAGCTCAAATCTCCAAAGTTCAAGTGCAAGAGATAGCAAGAGGGTTGATGGAAAGTGAGCAGGTATTCTTCTGCCTATATAAAATACAGACAATATTCACAATCTATGTCTATTATCTTTACTGTTGTAAATACTTTGGGTACTTGTTTAACAGGCATTTCTATGGGTGATCCGTCCAGACTTGGTGAGATCAGAAACAGAAACAACATCATCAACAGACTATAATGACATTCTTCCTGAGGGTTTTGTGGAGAAAACAAAAGATAGAGGACTTTTGGTTCCATGGTCTCCACAGCTTCTTGTTTTATCCCATCCTTCTGTTGGAGGCTTCTTTACTCATGGAGGGTGGAATTCTACAATAGAGAGCCTAAGTCTGGGTGTTCCCATGTTGGTTTTCCCACTGGGAATCGAGCAGAGCACAAATAGAATGTTGGTTGTAAACCAGTGGAAGATTGGGTTGAGGTTGGATAGTTGCAGAGATGACTCAATAGTTGAGGGAGCTGAGATTGCCAGGTGTGTGAGAGCTTTACTGAACGATGAAGAGATGAGGAAGAGGAGTGATGAAGTGAGAGAGACAATAATGAGAGCAGTGGGTGAAGGAGGATCATCTTGGAAAAACATGAGAGATTTTGTGGACTATTTGGTGGCACTGCCAACAAAGAAAATAGATTTATCTCTTGAAAATGGGTCCAAGAGAATAATGGAAGTAGTGGGTAGAGGATCATCTTAAGATAGCTTTCTGTGGGTGGAGGATCGTTTTAGGATGGAGGATTTTTGTGATTTATTTTTATTTTTAATTTTTAAAATTTGTATGGGCTTTTTGATGCCAGTACTAATAAATTGTTTGTCTTTTGAAAATGACTTCAATACAAACACATGTTTAATATGTTGGATAAGGTTGGATGATAAAGGCGCGTAATTATCTGTTATTCATGTGGTCATTTTTATTTTATAATGTCTTTTAAATTTTACATTATTTAATATTAAGTATTTAATTTTAATTTTTGTCTAATTCTTATTAAGAAGTGGTAAATAGTTGTTTGTTTTACTATTTTGAAAATTGTTTTTGATCATTGGATTGATTTTGGTTGAAGAATAGTTCTTTTTTTGCACTTTCTTTTTAGTATTACATTTCACCATATTTATAAAGATGGGTGTCATTGGTGGCACCATATTACATTAATGATAGATGATGCTTGAACAATAATTATCATCGACAAATACTATTTTGAAAATGAAGAAAAAATTTATCATGTCAATTATTTTGAATCTACTCTTATACATTTTAGATAAAGGAGGCCCTTTGATGAAGAAATCAAAGCATTAATAGTTATTGTAATTGCTCAGATTAAGAGAAACTACAATTTGTGAAACAAAGGAAATAATTTCTACAATTACCAATATGGAAAAATAGAATGAAATAAATACTCCAAACAATAACAAGAATGACTAGATAAGGGAAAGCTTGGAAATCTAATACACCTTGTGTGATACTATTCAACAAGTATACAAGCTATGATAACTCTAAGGTTTGCATTGGAAGCACATTGAATAAGTGTTCAATCCAAGTGGACCCATTCTATGTAACCTTCTTGACAAATGATAACTTAGTAAAGAATTATATGATTACTCTAGGGTATCAACCAATGCCATGCCTCTATCAATCATGAATCAACTCCGTATGGATGTTGGTAGATCATATGTGTTAGTCACATGAATAAGGTTAAATGCACCTTGCACTAGTACATTTGACCCTAATTTTCGACCAACATTTCCAAAGAAGGAAAATTTTGTTTTTTTTAAATCCATTTTGTGATGGCAAAATTACAATGACCATGACATCTCGTCATAATTAAGATGAACACGGGCATAACTTTAAAAAAAGTTTCATTTCAATTCATTATGTTACGCAGTAAAAAAGAGTTGAAGGAGGGCACAAATGTCTTGCAATGATTGAATCGACGCCACTTGTAAGTGATTGAACCCACACTATTTGTCTGCATCACACATCTTCATATAACACTTAAGCATTTTTTAACACAAAATTTTCTCAAACCCTCTTTGTGAGCATTCGTTATTTTGTTTGTTGGGAATTATTGCTTTTGTTGCAATACTCCTGGTATGATTTATGCAAAGGATCATGCAAAATTCTTTTTTTTTTCTTTGGGTTTTTCTTTGTTTTATATATGTATGTTGGGGGAAAGGGGGGAATTGGATAATAAAGAAGAAGATTGTGATCTATGAGAGGAGAAGTCATTTAGGGCATTGGGTTAGAGATTCTCATGGTCAAAGTAATGAATTGGTGCAAATTAGAATTAAGGGATAATTCCAACTGCACAATTGATCTATTATAGACCAAATTCGTCACTCGGAGAATATCCTAGCTATGCATTTCTCTCTATAATCAACCTCGGTGTCGGTGACCTCCTTCACTATTAATTGATTGGTTTTGGATTAATATGTTTTCTCACGCTTTCTTTTTTGTGAATTTAGTTTCTAAAAGCATTATATTTTCCGTCAAGTTAGAGTACTCCGTCTTGAAATAGATTATTTTATGAAAAAATCTAAATTTGTATATAAGAATCTTAAAAATCTAAAAGCTTACTTTTACAATGATTGGAAGGCTTGGTCTGTGATTATATATAGAGAGAGTTCAATATAATATGATCTATATGCCAATAGGTTGATGCTACAATAGAATTATTCCTATTAACATAATGGTTGATTGTTTGTGTATAGATAAGTTGGATTGCTTCCCACCCCCTCACCCTCCCCACTCCTTTACCTTTTAACTAAAAAGTCCAAAATTCCCTCCTGGAAGCTTAAATTTACTTTCTTTCCCATCAAGTTGAATACTATAAAGCTTAAAAGGTAACCATAAAATGACAACCAAAGACATAACTCAAGACATTATTATTTTCTCCTTTGAACCTTATCAACTGTTAAACAATCTTCCAATGCTTATCAACTTTAAACTTTCTTCTCCAGACTAACTATAAGCTTTTCCGGACATAAGAAGGATCGCTAGGACCTATACATAGAGTTAACTAATTTTTTAAAACCAAAATGTAGTAAGAATACAAAGAATCTCTGAGTGAAATGCATGAAGTTTTAGTAGCCATGGAAAAAACTAGTGGCATGAAAAAAGATTATAAGTCTTGCTGGAAATATGAATGGTATCCATTGAGAAATATGTGTTTTTCCAAACAAATGGTATCATAGATCTCTGTACAAACACTAAATGACAAAAAAATAGATAAGCAGATGTGGTACAAAATATTAGAATAAATGGAACTCTGAGAAAACAAGAATCACTTGAAAAGAGAACTAGAAAAATGGATAGCTTGCTTTTATTTTGTATACTAAAAATGGGAACATAAATGCCCTGACCATAAATAAGAAGCATTCAAACTTCCTCACACACACTCCCACTAGACTCTTGAATGAGACTTAGCACTAAACTTATTGGATTCCTCTACACCCAAACACCAAATGAACCCTTACTCCTTTATTCATGGGACCACACCCTTGACCCCTTTGGTCTACAAAACAAATACTATTGATTTTCCTAAAGACAGTGAGTCTCCAACTTATGACTCCATACTTGGGATAATCATCACACCATTCCCACTAAGCATTTTGGATTTGTCTTATCATCCACAAGACACCCACACACCTTTCTAAACTTTGTCCACGCCCATTTTGGCTCACTGATCTATTTCATTTAGACTCCTACACAAAATAAATCAACTCGCCAAAATACTGTCATTCAGAGACAAGCATGTTTACCTCTATACCTTGGATTGCCCCAACTTTGTAATAAGATTCTCTACCTCCTCCAAGTCTCCTCCTTGTGGTAGAAACACATATCTTCATCCCCCTTAAGCCTCCATTGCCCAAACACACTTTAAGGTATGAACAAAGCTTTCAATCTCTAAATGAGATAGTCAGCCCTCTCTACTCTCTGTGACAATCCAGTCACTCTTCTAACTCCATGGCATGGGTGCTCAATGCAAGCTCCTCTGCAAACTACCAAGGGTAATCTACAAAGTGTCATATATCATCCCCCATATGAAGAGTCCTCATTCAACATGAAGCCAAGTAAGGAATCACATTTCTACTCTCTCGGCTTACCCTAGAAGAGGGTTTTAACTATTTTTATTAAAATACAAAATTCTCCTTCTATACAGTGCCAACTGGATTAATTCCACCATAAAAAGTAAGTTAATTCATTACCCTAACACCTCCAATCAATAAGAGTTCAAGACAAATACATTAGGGTGGCATACAATGTAAAGAAAGTGATTATATTCTGGAAAATTAGAGAAATGCATAATTAAAACATTATTTTATTGCTTAGAAACTTGTATATTTTTTTCTCTTCGAGAAACCCATGCTCTCTCTCTATTTTACAATGTAAATAGGTCTCTTAAAGACCAAATTTAGACCAGTTACTTTTGGAAACACTTCCAAACTTCCTTAGAAATCAACTCTAACAGTCCAAAACTGACTATTTTCCTATTAGACTTAATACAAAAAGTTGAAAATGTTGTCATGTTGACAACTAAAGTTGTCAAATTGACAACTACAAGCCTCCTTAGTGTTAAAACACTTTCATAAGCCTAAAAACTATAAACCCAACCTATAATACTACCCCCAAGGTCATTTAGACCTTATAGTGACTCTTTAGGCCTACTTTGCCAATTTGGGCAATTACATTCATATATAGTGTTTTTAAATACAACTAAATGGCTTGAATAGCCATAATACATCTTTAAATGACCTTATAGATCCAATGCATCCCCTTGTCTTCATGATCTCATCCTTAGGTCTTGCTAGTGACCCTTGTAGCCCTTGTCCCTCTGCACCATACTCCCAAGCTTCAAATTTTTCCAAGTCCCTTGGAATTGGTGCACCTACAAATAAAACATCATCAAATGCACCTCCATGTTATTGAAGTTCCTTCCTCTTCACCTTGGTTGTATCTTTGTCTTATTGAGGCCCTATGCCCTCTCGACCTCTTGATCTCCACGTTGTTGCTCCATCAAACTTGACATGTCTACCCATGCATAATGCTTCCTTTCCGCACCTATTTCCCATTTTTATAGTAGCTCTAGTGACTCATTCTCTTGGTTTGAGACCAATCGAGTCCACGTTACCTCTTTTTTTATTTGTCTTTTAAAGTTGCAAGTTAATTGTCTTAAGAAACAATGAACAATTAGTATTGTTTGTAGACCAAGTTGGATCATGTGTTGTGTGTTTAAGGTGTTGGAATGAATTTATAAGTGTTCTCCATAATGGTGGGATTTGGGGAAGCCTATATGTAATGTGTGGATCCATTCAAAATTTTAGAGAATGATTATATAATTCAACAAGTAATATTCTTAGCATTCCTATCAATTATGAATCATGATTAGATTAAATGTACAAGGCTTTGCAATCAAGATCT
Source organism: Chamaecyparis obtusa (assembly GCA_027943335.1). NCBI lineage: Eukaryota > Viridiplantae > Streptophyta > Pinopsida > Cupressales > Cupressaceae > Chamaecyparis > Chamaecyparis obtusa. The sequence continues at coordinate 76,646 of BSBK01000249.1, forward strand.
ATTTAATGGATTTACACTTGATTTTATGCAAGATACTACTAATGGTAGTATGTTTATATTTGATGGATGACAACATTAATACCTTAATTTAGATTATAGGAGACAATTTTTTGGTATAATTATAGGTCGAATATTTTCCTGTGAAGAAAGACTATGTTTGACAATATGAACCTAGAACAAAATAAGGAGACAATTGTTATATTGTGGTCTAAGTTCAAAAGAAAAGGTGATGGAAAATGTTATTGTCCCTGCAAAAATTTTAAGGGCTTAAAGACTCGAAGACTTCTAATCAAAATAGTTGAGAAACATTGTAGACATCATGGTCACATTGAAGGGGGGCACAATTTTCATCCATTGGTAAGTATTTGAATATATTATTTTAATAATTTATATACATAAGAAATCAATTAATGATGAGATCATGGTCATGGTCAATTTAAGGTCATCATTTTGATATAGGTCAACCACCTTGGTTTACATGTTATGGACAATAACAATTTGGTGAATGTGAATTTTCAAGTGGAGGAACATGGAAGTGTGAATATCGAAGGACAAGATAATGATCCCATGGAAGAAGATGATCTTACAGTAGAGAACACAATTGAAGATGATAGTATTTTTGTAGTTGATCATGTGCTAGAGAACATGATTGAAGATGATAGTACTAGCGTAGCTGATCATGATGAAGAAAATGACCTTGATTTAATTATACTTGAGAAGGAATATGAGCCCCTATACAAAGGCTCCCAAACAACTCTTCTCTCCGTTGTATTTTTTTTGGTGAATTTCAAGGTTATGAATGGTTTATCCAACATAGAAATCTCACGTATGTTAAGGTATGTCATATATGTCATCTTTTTTCATCTATTTTAATCATAATTTCCTTATAGTTAACAAAGGGTGAATCATGTACCATTAATATTCTTTATATTAATAAATTATATTTTTTGTCGTAGGTTGATAGGTGAATGTTTGTTACCATCATCAAATATTCTACCTCACTCATAATGAGAATTATCTGCCACTATGAAAGATATTGGAAGGGAGTGTCAAACAATACATGCATGTCCCAATGATCATATTATATATCATAAAAACTTGAATTTACAACAGAATGCCCTAATTGTCATATTAGTATATATCGATCAGATCAAATAACAAAAAAGGTGCCACACAAGGTTCTTTAGTATATTCCCATTATTCCACATCTGCAATAATTATTCAAGTGCACTACCTTGGCATAATTTATGGATTACCATGTACGAAATAGAATTCAAGATGACATTATGCAAATTCATGTGGATGGTTCTGCATTTAAGGACATAGAGAAAACTTGGCCACACTTTAAAGAAGAACCTTGTAATCTCAAACTTTCATTGGCAGCGGATGGTGTCAATCCATTTGGAGAGATGAGATCTTTTTACTCGGTGTGCCATGTTTTTGTTATCAACAATAACATTCCTCCTTGGATGTCCATAAAAAGGGAGCGCATAATGTTGGCAATGATTGTTCCATGTATTTTTTTATTTAATAGTCATCTAAATTTATTTATAAATACCGCATCAAAATGGTCATAATAATTATGTAATGTTTATGTTCATTCAATTAAGTAAGTACCAAGTTAAAGATATAAATGTATATATTGATCCCCTTATAGACGAGTTGTTAGAGTTATGGAATTGTTAGAGTTGTGGAATAGGGTCAATATATATGGCATCTCTAGACCAATAGGACAAAGACAATTTCAATTACATGCAATGCTTGTATGGACAATACATGATGCCCCTGGGCTAACACATTTTTGTGGTATGTTATATTGTTAACACATATTTTTTGTATGTTATAGTGCTAACACATTTTTGTTGTATGTTTAAGTTTGCACATGATAATTATAATGATCAAAATTAACATATTTAATCTAATTATACATGATATTGTAGGTCTTCAAACAAAGGGAAAATTTTCATGTCCAATTTGTGGTCCAAAGATGAAATCTTGTCATTCAAAAAGTTTAGGAAAACAGGTGTTTGATGACTATAGGAACTTTCTCCACAGAAATCATAAGTATCGAATTACCAAAAAATATTTTTTCAATGGGAAAAATGAGACTACATCAAAGCCATGAAGAATGACACCTTACCTATGGAAGTTGGAATACAATAGAATAAATCATCGAGGTAATGTCATTCCATCTGATGGTTTTTGTTTGAAATTTATATTTTGATATTGTGGTTTGTTTACGGATGATGTAATTGATGCTTGTGAAGATCGTCAAAGCATTAATGAACAACTTCCAGAAGGACTAAAAAGTTATCTTAGACAATTTAGGTTGTCGTACTACGAGCACATCTCATTTGTGCATTTTTTTGATGCTATGCGTATTGAAAAAAATATAATAGAGACGTTATGAAAATTATTGGATAGAAGGCATGACAAAGAAAAAATTGTCAAAATTTGTAGTGACATTAAGGAATCCAACCATGCATTGAAAAATGTCATTCGATAAAATTACAATGAAGAACATATTGATATAAGTGCCCTTCCTTGGTTATTATCGAAACAGCAAAGCAATCCTATAAAAGAAGTCATACAAAAAAATAGATTTCCCACAGAATTTGCTGCGAATATAAACAATCTCATATCAAAGCAAAATGAATTTGGGCCAGGGATGAAAACACACAATTGGCATACCTTTATTAAGGTAATTCATGTTATTTTGTATTCTCTATATATTTGTATAATGCATGTAGTTTTCATTGTATTATTTTCTAAAATATTGAAAAGATCATTTTATAATTATTGCAATACGTTCTACCTCTATCTCTCTGACACCACTTCAACAATAGTGTCAAACAAGTTATATATGATCTTGGAAAATACATGAAGTTAGAATCATTATTTGTTAGATTTATTGTATAGATATTATATTTGTGACTTGTTTTACTTTTTCTATAATTTATTGTATATTTTTTGTAAAGTCTTATTTATATGTTTTTGTGTGTTGAATCTCTTATAGGTGGTTGTCATCGAAAGAAATCAATAGAGAAGATATAAAATATTGGAAGATAAATCTTCCTCATATTATGTGTGAAATGCAAGAGTGTCTACCATCAACTTTTTTCGATGCACAAGAACACTACCTCATACATCAAGTTGAGGAAATTGAATTGTGTGGACCTGTGCAAACTAGGTCGATGTGGATGATTGAGAGGCACTTGGAATTTTTGAAGGGCTTGATTCGACAAAGAGCACATCCTAAAGGTTCTATGGTGGAGGGATATATGGTATACCATACCATGGTGTACATTAGTGAATATCTTCCTAAGTTTGCAGCAAAGATCCATGTAGATCGCATGTGGGATCCCAAATCCATTAACAAATTCAAAGGGGAGTACTTGCTGGGGAAAGGTAGATTGAAGAAAGTGAGAGGTAATTATAAGATTTTATTGTAGTTAAATAGTTCTTATAAATATTCAATATAAGTTGTTTGTAAGTGGTCTATTTTTTTATACAGTTGGTCGATAGTGGGATCCACTACATTTGTATATTGTGAACAATCTTGATTGGATGAAGGTATGGATTGAACTGTTGGAGATTTTCCAGCAAACCAGTGTTGACTATATGTTTGTCATTGATGACAACATATGGTAAGCAGTGTGCATTGTAGTTCTATGCAGATAGCCTTGAGCATATGTTGTATGGATATGTTATCAGCATGATATCATAGACACAGAGGTTGATTTGGAGTGTAGTCAGTTGTGTAGTTATTTGTAACAGTTATGTTCCTGATAGTGTTATAGGCAGAGTTTTGTATGTGATTATCAGTATGGTTATGTTGGAGCCTTGCGTGTTTATATTTGTTTTGTAAACATGTTTGTGGAGCTATGTTCATGGACACAGAGTTATTTGTGCAGTACAAGTTAAGTTATGATGTTTCTATTTGTCAATTACAATTTATTGAGATTATCTGATGGAGCCGACAGTGTTTATATTATTTTAGTAGTTGCATCTATCATTTTGCTATGCGTGTTTGGTTTCATGTTTGGTGATGAGGTAAGAATGTCTAGTTAAGAGCGCATAATATATTTTAGCATGAGAATAAAGTTTCAGTTAATTTTATGGAGCCGACTGTGTGAAGCGACATGTCTACTCATATTGAGTTGTGCGGTCCTTTTTGTGTTACGTGCTTGGTTTACCCATTAGAGATGTTATTGAAGAGTTATATTGTTTCTCTATTATGATTTCAAGGAAGTTCTAATAGGCTGACTTGATTATATCATTTGGAGAAAGATACTTATAGCCAGTCATTTGTGATTACTAAGCATGATGGAGAGAGAAGAGCAGAAGATGCAAATGTACTGAGACATTCAATCATCAGTTGAAGATCTATGTGAAGAAGAAGAGAGTATATGCTTGTATGCAAAATTAGGTGAATTCAATTCTAAATGATAAATTAACTATTCTAAGATTAATACATTTATCTAATTAGCAAACTATAATGAAGAATACAATCAAAATGAAGCTAAAATAACATTTTACCTTCACCTACCATGTATCTTGTCTCCATTGCTCTCCTAGCCTTGATTTCTTGAAGATGTTGAGCTCCCGGATTTCCAAATGAAGCCTTTCCCCAAGATGCTACCAAAGTGTGGAGATTTGATGATGAATGCAAGGAAGCTTAAAGCTTGATTGTGCAACTAATGGATGGGATGCAAGATTGATTTGATTATAATATGGATGCTTGAATGCTTTTAGAATTCTTGGATGCTTGATTGCTTGAATGCCTATTACAAAAATACCTATTAGCTCACAAAGGGGAAATTAGGCTCCTTTCATTCTCAACCGTAGGATTGTGCCACCTAGGCCTAGATCCTCCAAAAATCTATAAAAGGATAGAATGTGACAACATGTAGTGTTGCCACTTTTGTGATGCAAAAACAATGGCCAGACATGCTCTTTCTATAGGAGAATAATTTAGCTCATAGCCCACTAGGGTGCAACTGATATAATAGATGGCTTTTTCTTTTCCTTCATGATCTTCCTGAGCCAGAAGAGCACCTAGTGAGACTGTCGTAGCTTAAATGTAGAGCAAGAGTGGCTTTCCCAGGATTGGTGACATCAGAGTTGGAGGATTTGCCAAATATTGCTTGATTTTGTTGAAAGCTTCTTCACACTGATCATCCCATTGGAATAAGATATTTTTATGCAACAAATGTTGAAAGGGATGACTTCGATCTACTAGTTGAGAAACAAATCTTCGGATGGATTGGAGATGTCCCTGCAAGGATCTTAACTGACTGATGTTACTGGGTGAAGCCATCTCCATTATTGCTTTAACTTTTTCTGGATCTACTTCAATTCCTTTGGTTGAGACAATGTACCCTAATAGTTTACCAGATGTAACTCTGAATGCACATTTCTTTTGATTGAGTCGAATCTGATACTTTTCCATCCGGGTGAATATTCTATCCAACACTCTCAAATGACTAGATCTATCTTTGGATTTTACTAAAATATCGGCAACATAATCTTCCATAATGGTATGCATCATATCATGAAAGATTGTAGTCATTGCTCTTTGGTAAGTTGCTCCAGCATTTTTGAGGCCAAAAGGCATCACATTCTAGCAGTATGTGCCCCATGGACAAGTAAAAGCAGTCTTTTCTTGGTCTTCTGGCACAATCTTGATTTGGTTATAGCCAAAAAATCCATCCATTAATGATAACATCTCATGCCTAGCTGTTAGATCAACAATAATGTCAATATTTGGCAAAGGAAAGTCATCTTTCGGACAAGCTTTATTAAGATCTTGAAAATCAATACAAATCCTGATAGACTTGTCTGGTTTTGAGACAGGGACAATATTTGAAATCCACATAGCATAATGAATAGCTCGAATGAATCCAACATCTAGGAGCTTCTTCAATTCTACTTTAACCATTAATGCAATCTGTGGGTGCATCTTGTGGAGCTTCTACTTAACTGGTTTTACACCTGGTCTAATAGATAAATGATGCATAATGAGATTTGGATCCAGGCCAGGCATATCAGCATAAGACCAAGCAAAGTTGATTTTTCTTTCTTTGAAAATTTTTGCAAAAGCTTCTTTCTCTGATTCTGTCAAGGATGCTGCTACTTTGAGGATGCGTGGAGACTCTTCTATTCCAATGTTAAGAGGTACTGGTTGTTCTATAAGAATAGTAGATTTCTCTTGATACAGATAATTGGGAAGAGTGTCAATCCTTCCATCATCAGGCACCCTGGAGAGGTTTTCACGATCAGATGCGTCATTTCTTTTTACTATTTTTGGATCTAATACTACCACTAAGTGGTTTTCACCATTAGATCTATTGATTATTTTTATATTTTTATGATTGAAAGGATTGGCACTCTCACCAAAGTAGGCCATGTCATTGAGTTCTATTAGAAATCCTGACTTGTGATCTCCTGGTGGTAAATGATCTCTAATTCCAAGATAGTCAATGATTGCATCATCATTATGGAAGACATCAAGTTTTGGATGATCGAGAGAATCCCAATCGATAAGTTCAGGATGTACAAGGGGCATTGGATTATTCAAGTCAATTTCAAAGGTAGAGATGGTATTGATGGAAAAGTTGTCAAGGTTTATGATGGTATCAGCGAGGTCTATTTCCATACTCTCATCTGATTCATCTATCGCAAGATAAAGGTCACTTTCCTCACAATCGACAAAAGTAGTATCACGTGGGACCAATCCTAGCGAGTCAGTCTTTAAACTCTCTCCCTCATGGTAATCGTTACTATGGTGATGGACAACATCAACTCCTATCTCTTTAGTACAATCAAATAATGAATCCCATTCATAATCATTTGATTCAGAATCATCATTATCCCCAAGTCTATCGATGATTCTCTGTGCTATCCTTTGTTTCTCTGGATCTACATACATACCATTCTTTCTGAATTGTAAAGCAGGAGCTTTAGATATCTCATGAAAAGGTGTGACCTTTGCTTTTCCTTTTGGTTCTTTTGGTCCTTCTCCTTTATATCCTAATCTTGTAGTGTCTCTTTGATAGTTTGGATTTTGCAAAATCAGTTTGATAACACCTTCTCTTTGTAACCCTATAGGTCTAGCACCTTGGTACCCCATCTTTTGTAGCAAAGTATACCCTTTACCATAGACATCAGGTGATATATACTCATGTTTGATATCCTCTTCATTCTTCTGTGACTTAAGAAAATGAGTAGCATTGCACTCAGTTGCCTCTTTGGATATTGTGCCCCCACTTATAAATGTGTCATAAACAAGTGTTGAAGGGGGTTCTGATTGTTGTTTAGTGATCAAAGATCGACCATATGATCTAGGAGATAAAGGTAACTCTATGATGCAAAGAGCTTGACCTAAAGTGTATTCTCCCATACTTCTTTCTTTTATATCTATCTTGATCCCATTTGATTTAGAAGTTGATGCTATATTACTAGGATCACTAGGTGTAGTTGTAGAAGATCCAGTACGGTTATAAGGTATCAAAGAGTCAGATGTCTTCACAGAGCTGCAATATTGGAATGGATTAGTGTCTCCTTTGATAGTGACCTCCTAACCATTATGAGGGAATTTCAAGCATTGATGATACGTTGATGGTACAGCTTGCATGGAATGAATCCATGGTCTTCCCAAGAGAATGTTATAAGCAAGATCCATGTCTAGAACTTGGCAAGGTACATCTTTGGTTATAGGACCTACTCTAATTGGTAGAACAAAAAACCCCTTGGATGACCGCTCCTCCTCATCATAAGCTTTTATTGTGATTTTCTCCTTGGGATCAACAGCTTTTTTAGAAAATCCCAATGCAAGCACTAGTTTCAATGTACAAATATTTAAGCTAGCTCCTCCATCTATTAGTACTCATTTGATTTTGTGACTCTGGACAAGGACTTCGATTTGTAGGGGAGCATTGTGAGGTTGGGTAATAGCTAAATCATCATTTTCAGTGAAGGATAGATAATGCGGGGTTGTTAAATGGCCCACCATAGCTTGAAATTGATCATGATCTAGATTTGTGGGGACCTGGGTCTCTAAGAGAGCTTTTTCAAGGATATCTTTGTGAGATGGGGATAGACACAAAAGCTCTAAGATGGATATCTGGGCAGGTGTTTTCTTGAGTTGTTCCAAAAGGTTGTACTGGTTGGAAATATTGGGTGTAGACTTTGGGACATAAACCGGCTTATTTTGAGGTGCATTTGGTTTAGACTGGACTCCTTAGAGAGTAACCTTGGATTGAGCACGAGTAGTGACATGGACTGGTTGACTCTCTGATTTTCCTTTGATGGTAATGACATTGGCATAATACTTAGAAGGATGACATTCATAAATGTTACCAACATATCGATATGGAGTAGAATTATAATTGGCTTGATTGTCACTCTTAGTGTTGGAAGAACCTCCTTTTTCATGCTCATGAAGTGGATCTTTGAAAGCCGTATGTGATTCATTTGAGGTATGTCCGTCAACACCAATTTCACTACTTTCAATTAAGTCTTGAACTACATTTTTGAGCCTTAGGCAGTCATTGGTTTTATGTCCTTTTCCTCTATGAAACTCGCAATAATCACTCGCATTCAACCAAGAAGGTTTTACTCTAGGTTCAAAGTCTTTCATTTCAGGAAGCGTAATGAGTTTCTTTGTGATTAACTTCCGTAATGCTGATTCGAGGGATTCCGCTAAAGGAGTAAAATTTCTTCGAGGTGACATAAAAGGCAATCTTGGTTTAGATGAATCTTTGTTGGTGTTTTGATTTGATGATTGATTGTTCTAGGTTCCTTGAGTAGCATTGGCCTAACTTGTGAGATTGAGAAGGGGTTGTGTTGGTTTGACATTATGATTATCAACAACCCCATCATTGACAATGTTTTTGTTTTTATTCTAGAATTTTGATTTGTCAGTTGGAATTGGAATTTGAGGATCCAGCATTGTCTTTAGAATAAAGTTTTATCTCACCTTTTTGGACCATGGCTTCCTCAATTTTGATACCATTTTCTATGAGCTTATTGAATTTTGGTGGACATTGCAATTGTAACCTATAACTCATTTATGGTGTAAGGTTATGCACAAAAATATCCATCTTTTCTTGTTCAGGAATCATTCATGGATATTTGGCAAATAATTGATGCCATCTTTGCAAAAAAGTAAGGAAGGGTTCTCCATTCTTTTGATGTGCATTGCAAAGATCAAGCATAGTGACTTCATGTTTGATGTTATATGAATAATGAGTCATAAATTTTTCAAGAAGCTCATTGAAAGATTTGATCCCTGGGGGTAGTTTGGAGAACCATTCCATGGCTTGTCCTCCTAAAATTCATGGAAATACTCGAATAAGATAAGTGTCATTGTGAGCGACTTCAATACAAGCAGCACAAAACTCATGAATGTGGTCTTGTGGATCCGAATTCCCTTTGTATTTGTCAAATTTTGGTACCTCAAAATGAGGAGGGAATGAAATCATTGCTAAATTCTTATCAAAATGATAAGGACATATATCATCCAAGGAATACTTCTTAGTTGATGATCCAGTTTGGATGTCATGGATTTGTTGTTGAAGCATCTGGATTTGTTGTAGAATGGGATCCAAAGATAATGTGTTTCCTTGAGTGTTTTGGGAAACATTGTTGTGGGAAGCATTATTTTGTGAAGCATGGTTTTGCTGATCATTTTGAGAAGCGTTGGATGGTTGTTTGGTTTCTTTTGCTCCATGAGTATCTTGAGAACTACTAGGAATTTCTTGATTGGTTACAATAGTCGATTCTCTAGGATGAGAGATATCAAAATCACTTGGTAGTTTGGCTCCTTGTTGAGCAAGCATGAGGAAATACATCTCTCTATCTAGGTCTAGGAGTCTTTCCATGACATGATAAAATCTAGGATCTTGTGTAGCATCCCTAAGTTCTTGATCTGTGGGTTCCTCTTTAGATGTAAAAAGTGAAGTTTTCTTAGGAGCTTCAGGCCAAGGATTCTCATCATGACTTTTGTTTCCATCCATTTTGTCAAGGGATTCTGAATCAACGGGTTGTTTTAGTTTCTGAGATCGAGTTTGAACCATAAAATGGGGGAATTAATTTATGGAATGAAAGATGTTTGATGAAAGGATATGGAAATGGTGTATAGAAAAAATAGTGAAAAGGTGTTGAAAAATGAGGAGACAACTTGATAAAATCTAAGTCAATAGGAAGTATAGAGTTCACTATGATATGACAAAGAAAATCAAGAGATAATAACCTAGGTAAGTTTGATTGAGGATGATAGATCCTGATAGGATAAACTCACAAAGATCAAAATCTGATAGATAGGGTAATGTTTCAACACTAGATTTGGAATTTCAAAGGATTAGAAGAAATGATTTGATGATTTTTGGTGAAGTAAGGTTGATGAAAATTGATAAAAGGTGATGAAAATGGTCAAACTAAAGATCAGAGGTCTGTGTAACTCAAATGTTTTTCCAGAATCTTACTAAGGACAAAAATGGGTATTTGAAAAAGTGATTTCAAAAATCTCAAAGTTTGTGGAAATGCTCACTGTTTTAAATGCACAGCAACAAATGCACAGGATAGATTGACAAATGCGCAGGAAAATGAGATAGATGCACAGCAAGTTGTAACCGATGCATGTGAAAATAATCAAATGCGCAGAATAGTTTAATGTATGCGCAGCAAATTGGTATGAATGCACAAGTTTTTGTTTCTGATTGATTTGAACTGCAAGATTGTGGATTTTGTCTGATTTTCTGATTGTTTTTTGGTTTTTGGCAAATGAAAAATGCATAAACACACACACACAAGACAGAAATGATTTTAATCTAACTATGCTAATATGAATGCACAAACACACTTACAATCCTATGGTTGGCAAGGATGATATCTACTGAATCCCCACTAGGATAATAAAATCCAGCCACGCAAATTCATAAGGGACAGCCTAGGAACTTGGAGGCACGGGCTCCTCCTTATAGTGCACTCACTTCTCAAGCACACCAAGTTCTGAATTCAATGGGTCATTACTTCCCAAAGAACTGCTATCTCTACTATGAACAGTGAGTAATGTGGGGTGTCTTCACGAGCTTGGGTGACTCCTTGAGCCAACAGATAGAAGGTTTTTGGCCACTATACAAAAGCTTTTAGTAAGGACATCCGCTCAGGTGGTTTTGATCAAGTCATTTTCCCAATTAAGGGGGCTCTCCCAATCCTTTCAAAGCAAGGCTTTCACCTCTACTAAGTAGGAATTTAATGCACCACGAGGGTACTGGAGGACATTTTGGTTGCCACAATGAATTCACACCTGTCTAATGTGAGACTAATCACACTAGCATTTTTTTATATACCAGTTTGGAAGGGCTTGGCTTTAGCCTGTTACCAGTTGGGTCGTTCCTTGGGGTGAGTACCTCTTTTCCCACCAAAGACCGCCCTCTAAAAAATTATAACAATTTCTCTTACACCCAAGGTCCACGAATGGTGAGGGGAGAGGATACGTTGTTATAATTTGGGGATTACAAATAGCTTAAAAAGCAAAACATAATAGACACTTGATTCTATGCTAAAGAAGACACATAAAGCAAAAACATGTCTTTTTTTAAGCCCAAATGAGATTGTAGTTTATTTTGCAAACCCCTTGGCAATCTGTAATCAAACTGTTAGAAAAAAAAAATTAGCAATGGGGTCTTCAAAATTATGTCCTGCAAAAATAGCCTAAAATACTACCAGAACAGATAGACACTTGTTAAAAAGTTAGCTAAAATGAAATCTAATAGAAAACTAAATTTTGTCTACAGAAATAAACAAATGCATAGAACAGTAGAATAAATGTGTAGCAAATGTGAATGTATGCACAGAAAGTATGTATGTGTAGCAAAATAAGATGGATGCGCCAGGATATGGTATGAATGCACAAAAAGTACAGATGCACAACAGAAAAGTATGTATGCATGAAACAGTTGAATGAATGCGCAACAATTTGATAGAAAATGAAAAGTTGTGGCTGTGGTAATAGAAAATGTATGCGCGGCATAAATTAACAGATGCGCAGGAATCATGAACGGATGCGTAGAAATAACTTGTAGAAAAACCTGCACATGGAAAACTAAAAATTGAAAGTGAAAAACATGGGTTGCCCCACGGTGGGTGCCAAAAATGTATGCAAAATTTAGGTGAATACTATTCTAAATGATAAATTAACTATTCTAAGATTAATAAATCTATCTAATTAGCAAACTACAATGAAGAATACAATCAAAATGAAGCTAAAATAATATTTTACCTTCACTTACCATGTAGCTTGTCTCCATTGCTCTCCTAGCCTTGATTTCTTGAAGATGTTGAGCTCTCATATTTCCAAATGAAGCCTTTCCCCAAGATGCTACCAAAGTGTGGAGATTTGATGATGAATGCAAGGAAGCTTAAAGCTTGATTGTGCAACTAATGGATGGGATGCAAGATTGATTTGATGATAATATGGATGCTTGAATGCTTTTAGAATGCTTGGATGCTTGGATGCTTGATTTCTTGAATGCCTATTACAAAAATACCTATTAGCTCACAAAGGGGAAATTAGGATCCTTTTATAGATTTTTGGAAGATATAGGCCTAGGTGGCACAATCCTACGGTTGAGAATGAAAGGTGGAAGATCCTAAGGCTAGGATTGACTTGGTTGAAAGAGTTGAGAGAAAAGGGGATGTAGTTGGAATGTGAGAGGAAGAATAGGGATGATGTTCCTCTCACATTGACATGGAGGAGAACAAGGTGGAAGGGAAAGACACATGTCAAGTGTCTCTCAAAGACCCAAGAGAGAAAGAGGGAGAGACCTTTTCCTCATGAGCACTCTTTGTACAAGTGTCCCATGAGTCACCTTTGACCCTTAGAGGTGGCTTGAGAAGCCCCTTAGGAACAGGGATTGTCTCTTGACTTAGTTTTAAGAGAGGACATGTGGTCATGAGACCAAGTCCTATGAGGCCAAATAGCCCTTAAGAATAGGACATGTGTGGGTGAGGATAATTACTAATAAATAATTAATAATAATTATTTATTTTAGCCAAAGTGATGTGTTAGGTGACTAGGTAGATGAGGTGGACTAGGGGACTTAATCATATTTAGGTGATTGTGTATTTAATTAAATCACTTTAATAAGGCTAATTAGAAGACTTAGGATAGAGGAATAGACTATAGTGAATTTACTAAATAAATTGAATAATTTATTTGATAAATAGAGGAATAATTATAATTAAATAATAAATATTTAATTAATTTACCAAGTCAATATCAATTAAATAATAAATATTTAATTAATTAATGAAGTCATTTTTAAGTGTATACAATGCTATTCATTGGAACTAATCAAGATAGCAGGTCTACTTTCCAGTTCACCAAAATCTAGATATAGTATGTATCTGTTATGTAGAAGGTTACAGCCTTCACCAATTGAGCAGTGTGCTCCCGAAGAGTGCGTCCTCACCTTTAACAAGGTTATTTGTAAAATACTCCTAACAGGGTCCGACCCTTGACCAGGTCACTATACTTCATGCATTGTAAAGATCAACTCCTTGTTAGAAATAGGGAATACTGAGAGGGGGGGTGAATCAGTATTCTACAAACTTTTACTTTTTCCCAATTATGGATATAATAGATTATCTTAACACATGCATAACATAGAAAGCTAAACAACATGCATAGCAATAAAACTAAAGAACTCATAACACATTATTTGTTCTCGAGGAAACCCTGGCCAAGGGAAAACCCCGGTGGGGATGGTACCCACAAAGATCCACTAATCAAAAGTATCATGTTAAGGATGTTGACCCTGTTAAGATTCTATTACATGCATATAGTGTCTCAATCCTGATTAAGGGACTATAGGCTTTGTTAGAAGCCTCAACCCTGTTAGGAGTTGGTAGTACAATGTGATTACCAGATGAGCCCACTACCCAAACAAGTAATATACAATATTCACTTATTACAAAAATAGGTCAAGGTACATAACCTTATACTTCTTGCATCAATATCTCCTCATTTCTCTTTCACTTTCTCTCTTACATTCACATATATATTACTCTTACAATTACATCTTTAAATATCTTTATACAAGTTATTAAGATTAATAACTTTCCAGTCGGCTATCATATTATAAAATATCTTTATCCAAGGGTTAAAATCTAGGATGTCATTCCTTTATACTATTAAGTCATTATTTTGATAAATAAAATAATCCCTTAACTCTTTAACAATTTTGTCTTAATATTATGTCATGTCGGCTTAACACTATCTTTAGTAAAATAGTCATAACTTCTTCCATACATGCCATACTAACTTGCGCTCTAAGGTGAGTCTTCAATAGTCACCATAGTGTCTATGTTCAAGTGTGCAAGCACTGAACTTACTCCAATCAACATTGCCAATCAAAATTGTCATCGGGTTCACTAGCAAAAACACACTGTCTCATACTTAGACAATTTTGCATTGCGCTCTGACATACTAGCTCTCTGACCTGTGTGATCTTTATATAGATCATATGTTTCCATAATGAAAACATCTATGTAACGAACTTAGCTAAATTGCCAACAATCTCCCCCTTTGTCATTGGTGGCAACATATGAGAAAATTGGCTAAGTCTTAGGCTCCAAAAATTCAAAATTGTGTCCATAATACAAAATATGTATATACTGTCCTTATGACTTCATGAATCCTCTCTATATATTGTACTCCCCCTAAGAGTATGTATCCTTATCAATTTTTTGCTATATATGTCTCCCCCTTTGACAACAATGACAAAAAAGGTAAGGAGGGTTACAAAACTATGTTCACAAAAAAGTTATACCTGGATTCAATATTGCAAAGCCAGTAGGCTTGCAACACAATCTACAAAATTAATCTTCATGGCCTCTAACTCTTTCTCCCATGATTTCTTAATTGAATCTACCACACTGAGTAGTGTGCACAATCCATAATATGCAATCTCACATGCTTGGAGATTCTCATAACTAAACTTCTGAAAAGATGTCTTGGCTGAAAGACATTCTTCCAGTTGCCCTTCAATAGTGCTCAAGTTTATAGAAATGTTCTCTATTAAAAGAGTGAATCTCTTCAACTTCCTATCCTTGTCATCTTGCAAAACTCTTATTTCATCATAAATCTTGCAGATTTTCTTCTCAATTTATCAAAGATCTTCACATTAGGGCTCAAAAGAAGGTTTGTCTCATTATGAATTTATGCTTCCTTCATCTTCATCTTCTAAAATTCCTCTACTACAAAGTTCTATGATTTTTTACACTGAATGTACAAATATTTTCCTCTTTCTAAATTCTTTCTCAAGTCCTTTATACAGATATCAAGGTTATTGATATCATTCCTGATATTCTGACTAATGTCCAAAAGTGTTTTGGACTCATAAGCTTCTTGAGCTTTCATCTTTGCTATATCAGATAAATTTGTAAACTCGTTATCAAAAGTGCTCATCACTTTCTTTTCTCTTTCCAGAGGGTCATCTTCTACAATTTGTGTAGATATAATGCCTTGTAACTTCTCAGTAAGCTCCTTCAAGCATCCTTCAAGACTCTTTACTTTCTTGTTCTTTCTGATGATCTTGTTCAAAGATGTGATCAATTCCATCTGATCATCATCATCTACTTCCTTTCCAAAATTCTCAATCATAGAACCAATCTAAGTTTTCTTGCCAATCTCAGGTGTAAGACTGATTTCTTCTGTCACTTTAGGTTCTACAATTTTGGTTTCTATCTTCTCTTCTCCTTTGATATTATCCTGCTCTTCAAAAGCCGAATTGTCAACAATGTTTTCAAGATTCTTGAATAAGTTATCATCACTATCCAAGGTGATCTTTGTTCCTTCAACATTCATGGCTTTTTCCTTAATATTTATGGCTGGTGGAGAGGGAATTTCCTCTTGTTCTGCTTCTTCTGCTTGATCTTTAGATTCTGTTGCAACTGATGGTTCTCCAGCATTCTCTATCATAACCTTAGTGATTGATTGCTCTGTTTCTGTGTTAATTTCTTCATAACTACCTCCCATAATCTAAATAGTTCTCTTCTTGGTTCTCATATGGGTGTTTAGATCCTTCATGATCTATTTGAAGTGTTCTTCATCTCTCACAACACAAAGTTTTCTTACAATATTTTATCTAATAGTTATGTCTTCCTCTGATGCTCTCTTCTTTCTATTTACAAGTTTCTTGTACAAGTCATCAAGTATCTTACCCTGAATTGTGCCAAATTTCTTATTAGATAAAATCATATACTTCACCACTACATTTTCTAGATTCGGAATTTCTGCATAATAATAGAGGTCATAATATTTTTTCATCTTTGTAAAGTCTCCATCTTGAATTATTTTTTCATTAACCTTTTCAATTCTAGGTTTCCAAGTTCTCTTCTTAACAGGAGTGTCTTCATCATCTTTGATTTCTACAATTTCCCTTTGAACTAGTGGCACCAATGTCTTCTACCTCTTACCCGGTCCAATAGCAATCTCTTTTATTCTCTTACTAGGTGTGGAGGAGGTTGATCTAGTGGATTTTCTTGTTTCTTGATCCTTCTATGTTTCTTCCACTTTCACCTTAACTTGTGATTCTCCTTGTTGTACTGCAATTGATGATAAAGGGGGCACAGACAAAACTTTTTTTTGTCCAATTTCTCTAACTGTTGCTGCTATTTTCTTGGCTACCAATAACTCATGTTCAGTCATCCCTGTATCTTTTAGAATTTTCTTGATTGTACTCTCAACTCTTTTCTTTGACTATTTTTCTTCAAGGATGGTCTTTGTAGAGTTGAAGTTCTCCTCAAAGGTTCCAAACCTGTTACTGTGAATATCCATCTTGCACTTAAGTAGTCTACTCACATATTCTTCTATCTCAATCTCAGATATTTCATAGCCAAGAGGGTCTATGAACTCTATTCTAGGTTCTACTACTTCAATGTAAGTAAAGTCAGTATCAACCATGAAACATATCTCATTTTTATACTTCTCCACAAGAGACTGTGGGATCCTTGATCTGCTTGACATCAAATTTTGAAAAGTTTTAATTACCAACACTGTACTTTCATTTACTTTATCAATAACATGCCTCCTATACACTAGGTTAATCCTTTCCATTGTAGTTTGGCCATCATTCCAGTCATTTCCAATGGTGTACGGAAATCTTCTCAATAAATGAAAAAACATAATAAGTGATTAAAGATGAGAATCTAAACTGTGAATACTTAGTCTTCTTTATCTTTTCCAAATTCTCAAACAACTAAATTCTCAAAATCTCACACATGTCAACTTGTACTTTATCAACACACATCAAATAATCTGCATGTATCATTCCATTTGCCATGTCATCCTCTCTTGAGTTAGCACAAAACTTAGTTGTTAGGATCTTACACAAGTATCTGACATCTTCTTGTTGTATCTTGCTGATTACTATTCCTCTGCCATTGTAGGATGAATTTGTGTTGTCTGTGACTATTTTCCTCATGTTTTTCTCATTCAAAGGAATGGCTCCAATTTTAGGTAGTCTAGTTACCTCATGAAATAAGTCAACTGTGATATCTATCACTCTGTCATCTAACCAAAACTTTCCATTGTGAATTCTGCTTACGATTATCTTGGTACATTATTCATTATCAAATTCATATTATAAAGCATACTTAATGATCTCATTCTATTTCAAATGCTCAAACCCTACTTTCAATGACATGTCCTAATTATAGATTTTCTGATATTCCTTAGTGAAATCACTATCACTGATAGTCTCTAGTTTACATCCCAGATAACTTCTAACATTCTCTAGATGTAAAACTCCATCTGGTATGGATGATAAAGCTAACCTAAGATCATCTTCCAAGGGTTCTACTGGTTCCCTTTTCATCCTAGGTCTATTCTTATCTCTAACATTGTGAATCAAAGAAACATCCATGATTTCCTCTAATTCCTTAACTGATTTAAAGATCTGCCAAGTAAAATACCTCGATTCCGTGATTTAGGCCTTGCGTAGATTCAACACAAAAATTCTTCACCAAATCCTTGCAAAATGCTTCCAATCACTGCTCTTCAATCTCCTTAACACATGCATTCACTTCAATGACCAAATAATACTATTCGTGACCTTTTATCATTTCAATCTCACTTAGATCTGACATCGCATTCAATTCTTTTGCCACTTCTTTCCAAAAAGTTGATTCTGTTAACCTGTAAAACTTAAAACTTCTTGCGATCTCGCAAAACATAATATTTTTATGTTCGCTCTTAACCATAGCATTAGAACATCATATAATACCTTGCCTTAATTGTGCAAGACTCAATTCATCATATATCAATTTTTACACTAATCTAAGTTCCTATTTTACTGTAATTTTCCATGAATTAAGTACTTTGAGATGGGTCAGGTAAAGATTCATTCTTACCATTTAATACTTCACCTTTCTGACTGCCTTCACTGCTGAATATGTCTCCTTGATCTGTGCTTTTAACAAACTTCACTTCATCTGAATTACTACAACATCTTTTCTGACTGTTGCTTGCATCTTCATTTCTTCTTGCATGACTTCTAGGGTTAGGATTGGTATGAAAAACTCTATTGTTCATTCTGCAAAACCTTGCTGTATGTCCAATCTTGTTACATATTTGACAAATTATTCCATTATTTCTATATCTTGGTCCAGACTAGGTGATCTATGATCTGTAATTTCTAGCAATGTGTCCAACCTTGTTGCATCTATAACATACTACTCCATTTCTTCTATTCATATCTTTAGTAGGTTTCTTATCTGCATGGTTAGTATTTCTAAACATTCTACTACTATTTTTATTCTCAACAAATTTAGGTTTTCTGCATTTAATAGCTCTATGTCCAAAACCATGACAATTATAACAATAACCATTAAGAGGTTTAAATTTCTTACCTGTGCAATCTCTCTTCATATGACCAACAGTATTACAAGAAAAACATCTACCTTTGAATTCTCTTTGCATACCTTTAGGTGATTCCTCTTGCTTAGGTGGTTCTTCTTCCTTAGGTGCATCTTCAGATTTGTTAATCTCATTAGACTTCTTCTCATCTATGCTTTCAGATATTTTCAGATCCGGTTCCTTGCTTTCTTCATTTTCTTTAAAAGTGTTGAATCCAAGACCAGTTTTATCATAGAATGGTTTTTGATAAGATATTTGTTCATCAATCTTCTCATTAATTGAATATAGTCTTTCAAGTTGCTGGTTAGATTGAGTCAGTTCTCCTTTCACAATTGTATTGTATTTCTCAAGTTCAGCATACTGCAAATTGACTTTCTCAAGTTCAGATGTTACTTTACCAAGTTTAGATTTTAGCCCTTCATTTTCAAGCTTAAGATTTTCATTCTCAGATTTCAAATTTTCTTCATTCTTGCCATTTCCATCTTTCAGACTTACCTTCAGATTTGCTATCTTTAGTTCATGTTTAAGGATCTCATTTTCCTTTTCTAAGTTGTCATCACAATCTTCAATGTGAATTTTGGATTCCTTTTCAGATTTCAGATCTTCCAACTTGTTTTTCAGTTTCTCAATAAGGTTCTTTGCATCATCATATTTTCCTTTTAGAGTATCTCTTTCTTCAGTAAGCATATCAATCTGTTCAAGAGCTTCTTCAAGATTCTTCTGTAGTTGATCCATATCCATAGAGATCTTACTCAAGCTGGTAGGCTTTCCTTGAATGATTCTTTTCTGAGTAACTAAGCTCTGATACCGATTGTTAGAAATAGGGAATACTGAGAGAGGTTGTGAATCAGTATTCTACAAACTTTTACTTTTTCCCAATTACGAATATAACAGATTATCTTAACGCATGCATAACATAGAAAGCTAAACAACATGCATAGCAATAAAACTAAAGAACTTATAACACATTATTTGTTCTCGAGGAAACCCTAGCCAAGGGAAAACCCCGGTGGGGATGGTACCCACAAAGATCCACTAATCAAAAGTATCATGTTAAGGATGTTGACCCTCTTAGGAGTCTATTACATGCATATAGTGTCTCAGTCCTGATTAAGGGACTATAGGCTTTGTTAGAAGCCTCAACCCTATTAGGAGTTGGCAGTACAAAATGTGATTACCACATGAGCCCATTGCCCAAACAAGTAATATACAATATTCACTGATTACAAAAATAGGTCAAGGTACATAACCTTATATTTCTTGCATCAATATCTCTTCTCTTCTCTTTCACTTTCGCTATTACATTCGCGTATATATTACTCTTCTTACAATTACATCTTTACATATCTTTATACAAGTTATTAAGATTAATAACATTCCAGTCGGCTATCATATTACAAAATATATTTATCCAAGGGTTAACATCTAGGATTTCATCCTTTTATATTGTTAACTCATTATTTTGATAAACAAAATAATCCCTTAACTCTTTAACAATTTTTTCTTCATATTCTATTCTATCCACTTAACACTGTCTTTACTAAAACTGTCATAACTTCTTTTGTACATGTCGTACTAACTTGCACTCTGAGGTGAGTCTTCAATAGTCACCATAGTGTCTATGTTCAAGTGCACAAGCACTGAACTTACTCCAATCAACATCGTCAATCAAAACTATGATCGGGTTCACTAGCAAAAACACACTGTCTCATACTTAGACAATTTTGCATTGCACTCTGACATACTAGCTCTTTGACCTATGCGATCTTCATGCAGATCATATGTTTCCATAATGACAACATCTATGTAACCAACTCAGCCAAATTTCCAAAACTCCTAACAATGTTGTAAGATCTTCTAACATGGATCATTATACTCTAGTGCAATTTATAGTGGGTGCTAATTCCCACCGGGGTTTTTACCTATTTGGGTTTCCCCATAACCAAAATTGTGGTGTTGTGTTAAGTGTTATCTTATTGTGTATGTGCTTAATATTATTTTGTACTTAATTGGATAAAGAATTTAATCTTGTAGATAACTGATTCACCCCCCCCCCCCTCTCAATTATCTTGGGACTATTCGTAACAATTGGTATCAGAACCAAGTGCCACAAAGAGAAATTTTAACAGCTTGAGGTTGATCAAATGGCATTCTTTAGAAAAGAAAGTCCTAAGTTTCATGGAGAGAATTATCTAGATTGAAAGAAAAAAATAACAACACATTTGTAGTGCATTGGTTTTGAGATTTTTGAAGTAGCTACTCGAGAGGTTCAGATTCTCTCTCTATCAGATCTTGTAAAATATGATGCAACTATTAAACAAAAGGAAATGTTCACTCAAAATGCAATTGCCAAAGAAGCCCTTATCAGCAGCTTATCTGATAGAGAGTTTTCAGAGATCAAGAAAGTAGATAAAGCCTACATAATCTGGAAGTATCTAGAAGACATGTTTGAAGGAGATATCCAAGCCAAGAATGTGCATATAAAGACATGGAAGAAAAGATATAATACTTTGGAGATGCTACCTGAAGAGAACATCAGAGCCTACAATTAAAGATTTAATGAAGCAGTTTTAGGAATCAGGAACAATGATGGAGTAATTTTGAAAGAAGACATAATGGATAAGTTGATGACTACCCTAACAATAGAATATGAGAGCAAGATAAACATCCTAGATGAGACTATGTAGTTTTCAAAAGACTTAAGAAGAGAGACCTTAATTGGCAAGATTTCAGCATTTGAGATATCAAGTTTGAAGACAGAGCCTAAAAGTGAAACAACATTCAAAGCCTCAATCCATGGTAAGAAATCCTTGAACACTTCTGGTAATTTTGACAATGAAGATGAGGATAAAGAACTAGATGAATTCATTTCTATGATTTCTAAGAAAGAAAGAAAAGGAAAAGGAAAATATGAAGGTCAGTTATTGATGCAGGGGCCTTCTAGGGTACTCGGTGGATCTTCATGGAGGTGTGTTATTTGGATGGTGTTACTTAGTTGTAGCCTTGACTGAGGGTCTCAGTCATTGAAGGAAGCTCAGTCATTGAAGGAACTCGGTAATCTCTGGTGCTCGGTGAAAGTGTTACTCGGTGATGCATGCGGTGCTCGATCAACACTGGTGCTCGGCGATGCTTGGCATGCTCGGTTATTTCACTGGTGCTCGATAGTTCTGGTTTACCGAATGGAGTTCTGTGTGATTTTTTGGGCTGACTTGGTACATTTATTGTTGGTAGCTATTGTTACAGGCCGGCATGTTGGATTTAATTATTGTAAGGCTATTTTGAAGCTGACTTATATTACATTTAATATTTGTTAGGGGGAGTTAATGGTTTCATCCAGCTGACTTGTGGCTGATGATTAGTATTTATAGGATGTTTGGGGTAGTTGTTTAGGCATGACTTGATGACTTGATGACTTAGCAAGTCAGATCAGAGGTTCTGAAAGCTGGAGTTGGCAAAGTTGTGGAAAAGATCTTGCATGATCTTGCAAATCAAATTGTTATCTAATAGTTTGTAGTTGTAGAGCTAGTGATTTTCACACTTGGAGACAAGGAGATTGCTTGGAGGCTTGTGAGCTCAAGTTTATATCTGCCTTAGGGTTTCCATCAATTGTTGATTGTTTCAGAGCTGAACTAGCTAGGATTGTATTGGATCTATATGGATCTTGAAAAACTTGATTCTGTTTGTAATTGGCCTTAAGCTGGAAGGCCTTATAGTCGGGCATGTTAATGAAAATTGATTTGAAACATCTTGTTGTGTTGATTTTTTCATTGTGTAATTCTAAAGTTGCAAGGTTGGATTGTCCTTAATTGGATCCTCCTTGCCTTGGTCTACATAAGGTGGTATCAGAGCAAGAATTGATCTTGTGGAGTGAAGGTTGACCTAGAAAGGCTGAACTTTCAAAGTTGATCTTGTTGGTGAAGAGATCGTATGATCTGAGTTACAGATCCAGAGAACTGAACTTGTGGATCTTGCCCTAGTTTTTTGTGCAAGGTGGCAAGTTGAGATTTTACTTGCATACAACTTGGAGATTTCCATAAGGTGGTCGGTATAGGGTTTGTTGCAGAGGGTTTCTCTTATCTTTAAGGATGCCTCTGAGAAGATTGGACCCTAGAGTACTTGCAGATCTCTATGATACTGTGGAATCTAGGATTACAGAGAAGGTGAAATCAGATTTCAGATCTAAGATGGAATTGATGAAGAATGACATGGTCATCGAGATCATGAGAGTTGTTGCTAGTGTACCTCAGAATGTTGGTACTGAAGATGGTTATGAGGAAGCTGTTGAAGACTTTGAACCTACTAGATCTAGTGGTGATGACCAGAGGGATAGATCTAGTGAAGATAGAACTACTTGGTTGCCTAGATCTGGAGCTCGGTTAAGTAGTAGTTACTGAATGGAAGTTTCTACTTTCTCTGGTACTTTGAAGCTCGAGAACTTGATTGATTGGATTGGTGAACTTGAATATTTATTTGAGCTGGAAGAAATTGAAGATCCTCTTCAGGTGAGATTAGCTCAGACAAAGTTGAAAGGACATGTTTCTCTTTGGTGGAAAGAACTACAAAGAGATAGAGAAGATGAAGGTGAAACTAACATCAATCAGTGGAGGTTGATGGTGACAAAACTGAAAGCTAAGTTCATACCCTCTGACTATGAGCTTGACTTGTTTAAGAAGTTGCAGAATCTGAAATAGAAGGATTTGTCTATTGAGGATTATATCGAGGAGTTCTACAAACTTACTATTCGGTCTGGACACTAAGAGATTGCTAAGGAAAAGGTAGCTTGGTATGTGAATGGTTTGAGATTCAATATTCAGGATGAGCTTGGTATGTTGAAGATTGATTTTGTGGAAGATTCTTATCAGTACACTTTGAAGGCTGAATATAAGTTGAAGAGGAAATAACATAGTGATCCTCGAGGGAAGGAAAAGATTGATCGTTGGGTGAAGGATAAACTGACTGATACAGAAGATGAATAGAAACCTGTGGAACCGAAGAAGAAGGTAGCTGGTGGAGTTATCTTTAAGGGTACTTTCTATAACTATGGAGAGGAAGGACACTATTATTTTAAGCGTACACAGAAGAAGCTTGGTGATCAAAAAACTGCTATGGTGAATGAGAATGAACCTGAATCTGAGAACTTTCTGCTTTGGCGAACATTGCTCGGTACAAAAGAGGAACCTTATCAGAGGAGTAACTTGTTTAGGACCCAGTGCAAGTCTGGAGGTAAACTCTGTGATGTTATTATTGATAGTGGAAGTACTGATAACCTTGTTGCTAAGGACATGGTTTAGAAACTTGGGTTGAATAGAATGAAGCATCATTGTCCTTATAGGATCAATTGGTTGCAAGATGTTCATGCTCTAGAAGTAAGAGAACAATGCTTCATTGATGTTCGGATTGGCCAATATAAGGATCTTGTGTTATGTGACATTGTGAAGATGAATAGTTGTGATAAATTGCTCGGTAGACCCTGGCAATATGATTGCAGAGCTATGTATGATTATGTCTGAAATGTGTTTACTATTGAGAAGGATGATAGGAAGTTTTCCATGATGCCTTTTCTAGATACAACGCTTGGGAGGAGAAGCCTGAGTATTGGTAGTCACGTTGAGTTTGTATATCCTGAAGGTGTGGTTGATCAGTGTGAAGGACAAACATGTGTGTTGTTGAGGAAAGACTTGAAGAGATAGAGAAAGTTGAAGTGGAAAAGTATGCAAACTGAAAAGGTGGACGACTTGTATGTGAAGAACCAATTCAAGGTTTATGTGCTGAATCCTGAAAGATGTTCTTCTCACATATGAACATCTTTTCAAACCTGGGGTGTTTGATGCAGGGGCATTCTAGGGTACTCGGTGGATCTACATGGAGGTGTGTTATTTGGCTAGTGTTACTCGGTTGCATCCTTGACTAACGGTCTCAATCATTGAAGGAAGCTTGTTCACTGAAGGAACTCAGTACTCTCTGGCACTCAATGAAAGTGTTACTCAACAATGCCTGCGATGTTTGGTCAACACTGGTTCTTAGTGATGCTTGGCATGATCGGTTATTTCACTGGTGCTCAGTAGTTCTAGTTTACCGACTGGAGTTCTATGTGATTTGTTGGGCCAACTTGGTGCATTTATTGTTGGTAGTTGTTGTTATAGGCCAACATGTTGGATTTAATTATTGCAAGGCTATTTTCAAGCTGACTTGTATTACATTTAATATTTGTTAGGGGGAGTTAATGATTTCATCCAACTAACTTGTGGCTGATGATTAGTATTTATAGGATGTTTGGGGTAGTTTTTTAGGCATGACTTGATGACTTAGTAAGTCAGATCAAAGGTTCTAAAAGCTAGAGTTGGCGAAGTTGTGGAAAAGATCTTGCATGATCTTGTAGATCAGATTGTTATCTGATAGTTTGTAGTTGCAGAGCTAGTGGTTTACACACTTGGAGACAAGGAGATTGCTTGGAGGCTTGTGAGCTCAATTTTAGATCTACCTTAGGGTTTCCATCAGTTGTTGATTGTTTCAGAGATGAACTAGCTAGGATTATATTAGCTCTATGTGGATCTTGAAGAACTTGTTTCTGTTTGTAATTGGCCCTAACCTAGAAGGCCTTATAGCCGGAAATGTTAATGCAAATTTATTAGAAACATCTTGTTGTGTTGAGTTTTCCATTGTTTAATTATGAATCTGCAAGGCTAAATTGTCCTTAATTGGATCCTCCCTACCTTGGACTACGTAAGGTGGTATATGAACATCTTTTCAAACCTAGGGTGTCTGATGCAGGGGCATTATAGGGTACTTGGTTGATCTACATAGAGGTGTGTTATTTGGCTGGTGTTACTCGGTTGTAGCCTTGACCGACGGTCTCAATCATTGAAGGAAGCTCGGTCGTTGAAGGAACTTGGTAATCTATGGTGCTCAGTGAAAGTGTTACTCAGCGATGCCTGTGGTGCTCAGTGATGCTTGGCATGCTCAGTTATTTCACTGGTGCTCAGTAAGTCTAGTTTACCAACTAGAGTTTTATGTGATTTGTTGGGCCGACTTGGTGCATTTATTGTTGGTAGCTGTTGTTACAGGCTAACATGTTGGATTTAATTATTGTAAGGCTATTTTGAAGCTGACTTGTATTGCATTTAATATTTGTTAGGGGGAGTTAATGGTTTCATCTAGCCTACTTGTGGCTGATGAGTAGTATTTATAGGATGTTTGGGGTAGTTATTTAGGCATGACTTGATGACTTGATGACATAGCGAGTCAGATCAGAGGTTCTAAAAGCTGGAGTTGGAAAATTTGTGGAAAAGATCTTGCATGATCTTGTAGATTAGATTGTTATCTAATAGTTTGTAGTTGTAGAGCTAGTGGTTTGCACACTTGGAGACAAGGAGCTATCTTGGAGGCTTGCGAGTTCAAGTTTAGATTTTCCTTAGGGTTGATCTTGTTGGTGAAGAGATCATATGATCAATGTTGTAGACCCTTGGCACTAAACTTGTAGAATATTGCCCTAGTTGTTCATGCGAGCTGGCAGGATGTGATCTGACTTGCTTACAATTTGGAGATTGTCACAAGGTGGTCAGTGCTGGGTTTGTTGAGGAGATTGGTTTTCATGTTTAGTTCGTCGCACCTGACATGGAAATTGTAGAGCATCTAGTTTTACTTGATCAGATTGTTGTTGGTATGGAGTTACCTGTTGTTGAACACCTTCCTGATGTTGGTATTACCGACCTATTTCTATTCAGTGTTGTGGTGCTGATGATGTTTGCTGGTTGCGGACTTGAGTTGTTGGTTGATAGTGATAAGTCTTGTGATGGGATTTTGAGATGGGATTCTTCTTTGATCTTTGGTGATGGGTTGAAGGCTCAGTTTTTCAAGATGTTGGACATGCTGATTGGCTGAGTTGCAGATTGGTTCTCTTTCCTATGATGGAGTAGAAACCTTTGGTGAAGATGAAGTGGATTTGGTGGTTTTCAGATGTTCCCTTTTGTGAGAAAGTGTGGGACACACTTTTCTTTGTGCCCTAGGTGTTTGATGTAGTGGCATCCTATTTTATTGCTCGGTGCCTGAACATTCTGGTAGTCTTGGTAACTGTCTGGTGGAGTTTAGTTACTTGGCTGGTGATTTCGATAGAAGACTGGAGTTTCTTGATCTTGGTGGTGATTCTCAGTTGGAAGTTCTGGTGGATCTCAGTGGATGTTGGTCACTCAGTGACTTGGTGTTTTTTTGCTCGGTGTTCGGTTACTGATGGGGTCTCGATGTTCATGCCTATTGCTCAGTCGCTGAAGTGGCTCGGTCATTGGAGAACTTGATCGCTGAAGGGAGCTCGGTATAGTGCTCAGAGCTTGTTTGGTATGGTTTCTCAGTATATTTCCTAATGCTCGGTAGTTTGGCTTACTGAAAAATGTTCTTGGAGATTCGTCTTGGCCGACTGGTGCATTTAATCTAGGTCGCATTCCTTGAGTTATGGATTGACCTTTGGACATGTGGAGGACCTAGATCTAGCATGTTGCATTCATCTATGTGGATCTGGAGCCCAACTTGGTGATTTAGATATTTGTGAAGTTATTTGTGAGCCAACTGATGTTTGGCATTTAATATTTGTATCTTTTGGAAGCCGACTGGCTTTTGGGATTTAATTGTTTGTAAAGCTGACTTGTGGTTGCTAATTAGTATTTAAGAAGATGTTTGGGTAGTTGTTTAGGGGAACATGATAGTGGATTTTTGAAAGCATGAGTTCTTGAGCAGTAGAGATCTAGAGTTAGATTAGATCTAGTAGAGTTAGTAGCTTGTGAGCTTAGGTAGTAGAAGATTGCTTGGTGACCTATGGGTACCAGTTTAGATTCTTCTTGGAGTGCCTACCAGTGTCCTATTATGTTGTAGACCTGGGCTAGCTGAGAGTGGTGAAGTTGTGGAAAAGATCTTGCATGATTTGATAGTTTGTAATAGCAGAGCTAGTGGTTGAGACTTGGAGACAAGGAGATTGCTTGGAAGGTTGCGAGTACCATTTAAATGCTTTTCATGTAACAAGATTGGTCACTTTGCATCTAAGTTTCCTACAAGAGTTAAGAAGTTCAAAACTAATTTGAAGCCTAAGTATACAAAAGAATGTTACTATGTTGGAGATGGAGTATCAAATGAAGATTCAGGAGAAGATGAAATTGGATTCATTTCTATTGAAGATATGGAGAAAATGTTTAATGAGATGGATATTGAAGATGAAAAGAAAGCACAAGAGCTAGCATTAATTTCAAAAGATGACATCAGAACGGACTAGATCATTGATAGTGGTTGTCCACATCAAATGACAGGAGATAAAGATATATTTGTACATTTGGATAAGTACAAAGATGGCATGGTTATATTTGGAGACAACACTCCTAAACCTATCATAGGTAGAGGAGCTATCACTTTTGATGGAAAGAATAACACTGATGATGTTCTATGTGTTGATGGTTTGCAGGATAACCTACTAAGTGTTGGACAATTGCTTGACAAAGGATATCAGTTGGAATTAAAAGACAATAAGTGCATCATTAATAACAAAGGAGTAATGATTGCATCAGGTTCAAAGACAAAAGGTAATGTTTCTTAGCTTAACTCTGAAGCAAGTTGTTTTGTTGCAAAAGTAGATGATAGTTGGTTATGGCACAAAAGACTATGTCACATCAATTTTGACAATATAGTAAAGATAAGAAATGTAAAGGTTGTAAGAGACCTCACTAGTACTACAAAACCAGTCGATACAATATGCAAGGAATGTGTGATGGGAAAACATGAAAGGTGTTCATTCAGAAGAAAGCATAATTTGGCAGAGAACAAATTGGATCTAGTGCATACAGACTTATGTGGACCAGCTCAAACAAGATCATACTATGGTGAAAGGTACTTTATTTTGTTTATTGATGATTATTCCAGAATGATGTGAGTTGTGTTCTTAAAAGATAAATCTAAAGCATTTGAGAAGTTCAGGATATTCAAAGCTAAAGTTGAAAATGAGTCTGGATTAAAGATTAAATATCTAAGATCAAACAGAGGAGGAGAATTCACCTCAGATAGATTTTATGAGTATTGTGAAGAACATGGGATAAAGAGACAGCTAAGTGCACCTAGAACCCCTCAACAGAATGGAATTACAAAAAGAAGAAATAGGATCATACTTGACACAGTGCACACAATCATGGTTGAAGGAAAAGTTGCACACACCTATTGGAGAGATGCAAGCAATACTGCAGTATATACTATCAATAGAATTCAATTAAGTTCAGGTGCAGACAAGACACCTTATGAGCTTTGGTTTGGAAATGTACCTATAGTAAAATACTTCAGAATCCTTGGAAGCAAGTGCTACATCAAGACAAATGAAGCTATTGTAAAGTTTGATGCAACAAGCGACAAAGGTATTTTTCTTGGTTACTCTACTAAAAGAAAATCTTATAAATGTTTTAACTTAAGATTGAAATAGATCATTGAAAGTGCTCATGTAAAGATTGATGAAAATTTTATGATTCAAGAGAGATATCATGATTATGCACATATGATTGAAGAAGAACCTAGTCCTACCAATAGAGAAATATTTGTTGAAGAATTATTTGACAGCATTGATGTATTATTCAATGATCTTGAAACAAGTGAAGAATAATCACAAAAGACAAATGAGAAAGTCACACCTAATGTTCCAAAATTCACATCTAGATACCATTCAAAAGGAGATATCATTGGAGATCATAACAGCAAAGTCATGACAAGATCAAAAGAAAAAATAGTCAATGAAGCGGTATGTTTACTTTCACAAATTAAACCTTTAAGTGTTGAAGATGCATCTAATGATTCAGATTGGCATGAAGCAATGAAAGAAGAGTTAGATCATATAGTTAAGAATGATACATGGGAACTAGTCCCCAATCTTAGTGACAAAAATGTGATTGGAACCAAGTGGATATTCAGAAACAAGATGAATGAAGATGGAACAGTAGTAAGAAACAAAGCAAGACTAGTATGTAAAGGATATGAGTAGAGAGAAGGAATTGATTACTTTGATAGTTTTTCCCCTGTAAGCAGATTGGAAGCCATAAAGTTATTTCTAGCCTATACTACATTCAAAAACTTTAAAGTATATCAAATGGATGTCAAGTCAGCATTCCTGAATGGAGAGTTGAAGGAAGAAGTCTACATAGAGTAGCCTGAAGGATTTAGCTTATTAGAAAAACCTGATATAGTATGCAGACTTAAGAAAGCCCTCTATGGACTTAAGCAAGCCCCTAGATCATGGTATGAAAGACTACATGATTACTTGACAAAGATCAGATTCAAGAAAGGAGTAGGAGATTATAACTTATTCATAAGAGAGACACCTGATGGATTATTACTAGTTGTTATTTTTGTTGATGACATTATTTTTTGTGGCAATGACAAGATTAGTGTAGAATTTTCTAAAGAGATGCAGAGAGAATTTGAAATGAGCATGATTGGACCTATCAAGTACTTTTTGGGATTGAATGTGCAGCAGACAGACAAAGGTATTTTTATTAATCATTCTAAGTATGTGAAAGAAATATTAAAGAAGTTCAGGATGGATGATTGGAAGCCACTAAGCACCCCTATGATAACAGGAAGAAAGCTTTCAAAAGAAGATGATTCTACAGCAGTAGACAAGACCCTATATAGGTCTATGATTGGTAAACTCATATATCTTACTCAATCTAGACCAGATATTTCTAATGCAGTCAGTATTGTTGGAAGATTTGCAATAGAACCTAAACAAAGTCATCTTATGGTATTAAAGAGGATATTCAAATATTTGAAAGGAACTATAGACTATGGTTTATGGTATCCTAATTCAAAAAATGTAGAACTTCATGTGTATACAAATGTAGATTGGGTAGGTTGCGTTGATGATAGGAAGAGTACCTTAGGAGGAGCAGTGTTTCTTGGACATAGACTAGTTACTTGGACAAGCAAGAAGCATAATTGTATTTCTCAATCCACATAAGAAGTAGAGTATGTAGCTAAGGCATTAAATTTTTCTACAATTGTGTGGATCAAACTGATGATAAAGGATTTTGGAATCCAGATTGATTATCCTATTTCTATTCATTGTGACAACACTAGCACTATCAATATGTCAAAGAACCCTGTGATGCATGCAAAGACAAAACACATTGAGATAAAATATCACTTCCTAAGAGAGAAAGTTGTAGAGAAAGAAGTAAAATTGGATTATGTAAATACAAAAGAACAGTTAGTAGACATTTTCACAAAGCCTTTACCAAAGGATACATTTGAGTATCTCAGGAAGAAGCTAGGAGTAATTACCCTCACTGGATCTGATTAGAGATTGTATTGTGCATCAGTCCTCAGTGACTGATGAATGGTTGACTACTCTACTTCAAGAGTAGTACCTATGCTTATTTGTTTTGGCACCCTTTTCCATTGATGTCAAAGGTGGAGTATATAGTCATGAAAAACAAAACAGTTGTTTTAATCTAGAAAGGGGGAGTATATAGTAAGAAGATGCAACAGATGGAGGATTCACCCTTGGGGGAGTTTTCTTGAGGAAATGGAGAATGTTATAAAATAATTATACGTTTGGATTGGTGGTGTTTTTCATTCCATATGTTTCCATCAATCCCAAAGGGGGAGATTGTTGCAGATTTGCTAGCAAGCCAGTGCTGACTGTATGTTTGTCATTGATGAAAACATATGGTAAGCAGTGTGTGTTGTAGTTCTATGTAGATATCCTTGAGCATATGTTGTATGGATATGTTATCAACATGATTTCATAGACACAAAGGTCGATTCTAAGTGTAGTCAATTGTGCAGTTGTTTGTAATAGTTGTGTTCCTAACAGTGTTACAGGCAGAGTTTTGTATGTGATTATCAGTATGGTTATGTTGGAGCCTTACACATTTATATTTGTTTTGCAGACATGTTTTTGGAGCTATGCTCGTGGACGTAGAGTTATTTTTTCAGTACAAGTTAAGTTATGATGTTTCTATTTTCTAGTTATAGTTTCCTGAGATTATCTGATGGAGCCGACATTGTTTATATTATTTTATTAGTTGTGCCTATCATTTTGATATGCATGTTTGGTTTCATGTTTGGTGATGAGTTAAGAATATTTGGTTAAGAGCGCATAACATATTTTAGCATGAGAATAAAGTTTCAGTTAATTTGGTGGAGCTGACTATGTGAAGCGATGCGTCTACTTGTATTGAGTTGCGCAGTCCTTTTTGTGTTGCGTGCTTGGTTTAGCCATTGGAGATGTTATTGAAGAGTTATATTTTTTCTCTATTATGATTTCAAGGAAGTTCTAACAGGATGACTTTATTATATCATTTGGAGAAAGATACTTATAGCCAGTCAATTGTGATTGCTAAGTGTGATGGAGAGAGAAGAGCCAAAGATGTGAATGTACTGAGACAGTCAATCATCGGTTGAAGATCTATGTGAAGAAGCAGAGTATGTTATTCATTAGAAATGATCAAGACAGCAAGTCTACTTTCCAATTCACCAAAATCCAAATATAGTGTGTATCTATTATGCAGAAGGTTGTAACCTTCACCAATTGAGCAGTGTGCTCTCGGACAGTGTGTCCTCACCTTTAACAAGGTTATTTGTAAAAGACTCCTAACAGGGCCCAACCCTTGACTAGGTCACTATACTTCATGCATTGTAAAGATCAACTCCTAATATTGTTGTAAGATCTTCTAACAGGGATCATTATACTCTAGTGCGGTTTATAGTGGGTGCTAATTATCACCGCGGTTTTTACCTATTTGGGTTTCCCCATAACCAAAATTGTGGTGTTGTGTTAAGTGTTATATTATTATGTATGTGCTTTATATTATTCTGTACTGAATAAGATAAAGAATTGAATCTTGTAGA
Source organism: Chamaecyparis obtusa (assembly GCA_027943335.1). Taxonomy (NCBI): domain Eukaryota; kingdom Viridiplantae; phylum Streptophyta; class Pinopsida; order Cupressales; family Cupressaceae; genus Chamaecyparis; species Chamaecyparis obtusa. The sequence continues at coordinate 109,437 of BSBK01000249.1, forward strand.
TAACTGATTCACCCCCCCCCCCTCTCTTAGTTATCTCTTGGGACTATTCCTAACATGAACGATGTCAACAAAATGGTCGCTCATTAACATGGGAAGGTGTTGCTTCATTGGTTAAATAATCTCATCGTAATGGAGATTCCAATGTTACATGAATGGTAATTGACATAGCATATGGTTTAAGAGGTAGATAGGTATGTATAAATTTATTAATCATGACCAATATGTTTAATATCAACTCATGATGTAAATAATTTTCACATGTTTGAAAAATTGTAGGTCAAGCACCACAAAGATGTGTACTACCATGGCCATAAATATCACATAAAAAAGTTGGACGACACAAAGAAAACTTGTGATTCTGGGATAACTGTAGTCTTCAAGGTCACTAATATTTCACCTAGAAACAACATACATCCTCAAGAATCTCAAAATTGATACTATGGAATTTTGGATGATGTTCTTGAGTGTGACTTTAAATCCTTCAAATTAGTTCTATTTGTCATCAAATGGTACAGGCTATGATTGAATCAAAATGATCTTGATAGAACTGTTATTCAACATGATAATGGATTTACAATAATTAATACAAGGTCATTTGAGCCAGTTGATGATGAACCCTATGTTCTTCCAAGACAATGTGAGCAACTGTTTTACATAGAGGCTCCACATAAACTAGGTGTGTTATTTTTTGTTACTAATAATCCAAGAGGAAGGCCAGTAAAGTATAATGTGATGGAAGAAGAAGAAGAAGAAGAAGAAGAAGAAGATGGTGATGATGATGATGATGATGATGACTATGGTGGTGGTGGTGGTGGTGGTGATCATGATCATGATAATGATGGTAATATTGATTTATTCATAAAAAATTATTTGACTTATATCTTTTCATATTTAATTTATTATGTATTAAACTCTAATGGCATGGTATAATAAATTCATTGTGTTAAATTCTAATGATTATAACATATGTGATTTATGATACACGTGTTTCAATTATTCCTCGTATATTTAATGTATTTATCATTTAAGAAATTACCAATGTATTTCTTATGATTCTCAATTGTTGGTGTTGATTACATGTATATATTTTGTGTGATTGTCACCCTTTGTGGAAACAGGCAATTGACTATAGACATCATCACCCCTTTTGTTGATAATCTTGCATAGGACACATAAAGTAAAGGTAAGGAATTAAAAAAATATACAATGATTATGATGAATGCATATTGTTCATGTTGTCTTCTATGTAATTTGTAGCATATGTATCATGTAATTTTTAGTAAACTTAAGATAAATGATTCACATATGCAAAAACTTTAACCCCTTTTACAAGGATCATACATAGTGACATGGATCGGAAGGTATAAGTCAATACACCCTATAGAAATAGTTTATTATTTGCTATCTTTCTCTTTGCGGCCATCTTCATTGAGTGGTTTAATAATAAGGTATTAATTTGCTCATGATTTAACAATACTACCCTCAACATCAATTTTAGGGCCGACTTCATCAATATTACCCTCATTTAGCAAAATATCTTGCTCCTTACCAACTATATTTTTCATTTGATGGACTAAAGGAACCACCTAATAGGTACTTGTAAGATATGTCTTCCTCAAGTGAGGGAAATGCAGGAATAGAAGACAAAAGTAAGACATGTAGTAGGCCTAAAATAGGGAGATCAACTAGAGGTCAAAAGATTAGAAGAAAATTCAATAAATGCATGTAATTTTTATTTTTTGAATGGGGTCATGTTCTTATGATGATGAGACAAAAGGAAACATCAAGGTTCCCTTGAGGTACACACATATTCAGAAAAAAAGGGTACCCAAGGAACTACCTCCAATTAACATTGATTTTTGTGTTAACAAGAGGATATATCGCATAGCTCCATCATCATGACATGGTTTGGGCCTATTTTCCATGGATGGCATTAAGGTATGTTACAACAAAGTTTTTAAATTGATGGAGTATGTCGGACCTTGTTACAATTACAATAATTGGATGTGGATTGTTCGATATAAAAAAAGTATGTGTAGGTATGAACTGTCAACAAATTATATACAATGGAAAGAAAATGATCAAAGTAAAATATTTTCTATGTACATTGATGGGAGGCCAAAATCAATAGGGAATATTCTAGGTTTTATAACTAGTACATGACCTAGGTCAGCTAATAAGTGACCCAATTGCATATTCGAGGCACATGAGGGAAATCATGTTTTTGTATGTGCAATAAAATCAATAAGTGCAAGGGAAGAGATGCTAATAGATTACCATTTGAATCGCATAGATACAAACAAAGTTACTATCATGGGGGTGGTAAGTACTATATACCATTTAAACTAACCTCCAATTAATGACTCCAATATACCATTTTATTAATAAGTTTTTTTGCTAAGTCTATTGCTTTTATTTCACTAAAGTTTTTATATTTAATCTTTGTCACAGGATGACATGGATCCACCACATGACAGAGGCAGGGATTTCCCTCCCACCCCTTCTTCGGTGAAGGTAAACCTTAAATTAATTGTAAAAATTAGATAAAAGAAAAATGTTATATTATTATGTTCTTTTCTTTAGGGTTTTGGAGTTATTTTGATAATTTTACTCATATTCTTGTTAGAAACTGATGTTCAAGGAAAGGGAAAAGTGCCTATAACAACTGAGGCAATAGTTGTAGATTTGGAGGTGACAGTATTATGCAATGATGACATTGCATATACCTATGACCCCATAAATATGGTCAGAAAGACCCTAAAAAAATTAATACAGAACTTCTTGGCATCATGCTCCATCCATATCCAAATGAGGAGATGTGGGTGAAGAGAGAGGAATTGATACGGAGAGCACGTTGTTTGGAAGTAACAAGTAACGAATCTTTAGTTATAACAAAAGTTCAATAAATGTTTATATTTTATACTATTTTATGTCATGAACTAAAATATGTATGTGTTCTTCTTACAGGAATTTTTGAGTACTCAACCACCTCGTCATGGACTTTATGAGGGTGGTACTAGCGTAGGTCCCTCAGGTAAAATAATTCTTAAGTTAACAAGTTACAAGGAATTTTTTTTGGAACATTCACAAACTTCATTGGACTTACTGATTAGAAATCTACATTTTTCATCCGACTTACTAATACCCTAGATGAGGTTTTTGTGCCAGTAGTTTTATTCAAACTCACATATCTTAACTCCTCTCTTCAACTTTAGACTTTATGTTTCATTTTCCTTGAAACATAAACTACCCTTAAATAGGCATAAAGTGTCTTCAACATTACTGTTTACACTATGACTATCCCACACACCCTTATCACACTTGACTCATGACACTAGCTTTGTGTTTCTTGCATTACACAACTCCAACTACTATAAAACCTCATGCATGTGAAAGGGACTTGATTCTAATTCAACATAAAACAAGCATTATTATTTTTCATTGGTCAAATTATAAGATAATATCAACCCTTCTCAAACTAATCTAGTATTGAGGGTTTCATAACAGTAAATGAAAACATTAGTGGTGTTGCCTCTATACTTCACAACATATAATCATTCTTCTAATATTACCCTTTCCTCCTCGCTATGAGTAGTATGGTTAGACTCAAAGGACTCAATGTGGATGTTATCATGGAATTTTTTAGGTTGATTTGTCTGATAAGGCTTTCCTCTTAATCTGTGACTTCTTTTAGGAGGATATTTGGTTGTCTTATTAGTTTTTTCTTATTTCTTGTACTTGGGAACCTTCTCACTAGTGGTTCTAGTCTTTGTCCTCTTCTTTCCTCTTCTTTGACATAGGGGTTTTAGGGGACTCTTTTTCTTCTAATTTCTTTTTCTCTAGGCTAGGAGTCTCATGTCCTACCTTTTATTTCTTTGATTTTCTCCCTAGCCCCTCTATTTACTTACCCTTACCCTTCTTCCTTTGAATAGAAGCCCTAGATTTTGCTAGGGTTTCAGGTGTACTCACATTAATCCCTACAGATGGATTCTCATCTCTACCAGATGAAGATTCTGAGGAACTGGCCTCAATTGCAAGAGAACCTACAAATGGGATTGGCCTTGAGGTAGAGACCCCTCGGCTAAGTTTAACGGTTCCTCTATATGTATTGATTCTCTAGGACACAAGATGACCCATGAGACCTATATTAAATTCTTTATTTTACACAAATTCTTCCAAAATAATTTGAGAAATGTCTCTTAATGATCTTTCTACTAATAACTTGATTAAATTGTGGTGGGACATGAAATTTGGCTTACCTTTCTGCACTTCAGATGCCATGTTGGATAGAAAATGGTAGAGGATTTTTGGAACATTTACTTGCCTCTCATGCCTCATAGGGCTCATTAATTTTAAAAGTACTGAGTGAAGGTTAGATTTTCTTCCCTCACTAGTGAAATATTTGATAATGTAAATCACCATCTGGCTCCATACTAGGGGGTAGTGATAATCTCTTAGTTCCCTTTCTGTCCACGTTCAATGGAGGGTCAATGGGCCTTGTAAATTATAACTTGAAATTCCTATAATCCTTAGTCTCAAGCTATTTTTCATCCATAGTTATCAACTGACTCACCTCAAATATTCTCTCATTTAAATCTATCACTCTTAAGCCCCTTACAACAACTTCTTCATTTGTGAGGTTTTGTGCAAATTCTAGAGCAATTTCAACCTCATACCCATTCAATTTAAGAAAATAATCCAACCACCCACACTGGTAAAATATGGTCTCACAAATAGCATCTTGATGTATCATATAGTGAATAGCAAGCTCACTACGAATTGGTTGTCCTCCCATGATTATCCTCTTCATCTTATGCTCTCAATTCAACCAATTTCCTAAAAAATCCTTTGAATTATTCTGAGAAAAGTAATTTCTTCGGAAAATAGGTTAGCTCCTGTGGAAATAAAAACACTTCCTACAATTTCCTTTATACAAAACCTCCTACAACCTCTTGAACTTACATTGTAATTGCTTTGCAAATTTTTCATAATTCCACCACAATGAACTTCATCAAACTTTCTCATTTTAGCATAATGATATTTTTTAAAAATATTCATGTAAGGGCATTTAAAGTTGGATGTACAAAGGCTATTATTTCAAGGAATGTTACGGTGGGTAAAGTACTACATGTGACCTCAAAATTTTAAATATAAGTCACATCGGTACCTTTTTTGCATATACGCTATCACTTCAAAAGATTTATAATAAAAGAATGACATGTTGGCTCAAAAGTTGCAAAAAGGAAGGCATACGGAATGTTTAAATCATGATGTGATAGATGTGCACCTCCCCCCAACCAAAAGGTTTACATGTTTCCACATGTCCCATAAAAAGATGCTAGGATACAAAGAGAAATATATACGTCATATGAATTCCTATGTAGGATATGCATAATAAGTATACAAAATATAAATAAACATTTGATGTAATAAATATACCAAAAATTTATGTATGTACCTTATTGTGCACTGAATGTTGAGTAGTCCATCAGTAGTGAAACTGCTTCATACTAACCCAGTAAACTGGAGAAATGGAAGTGAAATGGAATGATTGTGAGATGATTATAGAAGTGAAGTGGATTGAATGGAATGGAGTGGTGAATTTATTGATGAATAATTTTATTCCCACAAGAGGTGGAGGTATTTGTTAGGATTTCTTCCATGCAATTGACTAGGTAGAAGGTGTGACATTAAGTCCACCTCTGTGGTTGTAGGAAGTTTAGAAACTAGGCCTACATTGAATTGTTGCAAGAAATCTTGCATGGATATTGGTTTATAATTAAAAATCAACCTAATATAACTATATCATATCACAAAATTAATAGATATCCTTTAGTTTTTATGAATGTTCAAACCCTTTTCTAAAGAATTTTCACATAGTTTGAGAGGATGTCAGTAGAGACTATGTAATGTTTCTTAATTAATGCAAGAAGTGATAGAAGTGATGAAGACAGATAAGGAAAATAGAGAATGGGAGATAGTATAAATGAAGAGAGAGAGAGAGAGAGATAGACAAACAGATAGACAGACGGAGATAGAGACAAAGACAGAGACATAGACTTATACAAAGGGAAATATAGATAGAGTAGAAGAGAAAGGGCTAGATAGAGAGATGCATCCATATGGAGATTTTCCATCTTTGGATTGTTGGAACTATAATATAAAAATATATCTTTTTTAGGGATATATTTTTATATGTGTGTGTGTTGTGTTGGGGGTTGAGTGTGCGGGATGTGTGGAAAATGTTGTGGACATACAAAAACCTAATAAAACATAAATACTTATCTTGAAAAAGGAGCAGATTTAGGAATCACTATTTTATGGTGTCTGTGTTTAGTTTCAAGAAATTATGCAATTAGGTCTAGCCTGGAAAGGCAGAAATAGAGAAAACCTAGAAATCTTTTGTCTTTCTGAGCAAGGTCATCCTTGACCCAAGACAAGGGTAAGATCTTACCCCGGGGTACAATCATACCCTAAAAATTTGTCCTTGACCTACACAGCTCTGATGAAAATTATGTTCGCGGATCTCAGAAGTTCACCGAAAAGGATACTCAGATCTACACTAATATTCGTAGTCCTGCACCTGTACCTATAAGAAAAAGAAGGTTTATTTTGTTTGGATGAGGGGTTTGCCTTAGTCAAACCCATGTTTGGAATCAACCTTTAGAATTGAAATAGAGAATGCTAGCAAGTAGTAGAAGTAGATCTAACAATGAAGTTATGATACTCAATAGATATGCAATTGTATTTGAAATACATAAACAAGTGTATTAATATGAAATCCTGGACACAACATTAACAAATGTAAATCAAAACCTCCATGATTGTATGCTTGGAATCCACCTTGAAGAGAGAATGAATAGATCTTGAAGATGAACAAAGGATCTTGAAGGAAGATCACACCACCATGATGGCTAGATCTAGGGTTTTGAATGATGAATCTTGAATGCTTGAACCAAATTCCTCCAAAGGCTTGAATGCTTGAATCCTTGATCTTCAATAGAGAACTCAAATGCTTGAATAGGATGATGGCTTGAAGGATGAAGTGCTTGTTAGGATAATAAGCAAAAAATGCAAATATTAACAAACAAGAGAGAACACAATAACACAGAATTTAACGTGGTTCACCCAATCCCTGGGCTATGTCCACCAACAGCAAGTCTAATATCTTTATTATTATCTAGTGATTACAATCTAAAACTTGCAACTCAATATCACCGTAGGAAGCTACAATAATCCCTCATACATTCAATCTCAAACCCTAAGCCCTTTTTACAAGTATTTTTGACATAATGAAATTAGGGAAAAAATACTCTGACTAATAGAAAATAGATGGCTGACACATTACAATATTATTAGGCCCCGCAAGGGGTGCTGCCCCTTGACCTCGTGGATAAGTCTGATTAGGCTCCACATATATAAAAATCTCCCACTTGGAGACTGATCAGACTCCACAACAATATCCTCCCACTTGGAGACTGATCAACCAAAACCTGTAGCTCCCACTGGAATAATGAAACCACCCTGGACTCAGCTGTTCTTTTATTCTGTTCAGTCTAGAAGACCAACCGAAGCTAAATAGGAATTTAGCTTCTCCCTTATGACTGCCTTTGTAAACATATCTGCTGGATTATCATCTGTATGTATCTTCTCCAACCTTAATTGTCCATCATCCAATACTAACTGAATGAAATGATATCACAACTGTATGTGCTTTGTTTTTGAGTGCAAAGCAGAATTCTTTGCAAGATGAATGGCACTTTGACTATCTAAATATAAATAATTATCTACCTGTGGATGTCCCAATTCTTCTAGGAAGAATTGAAGCCATATCATCTCCTTGGTTGCCTCTATAGCAGCAACATACTTTGCCTCTGTAGTAGATAAAGCATTCACCTTTTGTAACCGAGAAATCCAACTCACTGTTGTTCCACCAACAGTAAATACATAACCTGTAGTACTCCATCTGGTATCAATATCTCCTACCAAATCTAAGTCAACATAGCCATGAATAGTAGTAGAAGATCCCCCAAAGTGTAAACACTTATTGGATGTACCTCTCAAATAATTGAGAATCTATTTGACTGCATTCCAATGCTCAATCCCAGGGTGACTCATATATCGGCTAACGACTCCCACTGCATTGCAATATCTAGCCTAGTACATACCATAGCATACATTAAGCTCCCTATAGCTGAAGCATAAGGTATCTTGGACATTCTTGCCTCTTCTTCTGGTGTCTTTGGACACATTTCTTTAGTCAATTTCAAATGACCAGGCAAAGGTGTAGTGACAGCTTTGGCATCCTTCATGTAGAATCTCTACAACACCTTCTCAGCATAATCAGCCTGAGATAGAGTTAATTTTTTGTCCTTCCTATCTCTGCAAATTTTCATGCCAAGGATTTGTTTTGCTGCCCCCAAATCCTTCATAGAAAAAGATTTTGCTAACTGTTATTTCAACCCCTTAATATGATCCATGTTAGAACCAACTACAAGCATATCATCAACATATAAACATAGAATAATGTAGCTATCATTATTTAACCTCTTGAAATAAACACAATGGTCAAAATTACATCAAGTGTATCCATTCTCATGCATAAAAGTATCAAATTTAATATACCATTGCCGAGGTGCTTACTTCAAGCCATATAAACTTTTCTACAATTTGCACACTAAACTCTCCTTACCCTTGACCTCACATCCCTATGGCTGCACCATATAAATTTCTTCATTCAAATCACCATGAAGAAATCTATTTTAACATCAAGCTACTCTAAATGCAAATCTTCAGTAGCCACAATACTCAAAACAGTACGAATAGAAGTCATTTTAACAACTGGAGAAAAAATCTCATCAAAATCAATACCATGTTTTTGTGCAAATCCTTTTATGACTAATCTGGCTTTAAATCTTTTCTTACCTCCATCTTCTTCTTTCAACCTGTAAACCCATTTATTCTACAAAGCCCATTTTCCTGCAGGTAACTGACATAAATCCCATGTTTGATTTTTTAGCAAAGAGTCCATTTCATCTGTCATTGTAGACTCCCACTAAAGTTTTGTATCCACCTGTATAGCTTCATTATAACATTCAGGCTCACTAGCATCAGTTAATAAGATAGAATACAAAGAAGGTGAAAATCTATCTGGAGGTCTACTTAGCCGTGTTGACCATCTAACATTAACTGGGGTGCATGGTATTTGTTGTTGCTGTTGTTGCAGAGCATAAGGAATTTCTAGAAAATTAGCATTTGGAATGTCATCCAGCACTACATAATCATTTTCTTTCTTCTCATGCTGCTGCAACAGATCTTTGTACAACACTTTCTCATTGAATATGACATCCCGGCTTCTTACAATTTTTTGATTTTCAAAATCCCAAAGCCTATAACCAAATTCATCAATGCCATATCCAACAAATATACATTTCTTTAACTTAGCTTCCAGCTGTACACACTAAAATGGTGCACTTCTATGAACCATTACATCCAAGGTTGCTCAAGAATAAGGCCTCACAAAGCGGCCCATAGCTCTCTATGCATGGAGTTGCAAAGGACTATGATGTATTTGCTCTCAGCTAGAGCTACAAACTTGTGACCTTGCTAGTCAACCATACAATGAGAGATTCACAATGAAGACAAGAGCAACAATGCCAATATCTCCAAGAATCACTATGAAGATATAATGTAATGCAACTAAAATGAGGATGCAATCTAAGCTATGAAAGGAAAGTACAATGCCACTAATCTATGAAGGGAAATAGCAATAGATTACAATACCTCCTATTTAGACTATGTGAGCTTATTCTATTGCATAAAAGGAAATCTATACTAAGAATGCCATTATCATGCAACTAAGAAAGCAAATATGCAACTAAATGATGAAAGCAACAAGTCTTCAATATCCTCAAAAGCTCCAAATGCACCTAAAACCTGCAGCATAACATTAGCATAAAAACATGGTATATGCAAATGGAGGAGAGAGCTCTCCTTTTATAAGAAATGAGGTGAAATGGGCCATGGAGATTAAAAGGCAAAAAGGGATTAATCAGTGGTGGAGCTTGAAAGAGGAGCAATCCATGTGCACAAGTATCCTCCAATAGGAAAATAAGAGTTGACTTTATGTCCATATGAGACAAAAAGTGCTTTTCTCCTTTTTATAAAATAGGAATAATGCTTTATTTGTGCAACTTAGGATAAGAGGAAAATGTGGGCTTTTTATTTAATCAAAAGGGGAGGAAATATTCCTTTTAATCAAATAAAGACTTAGGATAAATGGTTAGCCCAAGGATAAGAATCCAATATATGATCGAATTTAAGATTTGATCAAGAGATTGATAATGTTGAAAATATTGATTCAGGGTTGATAAATCAAATAAATGGGGCCCAAAGTCTAGGCGACCATTTTTGGGTGCATACATTTGCCCCTCTTTGACTAATGTGTGATCGATCTAAGAACACATACAGTCAAAGAAGAATTGAAATGTGAGATCGATCTGGGATCACAAAACAACTCAAATATGAGGTCGATTCGGGATCATATCCGGACAAAGCATAAACAAAGGCCTTTGAACATGAGGTCAATTCGGGATCACATTCAAAGTAAGAGATAAGAATCTCAAATTTGAGCAAAAGCTCACAAAAGATGTCTGAATCAAGAGAATCAAGGAATTGGGGATGAGAATCCCATAAATACTGCCCCCTCGGAATTGAAATCAAAATCAGGTAGAGAGGAACAAAAGATTGATAAAGATTGATCAAATCAGAATGAAATCACAACTGAAGATAAGGGAGCATGATAAGATAACCATCAAACAATGAATATATGCCCCAGGTTGACTAGGTTCGACTGGGAAAGATATCGGATAAAGATTAAGTCAAACCTCAGAGAGAGGAAGCGAAAGGGGTGAATGAAAGACTAGAAGTTTGAAAGACATGGAAAGGAAGAAATTTCATCGAAAATCAAAGAATTGTGCCTCAAATGGTCAGTCAACATGACTTGGATTTCGGTTTTGAGTCCGAAAATGGATAGAAAAGGATGTGATATGAAAGACCAGAAATGAAAGATATGATCAAGAAGAATCAGAAAATGAGCATAGTTGACCAACTAGTCCGTAGATGATAAAAAGGAAAGCTCTCTCCATATGCAAAGTGCAAAACTAATCTAACATAACCCTAAAAATGCAAGCTACTATGAAAGTGGTTGACTTGCAAGGTCACAACGCTTATAGACATCTAATTATCATCATCGAGAGTTATTGGTAGCGTCGTAAGATCATACAATACACACTAGCATAACTATGTGGATATGAATATGATCTTTATCAGATAGAAATGTGGCAATCCCACCTAGGCATCAAAGACATGTAGGTCAAGATGACTAGTGCAGTGAGATTACCTAAGTTTGTTATGGTGAGATTATGCTTGTATCAAGACACATGAAAGTCAGGATAACTAGAAGCATGCACTCGCAAAACAGTCAAGGATAATACCTTGTCAATCCATAGGGTCAAGTAAGACCAGCATAAATGCTCATGACAGTTAGGATCAACAAAATATACCCACAAGAAGATAAAGAAAGAAAACATGTTCTCATTCCCTCAGTCTTCTAGCTATGCATCATCGAAAACTTCTCAGGGAGAGACCACTCATCAAAGAAATCCTCATAGATAGCACACAAAGAAAAATAAAGTCATCATATCATCAGCGAGTTGATTGTTTAAGTGCGTGTGTGTTGGTCATAGAGTCAAATTCTGAGTATCATATCTGCTTAGTGAGAAATATCACATCATACGAGACTATTAGGTAAGGCACCTGATAAGTGTTAAGAAACACTCGATGCAAAGGTAGTGTTGAAAAACACTATTTTGGGGTGGTGTTGAAAAACACCTGTTGTGAAATGCCCCGAGAGACAAATGCACCTAAAAGACCAATGCTAACAGTTATGCCCCCTAGACAAAGAGAAAGACCAATTCCAGACTAAGCCAAATAAGGTCAAGGCATGATGGGAAGTGGCTAAGTGTCGAGGACGCATGCTAACAAATAGGAGTGCAAAGGCCTCAAGTAGCACCTGTTTCCAGGTTTTCACCAATTGGATTCTTTTTTCATTTTTTCATTTTTTTGGATTTTTGCTACCAAGGCACCTATTTCCAGGTTTTCACCAAGGCACTTTTTCTTTTTTTTTTTATTTTTTTTATTTTTTTGATTTTTTTATATTTTTTCAGGACTTTTTATACTTTTTAGAATTTTTTCAGCATCATATATCAATTTTTTTGAATTTTTTCAGGACCAATAAAATATATACAAAGGATGCCCCTAGACAGAAATGAGCATCAAGGATAGAACTTCTTGAGGTGCACAATGTTGATGGGATCAGGGAGCTGTTCTCCATCGAGATCTGACAGTAAATATGCACCAGTACCAAAAGCAGCTGTGATGACATATGGTCGAAGCCAGTTAGGTTCAAACTTGCCCTTTTGCTCTCGGTTCTGTTGGTTCTTAGGGTTCTCTCGCAAAACAAGATCACCTATTTGAAATTCTCTAGGGTGAACCTTCTTGTTGAATGCTTTGGACATATGCTTCTGATACACTCTCATGTGATCAAAGGAAGCCTTACGCTTCTCATCTAGAAGTTCTAGTTCCTGTAACCTCATGGCTCGATAATCCTCATCTGTAATCAAACCTTTGAGTGAGACTCTAAGTGATGGTATCTCAACTTCTAAAGGCAATACCACTTTAGTGCCATAGGTGAGAGAAAAAGGAGTGGCCCCTGTAGGTGTGTGAATGCTTGTTCTGTAAGCCCATAGTGCTGGATTGATTTGTAAGTGCCAATCCCTACCATTCTTGTGTACTGTCCTATGAAGAATCTTAAGAATGGTTTTGTTAGAGGCTTCTACCTATCCGTTTCCCTGTGGAAAATAGATGGAGGACCAATGTTGCTTGATTTTAAACTTTTTGCATAGATGCTTTAGGTCCTTATTCTTAAATTGGCCTCCATTGTCAGTAATGATCTCAGAAGGCACTCCAAATTGGCAAATAATATGATTCAAGATGAATAAAGAAATGGTCCTCCCTGAAGCAACAGAAAATGGCACAACTTCCACCCATTTTGTGAAGTAGTCAGTGGCAGTAATAATGAACTTGTGTCCACCTGATGAGTTAGGATGAATCTGCCCAACCAGATCAAAGGCCCAGTGCTGAAATGGCCAATGAGAAACAGAAGGGATCAGCTCCCTACCTGGAGCATGAATCAGGTTTTCATGTTTCTGACATTTTTCACATGACTTAGCAAAGGTGACTGCATCTATCTGCATTGTGGGCCAATAATATCCCACCCTAAGCAACCTTCGGGCCATGGTGAGACCATTAGAATGTCCACCACAAATGCCCTCGTGGATGTCAACTAACGCTTGGTTGGATTCCTCCTTTTCCAAGCACCTAAGGAGCGTCCCATCTAAACCCCTCCTATATAAATCACCAGAGATGAGGGTGTGGCGAGAGGCGTTACGGATGAGGTTTCGGTGTTCAGAGCAGTTGAATGTGTCGGGGATGATGCCATCACAAAGATATGAATAGATAGCACCATATCGGGAAGACTCGTGTGTGACAATGGTACAAATGACATGGCTTTCAGATGAGTCAAAGATGGGATGGTGTAGCTCTTCCACTAGGAATTCAAATCTGGATTCATGTGTCTCCAACTGAAGAAGGGAAGCTAATGTGGCCATGGCATCTGCAACTTTGTTCTCTGTCCTAGGGATCTGTTGAAATGTCATAAAGGTGAAGTAGCATCTCAAAGAATCAACCATCTTTTTGTAGGGTATCAATTCGTCATCCTTGGTTTGATATTCTTCATTGACCTAGTTGATGATTAACTGGGAATCCCCAAAGACATGTAACTCTGTGATGTTCCATTCTATAGCCATTCTTAAGCCATTGGTTAAAGCTTCATATTCTGCAATATTATTCATACATGGGAATAAAAATTTGTAAGACTTTGGAATATTGTACCCATGTGGAGAAACAAATAACACTCCAGCACCTGATCCATTTTGCATGCAAGAACCATCAAAGAACATTGTCCAAGTGCGAGTAGTCGTATACAAGATGTGTTCGTCTAGGAATTCCACTTGGACTGGCATACTATCCTGAATTGGGAAATCAGCTAATTGGTCAGCAATAGCTTGCCCTTTTATTGCCTTCCTTTCAACGTACTCTATGTCAAATTCAGTTAGGACCATCATCCATTTAGCAAGTCTACCCATGAGGGCAGCCTTACTAAGAAAGTATTTAAGAGGATCAATTTTGGCAACCAAATGTATGGTATGAGCAAGCATGTAGTGGCGCAACTTTTGAGAAGCAAACACCACTGCCAGACAAGACTTCTCAATATTATTGTAATTGATCTCATAGGAGACTAGAGTATGGTTGATATAGTATATGGCCCGTTCTTTCCCATTATCATCTGATTGAGCCAACAATGCCCCCAGGGAAGTGTTTTTAGCTGAAATATATAGGATCAATGGTTTCCCTGGAATAGGAGGCATTAGGATCAGAGGATTAGCCAAGTATTGTTTGATCTGATCTAGGCTCTTTTGACAATCCTCGTTCCAAACACAAGAAGCGCCCTTATGCAATGTCTTGTTAAAGGGTTGCACCCTATCTGCAAGCTGAGAAATAAACCTCCTAATTGATTGAAGATGTCCCTGAAGACTTCTCATTTGGCTGATATTTTGAGGAGGTGGCATATCTAGAATTGCTTGGACCTTTTCGGGATCAACCTCGATACCTTTTGCTGATATTATGAATCCTAAAAGTTTGCCTGAGGTGACACCAAATGCGCACTTCTTTGGATTCAATCTGAGTTGAAATTGTTCCATATGATCTAGAATTACTTCCAGATCATCGAGGTGTGTGTCCCGTTGTCTTGATTTTGCCAGGGTATCATCCACATAATCTTCCATGTTTTTGTGCATCATATCATGAAAGATAGTGGTCATAGCTCTTTGGTAGGTTACTCCTGCATTCTTTAATCCGAATGGCATGATGTTCTAGCAATAGGTTCCCCATGCACATGTGAATGCTATTTTCTCTTGGTCTTTAGGAGCTATTTTGATTTGATTATACCCTGAGAAACCATCCATTAGAGAGTATATGTCATAGCCCGCCGTCATGTCCACTATCATGTCAATGTTTGGAAGTGGAAAATCATCCTTTGGGCATGCTTTTTTTAAATCTCTAAAGTCTATGCATACACGAATGGACCCATCATGTTTGGAAACTGGCACTATGTTTGAGATCCATTCTGCATAATCAATGGCTCTAATGAATCTAGCTCTCAAAAGTTTTTCTAATTCCCCTTTGACAAGGAGAGCTACATGTGGATGCATTTTTCTAAGTCTCTGTTTCACTAGTTTGACACCTGGAGCTATGGATAAGTGATGCATTATAACATTTGTGTCAAGCCCTAGCATGTCTGAGTAGGTCCATGCAAAATTAATTTTCTTTTTCTGTAAAAACTGTACATATGCCTTAGTCTCTTCTTCTGATAAAGACTGAGCAAGATGGACTATTTGAGGGTTTTCTTATGTGTTTAAATTGACTGGCTTTGTTGGCTCAATCAATACTGATGATCTATCTTGGAAATAACTTGGCAAGTTATTAAGTACCCCATCCTTAGGTGCCTCAAAGAGGTTTTCACCCTCGGATGCGTCATTTCTTTTTACTATTTTTGGTTCTGATACCGCCACAAAGTGGTTTTCGCCATCAGACCTATTTTTCTTTTTCTCTTTTATTTTTAGACTAAGGTACTTAATATCAGGCTTTGTCATGCTGGTTTTTGGTTCACTGGTGGAAGAAGCCACGGGTTCAAGAGCATTCAAATAGAAGGCAATTTTGTAATCATTCTGAAAGGTGAGGAATGTGGGCTCTTGATGGTGCTGAGACCAGTCAATTAGGTCAAAGTGAATAAGGGGTAGGTCAATGACTGGTTCAATGTTGTTTATGCGAAAAGTGTCATCTCTGGTGACCATATAATCGGAGTTCATCAAGTCTTCTCCTAAGATACCCGAATTAGGACTCATCCTACCAAATGAAGCATCATCCACTAAGGCAATTTGAGGAGTACAATCCTCTAGTCCTACACTAAGCTCGTTAGTCGCATTGGGTTGGGTACTATAAGCATGGATAATATCTATGTCCAGATCAACTGTTGCATCTGAAAGTGAGTCCCATTCATATTCATGGGAATCTATGTCTAAGTCATCATTTGGGCCTCGTGATGTAGAAGCCTCAAGGTTAGGAAGGGTTTCCCCCTCTCTAGTGCTAGTATTGGTACTATCCATCGCAGCTAGGACAGTAACACTTTCCATTATCGATCTAGCAGTCATACAATCACTATCCGTCGTAGCTGGGATAGTAGGACTGTCAAGTATCAAATCTTTGGAATCTCCCCAAAGGAGATTTGTTGAGGTCACCCAATCATCAGACACATCTTGTTGATTAGAAAGATCGGGCGTATAGTCTGAATCACTGTCACTGTCCGTCGCAGCTGGGATAGGGACACCTTTCTTCTTCTTATTCTCAAAACCTAAGCCAACCGTGGACTTATTCTTTCATCCAAAAAGAGCATGATCAAGAGGCTCAGCTTTAGCGTCCAGCCTATGGCTAAGGGGACCATATCCAGGATAATCCATATTCTTAACCATTGTGTACCCTTTCCCATAAGCTTCAGGTGGAGGAGCAAAATTCTCGTTGTGTTTGTATTTTTCCTCGTGATAGATCCAGTCCCTTATAGCAACTTCCTCTTTCTCTTCCTGAATGGGGATCAAAGACTCAACAAACATTCCAAATAATGTCATTGCCGATGATGAAGGTTTCGTACTTGGTGATGGTCTCCCATAAGACCTAGGAGAGATTGGCATGTTTGTAAAAGAATCAATTTTATAATCTCCCATCCCAAGATCTATGGTCTTGAACTTCTACTTGCATTGTTCAAGTGAACTACTAGGACTGTCAGCTTCCCTATTCAAAGGTACATGTGATCCCGCATAAATGTTATTAACTGATAAAGCACTATCTCTAGGGATGCAAATTTCTACACCATTATGGGGAAACTTAACACACTGGTGATATGTTGAAGGGACTGCTTGCATTTCATGAATCCATGGCCTACCTAGCAAAATGTTGTAGGCTAAAGGTCCAACATCAACAATTTGAAATAAGATATCTTTTTCTACTGGAACAATGCGAATAGGCAAAATGGCCAATCCCTTAGAACTTCTTTCTGCTTCATCATATGCTTTGATTGTGATCCTTTTCCTTGTGTCAATGACATTCTCAAAATATCCTAGAGCCAGCAACAAACTCAGGGTACAAATATTGAGCCCCACACCCCCATCTATCAGTACACCCCTAACACGGGTTTTATGAATCATGACTTTGATGTGTAAGGCCAAGTTATGTGGGTGACTAATAGATTTGTCATCTTCTTTTGAGAAGGTGAGGTAATGAGGGCTAGCCAAATGGTTGACCATATTCTGGAATTGATCAATATCTAAGTTGTTAGGGACGTTGGCTGCTCGCAAAGCATCCTCAAGGACACGCTTGTGCTTAGGGAACAATTCTAAAAGCTCAAAAATGGATATCTGCGTGGGTGTACGTTGTAGCTGGTCAATAAGATTATAATTGGAATCAGGACCAATGGCAGATTTGGGAGGAGCACCTTTGGACATGGGCTGCTTAGACTTGCTAGTGCTAGGACCTCTAATGATAATGGGTGCTTGGGCCTGCCCCCTAGTGACAGCATTGAGGGACTGGGGCATTCTTTGTGAGTGAGGACCTCTTATCACCACAGCGGGTCTTTCATCAGTCATAGGAGTTGAGTCCACATTATGTCCATAGGGATCTTTCCCTCTCACCATGTTGACACTATCATCCACAATTTCAAGCATGTTAATAACGTTCTCCACATTTGTGTAGGTGTAGTTGATAGCCGCCTTGCCATTCTTATTGTTAGAATTCTCTCCTTTCTCATATTTAGGCAAGGGCTCTTTAAAGGCTTTATGATCTGCATTAGTGGTTAACCCATCCACTTGTAATTGTCCTTTTTTAATAAGGTCTTGGACAAGATGCTTGAGTTTAAAACAATTTTCTATGTCGTGTCCAGTCCCATTATGGAAAACGCAAAAAGCCTTCGCATCCCACCAATGAGGTAAAGGATCCGGTATACGATGTTTTGTAGGATCCTGTGGGTGTGCCAAATTATGAGCAACTAATGTCTTAAAAACATCTGCATAAGATTCTCCCAATTTGGTAAATTGTCTTTTCTCTGTTTTAGATCTCCTTTGATACTTAGGTTTATCTTGTTGTGTTGAAGACGTTTGCAGCTTCATAGCTCTAACTGCATGAGAGAGGTTAAGAACTCCTTCATTTTTTACTTGAGATGAGTCAACAACTCCGTCGTTGACCACTTGCTTGTTTTTGTTCCAATAGGAGTTCTTTTTGTCCTTGTTACCATTAGTATTGTTATTTTGGCTATTGTTGTTATTTGTTGGTTTAGCCAAAATTCCTTGTTCTTTCAGGACATCCTCAATGCGACATGCCACCTCTACCATAGTATCAAACAAACTAAACAGGATTTTCTTGACTTCATATCTTAGTTCTGGTATTAGATTGCTCACAATGATATCAATTCTCTCCTCTTCAGGAATTGTCCTTGGGTATTTTGAACACAATCGTCTCCATCATTGTAAAAATGTGACAAAAGATTCCCCTTGATTTTGCTTGAGTTTGCACAAATCAAGCATTGTGACTGACCTCAATAAGTTGTAAGCAAAATGCTAAACAAACCTTTGGACAAGTTCTTTAAATGTCTTTACTGGAGGGGAAAGGTTGGTGAACCACTCCATGGCTTGACCTTTTAAACTTCTTGGGAATAATCTCATCAGGTAGGAGTCTTCATGGTGAAAGGAAAAGCTCATTATGTAGAACTGTCGAACATGGTCATGACGGTCACTAGTGCCATCATATTTGTCATATGTTGGGAACTCAACTTTCTTAGGGAATTCTACCATCACCACACTTTTGTCAATGGGGTTAGGACATATGGAGTCTAAATGAAACGTGCTCTTGGGAGCCTTCATCCTGTCTATATCCTTTTTCATTTTTAAGATCACCTCATCAGTTGAAGGGTTCTATTTCTTGATCTTTTGGTGAACATCAAAATTATATGGAACTTTAGCACCTTTGTTAATAAGACTTTCCAAGAATTGGTCTTTGTTTTGTTCCACATATTGCTCCACATATGCTTGAAAGGATGGTTCTTGTTGCATAGTCATGAAATCCATATGATCAAGTTTAGCATAACTTACTCCATGTTGTGAGCCATGATGTGCTTGTTGGGAGGGTTGCTTTGAATGTCTATGAGATGACTGTCTCCTATGATGGTCATATCTTGAAGCCCTTCTTCCTCTAGGGCTTGGGGATCGTGAGGGTGTCCTTGATCTTCTTCTAGGACTTGGTGAAGGGGTAGATGGGGGTGAGTTGGTCCCACTATTAGCTCCCTTCCTGTTAAATCAGCTTTGGAGTTATTGTGCATAGAGTCTATCTTCTTCTTCTTGGGTGACTCTTTTCTGTATATCCAACAATGCACTTTCCTCTTCCTCTAGTTGTCTAAATTTTTCCTTTTTAGCAACCTGATCATCTAAGTAGGCTTGCTTCTCTCTCTCAATGCTTCTCAATCTTGTATTTTCATATCAAGAGGTGTCTTTAAGCGGGGAGGTTTGTCTCGAATGTCTTATTGCATTGGCTGCATTTATGTGGTGATCACTAGATTCCTTGTTCTGGTCTTCGTGTTGTGACCCTGAATCTGAGTGAGCTTGCTTATGGTGTCTCTCAGCTCATTGGTGAGCATCAAAATCCTTCACGTTGTTGGGAGGTGACCCAGGTGGACTAGCATGAGAAGAACCACCATACTCTCTTCTATGTTGTTGGAAGATATCCTCAAGAGTTTGATTCATGACTTCTCTTTGTTGTCGGGTAAAAGTGTAACTCATGTCCATGCTTGATGAAAGTGGTATGAAAGAGGTGCTCACTTCACTAGGATTAGCTCCCGGATTAAAAAAAACCTCAGATTCACTCTTAGGAGATTAATCAAAAAGGGGTCCTTTTCCCTTAGGTTGTCGACGAGTCTTGACAGGTGGTAACTAGCTAAAGGCAACAGGGGGTCGCTTCCCTTGATTGACTTGGTACCTTGTCGTAACTGACGTGAAAGAAAGATACTCTCAATGATAAGGTGACCTCTCAAAGTGTCAATGCCAAACTAGGATAATCAAAGTTCTCTATTGTCCAAAGAGAAATGAGAAGATAAAAAAAGAGGGCTTTACCAACACTGTCAAAGAGGTGCTTCAAATCAAAGGGTGACTACCCTTGCACTTTTGAATCAGGAGGTTGGACTAGGCCAAAAGATAATTGAAATTGAGATTTAAATGAAAGCAATTTGGACAATAAGAGTACTAAAATTTTCCAAGAATGTAGCTAACAATCTTAGAGATGAACCTTGGCACCAAGAATGACTTTCTAACTTGGCAATTATTTCAAAGTGATTTCATAAATCAAATGATGCTATCCCAGAGGACTAAAACCAAAAATTTAGAGTCAAGACAGGTCTCAAACGTCGGGGCAAGAAGCCTACTCTAAGACCTAACCTAATTAACAGCAACTAAAACTGACCAAAGTATAAGCACGCCAGAAATGAACCAGGCGATATACTCCAGGCTACTGGGGTGATATACCTATAACTGCATGATACTTCGCACGACGCCAGGTGATATACCTTAGCACTGGCGGGAAATATACTCCAGGTAGGTCGAGCGATAGTCCGTCAGGGGAAAACTATCACGCGATATTTCTCTTCAAAGCAGGTGATATTTCTAGCAAGCGCAAAGTATCGCGCGATATTTCACTTTGCAGGGTGCGATACTGTTGCAGAATTGTTCAACTCTTGACCAGAATTGTGTAAAATTTGTGTTTTTGGGTCTGTTTGGTCAAAATTTTTAGTCTAAGGGTTGATGTTTTTTATTTCAGTCACAATATCAGCAAAATTTTGGCAGGTTTGCAAATAGTGAGGGATCAAACATGTCTCAAACACTTGAAACAAGGGCAAAAGCAACCTTGCCAAGACAAACACTTGTGATATCAGAATTGAAAAAGAACCCTATGAATGCTACCGATTGTTTGTATGTAAGAACGTTTGCACTAGTATCACACAACTGAAGGCAATTCAAGAAAATCTATCCTAAAAAGTCAAGGCTCAATACTTACCAACTTAGCCCACAACTTGATGTCCCCTCGCCTCACACCAAGTGGTTACCCACAAGAGATGTTGGCTTTTTCATGGAAATGTCAAATGACACAACCAAAGGGACACATATGGTGAGTATCTTAAGGTGATCCGGGTAAACCACTTGGATCAATCCTTGCACTAAGAAGATAAGTGGCAAAAATAAGGTGGCTTCTATCTAATGGTTCTTAATAAGGATTTCCGTTCACAACACCCCTCTTGCTCCTCATAAAGGACTAGGACCTTGCGGCCTCAAGAGTACCTTAAGCATTCTTGTTCAATGTTTTTCCCATGGTCACAATCCCATGAGCTACTCACATCAAATGAAGACAAGTGTTATGTCTACCAAGGTTTTTGGTGTCCTTGATAGCCTTGAGATTATAGTGAGTTGGAATCACTTGCCACCAAGGAAAATGATGACAAGGTTGTCCCCACTTGAGTCATTCCTCTTGATTGCTCAAGAGTAGGCCCGCTAAAGGATCCTAAACTAAACAAAGAATAGATCAACTCTTGAGGTTCAAGGTTTTTGGTTCACCACAAGGGTGAAGAGCATACTCCCCTATCTCAAGAATCTCTCCCAAACACACCAAGCAAAGAGGTTCAATTACTCCCTTGCTTCCAAAACCTTAAGATGGGTCAAGATTTTCTGGTTCACCTAAAGGTGAAGAGCATACTTCTCCTACCACCTCAAAATCTCTTTCACAAAGTTTTAAAGATTCCTAATACAATTAGTGAATGCCACACTTGAAAGGAAAGCAAATAAATAAGCAAGAAACTTTTTTTTTTGTTTTTATGCTTGGGCAGCCCTACAAAAACTGTTAGTAGCCCTCTTTGACATGCATTTTTAGCAATTTTCAAGCAATGAGAGCACCTACAAACACAACTTGTTAGACCCACAAGGTTAGCAAAATCAAAATCCAAATGTAAATATGCAATAAACTGATAGATTTAAGCTAAAAGATGCAGGTTAGACCTATCTAAACACAGCAAAATAAAATAGCAAACTAAAATAATCAAATTCAGATGAGAAAATTGGAAATGCAAGTCTCTGTCAGATTAGGCGATAAACCTCAGACTTCACCAGTGTCGCACGACATAGTTTCCTATAGTCGCGCGATATACCTCAGTCTGGGCGATACTTCACACTATGGGCGGGCGATACTTCGCATGATGCCAGGTGATATACCTCAGTACTGGTGGGCGATTCTTCTCTCATGCAAAGTGTCACACCGCTATACAAAGGTATATCACATGATATTTCTGAGAAGTATACTCTGAAACAGAAAACCGAAACTGCAAAATTTCTGAAAAATAATCCGAAAAATGATGAAAATGCAAAAAAACAAAGGACAAAGCCTATCTACTCTGCCCCACGGTGGGCGCCAAAAATGTACACACTAAAATGGTGCACTTCTATGAACCATTACATGCAAGGTTGCTCAAGAATGAGGCCTCACAAAGTGGCTCATAGCTCTCTATGCATGGAGTTGCAAAGGACTATGATGTATTTGCTCTCAGCTAGAGCTACAAACTTGTGACCTTGCTAGTCAACCATACAATGAGAGATTCACAATGAAGACAAGAGAAACAATGCCAATATCTCCAAGAATCACTATGAAGATGTAAAGCAATGCAACTAAAATGAGGATGCAATCTAAGCTATGAAAGGAAAGTACAATGCCACTAATCTATGAAGGGAAATAGCAATGGATTACAATACCTCCTATTTAGACTATGTGAGTTTAGTCTATTGCATAAAAGGAAATCTATACTAAGAATGCCATTATCATGCAACTAAGAAAGCAAATATGCAACTAAATGATGAAAGCAACAAATCTTCAATATCCTCAAAAGCTCCAAATGCACCTAAAACCTGCAGCATAACATTAGCATAAAAACATAGTATATGCAAATGGAGGAGAGAGCTCTCCTTTTATAAGAAATGAGGTGAAATGGGCCATGGAGATTAAGAGGTAAAAAGGGATTAATCAACGGTGGAGCTTGAAAGAGGAGCAATCCATGTGCACAAGTATCCTCCAATAGGAAAATAAGAGTTGACTTTATGTCCATATGAGACAAAAAGTGCTTTTCTCCTTTTTATAAATTAGGAATAATGCTTTATTTGTGCAACTTAGGATAAGAGGAAAATGTGGACTTTTTATTTAATCAAAAGGGGAGGAAATATTCCTTTTAATCAAATAAAGACTTAGGATAAATGGTTAGCCCAAGGATAAGAATCCAATATATGATCGAATTTAAGATTTGATCAAGAGATTGATAATGTTGAAAATATTGATTATTGAAAATATTGATTCAGGGTTGATAAATCAAATAAATGGGGCCCAAAGTCTAGGCGACCATTTTTGGGTGCATACGCTAGCTTGGTTCTATTTTTAGAATCTATAATTGCAAAAGCTTCACAACCAAAGGTTTTGAGAAAAGAATAACTCACCTTCTTACCACTCCATGCTTCCTCTGGAATACCACAGTCCAAAGGAGTGGAGGGGCCTCTATTGATTAAATAAATAGAAGTGTTCACAGCCTCTATCCACATATTTTTGGGCAGCCTAGCATGCAACCTCATACTCCTTGCACGCTCCATTATTATCCTATTCATGTGTTCAGCCACTCCATTTTCTTATGGAGTCCTTGGTACATTTTTCTATCTATGAATACTAGTAGAGGCACAATAATCTTCAAATTCTTTGTTGCAATACTCACCACCATTATCAAATCTGAGACATTTTAATCTTTTTCCAGTCTCATTTTCAACCAAGCTTTTCCATTTCTTAAAAGTTTCAAATACATCAGATTTATGTCTAATGAAATATATCCATACTTTCCTAGTTGCATCATCAATGAATGTAACATAACACTAAGAGCCACCAAGGGAAGATACCTAAGCTGGACCCCATACATCTATATGCACAAGCTCTAATTTTTCATCTTTCTTTTCCTTCCTGCTCTTTACAAAACTGACTCTCTTTTGCTTTCCATACACACAACTTTCACAGAAATCCATATTAACACATTTCAGACCTGGTAAGGCTTTCTTTGAATGAAGTAATTTCATACCTTTCTCACTCATGTGCCCGAGTCTGTTGTGCCACATCATTGTTTTAGAATCTCCCGCTACTCTCTCTTGTTCTACCTGCTCAACTGTAGCAACTGTTCCTGAACATTCATTTTTCTCTGAAACAATTAAAGTAGAGGGAACAGTATGACCTGTATAAAGATATAAGGTGCCTACTTTCACACCTTTTGCTACTACTAAGGAACCTTTTGAAAATTTCCAATTTTTATCATTAAAAGTAATTGTGCAACCCTCATCAGCGAGTTTCCCTACTAAAATTAAATTTCTACTCAGCCTTGGAACATGTCTTACCTCTTGTAGTAGCCAATGATTCCCATTGTGCAACTTAATCTTGATTTTCCCTTTTCCAACAATTTGACAGGGTTCATTATCTCCCAAATAAACTAGCCCAAAATCCCCTTAGACATAATCAACAAAATAACTTCTATGGGGTGTAGCATGAAATGAAGCCCCCAAATCTAACACCCATGAATCATCAACATTTTCTAAAGACAAAAGCAAAGCATCCTCTTCGGATTTGTTACTTACCACATTTGTCTCCTTGTTTCCATCATTTTTGTCTCCTTGATCTTTCTTTCGAGACCAACAATCTTTCTTCTTATGACCTGGTTTTCCACAGTACCAGCAATCATTTGGCCCTTTGGATTCAGACCTCTTTCCCTTTGATTTTCCTCTTGATTTCCCATGATTTCTAGAGTTCTTTCCTCTATCTCTTATTCTGCTTCTACTTTTTGCGTTCAATACACTACCCAATGTGGATACCCCTAAGCTTTTCCTACGAATTTCCTCACTCAATATAACACCAACAACATCATCAAAATTTAGGGTATTTGAACCAGAAACAGAATTACTAACAGCCATTACCAAGCCATTCCAGCTTTCTGGCAAAGAACACAAAATCAAGAGAGCCCTAACCTAATCATTGAAAGTAATTTTAACTAAGGTTAATTGACTTGTAACTATATTAAACTCATTCAAATGATCAGCGATTGATCCACCTTCTACCATTTTCATATTAAATAAATGCTTCATAAAAAAGACCCTGTTTGAAGCCCTAGGCTTTTCATACAACTTCGCTAGGGTGTCCATCAGATCTTTAGCTTTTTTTGCTCCAGTAATATTGAATGCCACCAATTATGCCAGGCATAAACAAATACTCCCTAGTGCCTTCCTATCCAAAATATCCCAATCTTCTTGAGACATTGCTGCCTCTTTCTTGGCTATTCCCTCTAATGGCCACCATAGATCCTTCTGATAGAGATAGTCCTGCATTTGCATCTTCCATAACTGGAAGTTCTACCCATTAAAATTATCAACCTTCAGCCTACCCTCATCTGCCATTTCTCCCACTTAACCAAGAGACTCTCCCACTAACTCGTGAGACCTGCTTTAGAGAATAGATGAAAGAACGAATGAAATAACCTCACTCTGATACCACTTGTTAGGATAATAAGTAGAAAATGCAAATATTAACAAACAAGGGAGAACACAATAACATAGAATTTAACATGGTTCACTCAATCCCTGGGCTACATCCACCAACAGCAAGTCCAATATTTTTATTATTATCCAGTGATTACAATCTCAAACTTGCAACTCAATACCACCGCAAGAAGCTACAATAATCCCTCATACATTCAATCTCAAACCCTAAGCCCTTTTTACAAGTATTTTTGACCTAACAAAATTAGGGCAAAAATACACTGACTAATAGAAAATAGATGGATGACACATTACAATATTATTGGGCCCTACAAGGGGCGCTACCCCTTGACCCCATCAAGGGCTCTGCCCTATTGACCCCACCTGGGGCGCTGCCCTAGGACCCTGCAAGGGGCTCTGCCCCTTAACCCTATGGATAAGTCTGATTAGGCTCCACATACATAATAGTGCTTGATAGATATATTCTTCCTTGAGAGTGCTTTAGCATGAAAAGTGAATGATGAGATGGATTGAAATGAGAGAGGAAGGCTTCCTTTTATACTAGTCTAGGGCACAAACTTCTAGAGAGGCCAACATAGGAGAATTAAATTCCAATTAAGCCCTAACCCCTAGAAATGGACCTAGATTAAATACAATTTAAGAGTTTACATTTCTGAAACCCGAAACAGTCGACCCGAAAGTGGGAAAATAAACTTTCAAATTTCCCCCTCGCATCTAGCAAACTTTCAGATGAAAAGGGGGACCTGGGTCAAGGACAAGGTCAACTTTAACCTAGGTCAAAGTCAAGGTTGACTTTAACCTATTCAAGGTTGAGGTCAACCTTGACCCAAGGGTTTAGGACCCCTGAAAAATTAGCCAGAAGAGGAAAATAGTGCCTGGGGACGCCCAAACAGAGCCCTAAATAAGCACAAAAGATGGGAAGGGAGTAGAAAATAGAGAACAACATGATGATGGCCCTAAAATACCCCCTAAGGAGGGCTAAACATTCTTGACATGGAAGTGCTTCCATTTTAAGATGATACAGTAAGCCCCCACTTTAGCGAAAGTATGGAAATCGAACATGCTCACGATAAAGGAGAAGAAAGATCCAAGTGGATTCACAACGAGATAGAATAACACTTATTTAAGGACACAAGCCCCCAAACTATAGATTCTAAATCAACATACATGCACGAGGGTGCGAAAACAAATACAAAACTTAAAACAAACCCAAATCAACTAGTAAAGGAAACCTTGCTAAGAAATGCCTCCTATACTAATATCATATTTGGAAAGCTATCATAAAAGCATAAATGATTACATAAAAAAGACAAGAGAAACACTATAAATAACATAGCTTCATGATCCAGTCCTATTAGCATGAAAGAGAAAAGAGATAAAAGAAAAAGTGATTACCTCGCCCAGTAAGATGCCCATCTTATCGTGAATCACCAAGGAGGGAGAGCCCAATAGGTAACCAGACTCGATAGTTCACCCAAAAAACTATGCTTGTAATTGTAGTGAGTCTTCTGATAGATTTTGGAATACCCATGGATCCACCTTCTTGTATCACTATGAATATAAAATGCATGTCTCCTTAGAATTTAGCAACTTATGTGCGTTACCTTCGGAAGATTTAGCATATTTGAAAATTGGAAATGTGTTGTCTCTTCAGGATTTAGCAACTTATGTGTGTTACCTTCAGAAGATTTAGCATATTGAAAATTAGAAATGCATGACTCTTCAGGATTTAGCAACTTATGTGTGTTACCTTCAAATGATTTAGCATATTGAAAATTGGAAATGCGTGTCTCTTCAAGATTTAGCAACTTATGTGCGTTACCTTTAGAAGATTTAGCATATAAATGAAAAACTATAGTACAATGGAGACCCTATATATGCCCCCCTCCTTATCGTTGCTATCTACTAAACATGAAAAGGAAGAGGAATAGGATACCCACTTCACAATGTAAGGATATATCCTATTTAACAACAAAGTACACTATATTCTTAGCAAAGGGTATTTACCCCTACATCCAAGACTATAGATAATCATGAGAAGGATATGTCACTCATGGAAAAGTATCCTCAAAGAAAGAGATCTTATCAACAAGACCCCCACCATAGAGGAGATATTTTAGATAAAATATCATCTTTCAAAGATAAACCAAGCAGGAACAAAGATTCAATCATGAAGCCCCCTGCAATCAAGAGGAAGAGAAATCTTTGAATTGAGGAAAACAACTCTAATCACAAAAGCAAGGGTAAGATTTTATAAAGAACATAACTTGCAAAATAGAGAAGAGGTGATGACCTAGGACAAAAACCTCTCATACAAAAGGATATCCATACTCAAAACATCGATCAGTATAATAAAATAATGTTGCAGGATAAACAAATGCCACTAAGCTAGGGAAAGTAGATCCCTAGACAAAGAGAAAGAAGGAAGAAACTTGCCCCCTAGGGAGGAAGGCAAGGGATACCTTTGCGAAAAGTCTTTAGAAAAGATATCTTGAATAATAAAAGAGAATCTATGGATGATTATAAGCATAATACAAAACCATAGAGAGAGAGGAACTAGGGATAGCAGATGGAGAATTAGGCATATTAGGAATATAGGAATCAAAGTAGGATTACTAGGAGCTATATGAGGAAGTATAGGAACTATATTAGGAAGTATATGATTATGATTAGGAAGATTAGGAGATGGTGTATCATCTACCAAATTCTTCACATAATCCAAAAGAGTAATAAGTCCTCCACATAAATCTTTAATGAAAGTTTTGAAAGTAGGAAGACTAGTATCGGTCAATCTCACAATAGCATACGCAAGTGAAAAATGAAAAGTAACCAAGATAATGAAGTGGATGATACTCTCATAAATAGCATAGGTATGGTAAAGAGATGCTAAGAGAAGGATAATAAAGAAAATAATCACACACCAAAGCATCTTAAAGATATTCATAGAAAATGAAATGCAAGAAATATTTTTGTATTTTGTTGAATATATGAATTTTTTTGTATTTTTTAATTTAAAATGCAAGAGCATAAAAGAAATCTAATCTTAAGGAAACAAAGAAAAGTATCCAACACCAAAAAGAAAGAGTTGTCTATCGCGGGTTCACCAAAATGTAATATAAAAATATATCATTTTTAGAGATATATTTTTATGTGTGTGTGTTGTGTTGGGGGTTGAGTATGGGTGATGTGTGGAAAGTGGTGTGGACATACAAAAACCTAATAAAACATAAATACTTATCTTGAAAAAGGAGCAGATTCATAAATCACTATTTTTTGGTGTCTGGGTTTCTAGTGTCTGTGTTCAGTTTCGAGAAATTCTACAACTGGATCTGGCTTGGAAAGGTAGAAATAGGGAAAACCCAAAAATATTTTGTCTTTCTAAAAAAGGTCGTCATTGACTCAAGACAGGGGTAAGATCTTACCCCGGGGTACAAGCTTACCCCAAAAAGTCATCCTTAAACTACACAGCTCTGACGAAAATTCTGTTCGCCAATCTCGGAAGCTCGCTGAAAGGGTACTCAGATATGTACTGATATTCGTAGTCCCACACCTGTACCTATAAGAAAAAGAGGGTTTTTGTTGTTTGGATGATTTGTTTACCTTGGTCAAACCCCAGTTTGGAATCAACCCTTAGAATTGAAATAGAGAATGCTAGCAAGTAGTAGAAGTAGATCTAACAATGAAGCTATGATACTCAATAGATATGCAATTGTATTTGAAATGTAAACAAGTGTGTTAATATAAAATCTTGAACACAACATTAACAAATGTAAATCAAAACCTCCATGATTGTATGCTTGTAATCCACCTTGAAGAGAGAATGAATAGATCTTGAAGATGAACAAAGGATCTTGAAGGAAGATCACACCACCATGATGGCTAGATCTAGGGTTTTGAATAATGAATCTTGAATGCTTGAACCAAATTCCTCCAAAGGCTTGAATGTTTGAATCCTTGATCTTCAATAGAGAACTTGAATGTTTGAATAGGATGATGGCTTGAAGGATGAAGTGCTTGATAGAGATATTCTTCCTTGAGAGTGCTTTAGCATGAAAAGTGAATGATGAGATGGATTGAAATGAGAGAGGAAGGCTTCCTTTAATACTAGTCTAGGGCACAAACTTCTAGAGAGGCTGACATAGGAGAATTAAATTCCAATTAAGCCCTAACCCCTAGAAATGGACCTAGATTAAATATAATTTAAGAGTTTGTCATTCTGAAACCTGAAACAGCCGACTCAGAAGCGGGAAAATAAACTTATGAATTTTGGGGGACCTGGATCAAGGACGAGGTCGACTTTGACCTAGGTCAAGGTCAAGGCTGACCTTGACCTAGGGGTTTAGGACCCCTGGAAAATGAGCCAGAAGAGGAAAGCAGTTCCCGAGAGGCCCAGACAGAGCCCTAAACAGGAACAGAAGATTGGAAGGGAGCAAAAAATAGAGGACAACATGATAATGGCCCTAAAATACCCCCAAGGAGGGCTAAACGTTCTTAACATGGAAGTGCTTCTATTTTAAGATGATACAAGAATAAATAATTTAATATTTATCTACATCTATTTACTTTCATATATCTTATTTATATTGTTTATCCTATAACTGTATCATTCTCCATATCTCTCCCCCTCCCTCTATATATCTCTATCATTACTTTTATATATATATATATATATATATATATATATATATATATATATATATATATATATATATATATATATATATCTTCTATCTCTTTTTTTCTCATATTCATTTTCTCCTACTATTTTTATCTCTCTTTCCATCTATTTCTTATCTCTCTCTCCTCCTCTCTCTTTCTATTTTCCCCTCATTTTTTGCATGGATGATAAATCAAAGAAAAATAAACTGATAAATTTACAATAAAAAGGCAACTTCACTTCAAAATAACAAGTTTAAACTACTTCTATGGTCACTAATTACCTAAGAGATTTTTTAACATTGGTTAATTTTTTAAAAAAAATTATCTATAGTATAGATAATCATTCTTCTAATATTACATATCAAAAGAAACCACTGAATTCTAGAATTTAGCATATTTAAAATTACGCAAATTTGATTTTACTACAATAGAAGGGCTCATTTTACCTTAACAAAAATATATATTAGTATTAAGTTCAAACATATAATTTACAACACAAATTAAAAATGAAAATTTTTTGGAAAATTAAATTTTATGCTTTATTGTATGATCCACCATACCTACATGTCGATCAGTGTTGAGGCACTTGTCAATGCATCAACTACCAAGGATTGTCTATATTTTTTGGACAAGAAATAATAAAGCTCTATAACATGAAAATTGTACTACTTAAAGTGCAATTAAGATCTAATAGGAGGTAATTTTAGCTAACCTCAAAGTGATCAAATTTTATGTACACCAATAATTCAAAGCTACTACATTTCCTTATTATCATAACTAATAATAATGTTAAAGATTGATTATCTGATGGAGTTGATGATGAAGAACGACCAATGTTAGAGGAATACATGATAATAGAAAGGTTAGATCAGTTATAGTCTTGTCATTGATGTCAAGCAATTGATTTCTAATTTATATTATGTTGTCATATCATTCGGTAATGATATAAGATGAATGAGTTAAAGAGAAGGAGAAATGAGAAGTTGAGAAGTTGTAGAACATAAATGGACAACTGTTACATATTGGACAATGATTTGATTATGTTGATATGATTGTTTTCTACCTAACATATGAGTATGTTAAGTCGGTAAAGTATGGTGATAAAGTTTTGACAACTCAGTAAGTAAAGTTGTTTTGGCTACTGAGATAGAAAAGTCACTCAGTAAGGTAAAGAGAAAAATTGGTCTCTCAGTAAAGTGGAAATGTTTAGTCACCGAGCGATGTAACCGAAATTCTAAGTGAAGAACACCAAGAAAGGAAAAGCTATTAAATATGGATGGAATCGATATTTAATGATTAGCTATGATGAGTTGGATGATCATGATGATGAGGAAATTTAGTTACAAGATATCTACGGTTATGAAAATTCAAGATGAAGATCTATGGCAAGATCTAAGTGGCAAAAAGAAGTGGAACAAGTTTCTAGAAAAAGTTCAAGTTCCTAGGTGAAAAGGAAACGTGTTACTGAGATCAAGATCTGATGAATAATGAATTGAACTATCAAGATTGATTAAAGGAAAACGTAATAGATGAGATTAAGAGGCAAAACTTGTCTATATAAAGGATGATTTTGTATGGACAATTAGCTAGCAAACTAAATAGTTGAAGGGTTACTGACTACTGTAGAGAAGAAGGAACGAAGAGATTCTGAGTGGGAAAATAGTGATTTGATGAAGTGTTGATGCCAGTGGAAGATGAAGAATTAAAGTGAAGATTGAAGAGAGCATAAGGATCTAATTGAGAAAAGATAGTTGCACATCTACAAGTCATTTTTATTACTATTTCTTATTAGCATTTTTAACAGTCAAATATCTTAACAAAGTGGACTTAATAGTCTTAAATTATAAATCCTTGAGAAAGGTGACATTCTAAAAGAGTGTTTTAAGCCCTTTAACCAGGCCACTCCTAATAGGGTGAAGATCCTAACAGATCTGAGGTAAATCCCTTAACTGAGTCACACCTAATAGTGTGTATTGTAATCTTTAACCAGATTGGCTCTTAACCGGGCATACTTCAAAAGAGTATATTTCGTAGTGGGTGACAATTCCCATAGGGGTTTTTCCTAAATTTGGGTTTCCACGTTAAATATTTGTGTTATACAGTTTTCAATGATTTGTGTGAATGATTTATTGATTGATATAGTTTATTTACTGTTGTCAGTAAATAGAGAATTGTGTATCTACCGAGTAGTTACTGAGTTAATTAGAGAAAATTATTTTAAGGTATTTTGTGATCAAGATTACTGATTCACCCCCCCCCCCCCCCCCTCTCTTCATAATCCAACATTACTTGTATCAAAGTACATTTAGTATAGAACACCATTTACTTAATGTCTTGTCTTGGACTTAGATATGCTAATGACACTATTCAAAGAAGTCTACTAGTTTAACATAAAAATCCAAAGGTAATGCACAAATTCCCTACTCATAAACTTGTTAAATTAATGAAAATCCAAAATAACAAGAAGACAAAAGACTATGTATAGAAGAACAATATTAACAAAAAATTAATTTAAAATCGCTACTACTAAAAACCCACAATTAGAAACTAGTAGTTGTGCTCATTTTTTGTTAATTGGTGGTGTAATTATTGCTACTAATCTATCTAAAAAATAAAACTCATTTAAAAGTAACTCTTAATGAAGCCTACCAATCTAATTTACACAAAAAGAAAAGTGCACTTGATAAAGAAATCATTCTGAATATAACATTATTGGAGAATACTAACATTCTTAGCCTCATCTTTTTAGGTGGTTATGCAGACTTTGCTTTGAAAAATATAAAAGTGCAACTCAACATGAATTATCCATTTGTTTTATGTTTTGATAACTTAGATGTTTACTATCTTGAGAAGGATACCTTGGATATAAGGCCACTAAAGAATAGTTCGTATGTGACATAAAAAATCAAGACAAAGACTTCATGTCATACAAATATTTTAATATTCTATTAAAACTATTACCATTTGTCCAAGATTTATTAGACGATGGCCACCGTACTAGGTGTCAACCTATGTCAACATCCTCATTGATATTGACTACTATTTGGTTCATGAATATCCATGTAGATATATTCATATATTTGCAAGCATTGAATGTTATACACTAAAGAATTTACTCACAAATTTTTGGGGGATGAAGATATGAAGACATGAAACCTACATTAAATGTAAGCAAATGTTCTACACATTTTGAATGTGCGTCCAACTAATGACATTTACCAGATAAACTTAATTACTCCTTATATAAGAGAGAGAAGGAGAAGGATCTAAGAGAGAAAAGGAAAGAGAAAGAAGATAGAGACTAAAAGACATAAAGATGCATACATAAAGGAAAAATATTTTTATCTAATGACAAACATTACTTTATTAATTACCTACACTAAAACAAATTGCTAATCAATATAGGGAAAGATACCCAATACCCGCACACCCTAACTTTGTGCATTTGTAGATTGTAAATGGTATTTCAAATTTCAACAATTTTTTTTGTTCTCTTTGTATGTGAGTTATTTGCTTAAAGCTAAGGTTTCAGCTTATGGGTATTCACGAATCTCTTTGTAGAGATCACCGAACACCGAAAGGTCAAAAAGTGGTGATTTCAAAGTGTTGACCAATACCCACTATGTTCTTGCACCAATAGTCGTACACTCAAAAATGTCAGTACTTGTGGCCAAATGTCCCAGTAGTTGTCACGAAATGTCCCAATAGTGGTGCACAAATGAGCCAATTACCAACCAAAAAAACTAAATTAATGATCAGCTATTGGTACATGTGTCATTAGCTATTGATACATGTGTCATCAGCTATTAGTACACTTCTGATAATTTTGGGGGCTCCTTTAATATTAGTAATTGGGAGGTCATGATGGCAAAAAGCTCACGATTATTATACCAAGTGTGAAGTGTGAATTATGAGTACTTTCCCTATCCATTACTCCTCAAGATTGCAATTACCAGTCATATTATTCCACACATTCTAGAAACTCTCGAATGTTTAGACCCCTTCATACTCTTTTACCAGTGAAAAGATGGATAACAACGCAACCTACCCAAAGGATGTACAATATTGGTTTGTTATACATCTTTATATTACCAGATACCAAAACTTATTGTGATCTCTCTATCCAGCAGTAAAATAAGATATGGATGCTGACATAATCAATGAAGACCATAACACATCTATGGAAAATAAAACTTAACATTGCTTAATCGATGGAATTGTGAATGTGCATTTTATCGGTGGAATTGTGAAGACATAATTTTAATGTGATATGCTTGTTAATTGAAATTAAATATAATTTATATTTAAATAATAAATCGAGATAGTATTAAGTTGAATTGCTCAATGCAAATAATCAAATAAAACAAATTCTAAAAAAATCTAAACTAATCTCAAACTAAGATTAGAAAAAGACGAGCTAGAATTTTTCACACATATAATAGTTGCCTAATTCAAAATTACAATATTAATTGATGTCTATGTTTTAAATCCACAATCTACTAAATTTTTCACATTCTTAAATGTTGACCATGGGTTAAGATCAACACATAAAGATTCTTCACTTTTTTTAATTATATACATATTAAAAATAATTAATTATATATAATCAATTTAATAACTTTATCTATATATGTCTATTTTCATAATTAAATAATATCATTACAAAATTTTCATATTTCTTGAAAATCACTAAATCACATATTATATGCTAAATATAATAATTATTTAAATAATAAAAATTTAAAAAATTAAATATATAAATATAATTAAAAAATTAAAATATATTAATTTTTTAATTAATTATTCATCGAATGTAAAAATAATATAAAAAATTAAATTAAAATTAATAAAAAAAACTAAATCAAATGTCTTTAATTTTGGATTTGATGTCTTCATCAATCATTTCTTATGTTCTTTATATAAAAATCTATTATTAAAATTGTTAAATATATAATATTAAGAACAATTATATTTATTAAAAATTTATATTTATATATATATTTTTAAAAATAAAAAATAATATTAAAATTTTTATTATATATTTTTAATATAATTATAAAATAAATATAAATCTTAAGGAAGTCAGTATGGGATGGGTATGCCATGCACATAAGCCTGGGGCAATCTGTCGGCTGGGTAGACAGTGCCGTGAATAATAGCATGGTGTTTAATGAGTTTCAAGATTCTATCCAATTTATGATACTAATTATCTATATCTTCCATTCAACCAATTTTAGCCATGGGATTTCTCTGAACTTGACTGTTTAGCTTGATACCCTCATTTACTTCTCAAAAGAAATTCTTAGTACAGTCATTCAGAAAGCTAGCTATTTATGGCTCCCCGTGTTGTTATAATTCTATATCCAGTTCAGGGACACATTAATCCCCTAATAAGACTCTCTGAGAAGCTTGCTTCTCAAGGCATTATTATAACCTTCGTCAATACAGACTTCAATCACTCCAGAATGATGAAAGCTCGCAATCACCATGGAATTTTAGAGGACCCATTTTTAAACATTCATTTTTTTCAAGTTTCAGATGGTTTTCCATTTGATTTCAAGCGAACAGCCACTTCAGTGGAAGCCTTCAATGCACTCGAGACCACCATGAGAGCTTCTGCAGAAGATCTTCTTGAAAAACTCTTAACACAGAGTTGTGAACCTCCAGTTTTCTTCCATGGACTTTTGATGTTGCTAAGAAATTTGAGCTTCCATTTGTAGCATTCTGGTCACAGGCAGTGAGTGTTCAGGTCATCTACAGACATTTGTCAATGATCATTGACAATGGAGACTTTCCACCCAAGAAGCAAGGTGTGTTTCTTCTTGTTCTATTGATTTGATCTCACCTATAGTTATTCGGTACGATTAAGATCTTTTCTAAAGGATATAAAGTTGATGGCACTGTATAATTGTGCAATGATCCTCCTATGTTTTTCTAATGGCTTTAGTTGTTTTATAAGGCTGCATGTTTGTAGTGTTCTCTAATAGTATAAACTTAAGCTGCAGGGAAAATTTAGTTCCTGCCCAATATATATACTTGAGACAATGGGTGAATGTAAAAGCTTTAGTAATGATCTCGCACTAAAATGCAAGTTGATGGTATTTGATGAAGGGTGCTCCCCTTAATGCCACAAACACATAACAGAAATAGAGAAACAACAACAATAATATGCAAGAACAGAAAATTGGCTTCTTATTATCTCCACAAATGTGGAATTACAAACTTTCAGAATTACAATATGCAAAGCCACATGGGCATTCCCTTACAATATTCTTTAGGACAAAGCCTCGAATCAATACCCAGGTCTACTACCCAGAACTATTCTGAACTGCCTAAGACAATAATACAACCTTCCTTATATAGGCAATTTTCCACCGCCTGGGAAGGTTCCAGAATTTTAGCCAATAAGGCCGACCAACTTAGAATTATTTTATTTTACATTTTATTACATCATAGTCGGCTCAAGATAACCTTTGAAACCCGAACAGAAATTTTGAAGAAAATTATTTTCCGCCATTTCAGGTGGTCCAACTTCCGAAGACCATAAGTCATCACCAGTTGACCCGCTCGGCTATTATAACCCCATTTCAGAAATGCCACGAAGTGCTCTATAGGCTTGACCGGTGCAAGCACTTGTCATCCAAATTTTTGACCTCATCCGGGGCCTCTAAAGCCTTCAAAACTGAGTTCAAAGTTTCTGTACCCTGCTGCCAATACCGAAAATCTTCAATATCTTCCAATATACACTTGATCTGGCAATGAAACTTTACTGGCAGACTTATATGACCAAAATGAACCTCCAAGAAAGAAATAAGATCATTCTGAGCACATACGAAAATTACCAAAAATAGTAACTTTCCATAAATAGCAGCTCTGCACAAAATAGCCCTTATTGAATACAAAAATAGAAATATTTTTGGGTGACGCAAGATTGCTCTTACACCCAGGATGCTCCTGCATCAGACACCTGGGGTAATTTGAGAAGTGACCCTGTCATGACTCAGGTGTGCAGAGGAAAACCAAGACGGCTAACCTCCTCCTTTGTCAGCTATGATGAATCTTCAATAGGTCGTCCTTTCCATTTGACCAAATATTCTTCATATGTCATGTTCCTTGTGCTTCTGCCAACACGACTGTCCAGTATATCTTTGATCTCCTTAGTGTCTAAACTAGTTGTTGGAATACTCCACTGTGCTGCTGTGATCTCATCTTCAACACCTCTTTCATGATACTCTGTCAGATCTGAAATGTTAAACACTGGTGAAATATTTAGCTCAGTAGGCAATTCTACCTCATATGCGTTTCCTGAATCATGTTTCTTCAGTATCCTACATGGTCCAAACTTCTTCATTTTCAGCTTGTTATATGTACCAACTGGAAACCGCTCCTTCCGCAAATGAACCATGACTTCATCGCCAACTTGAAATTCCTTATACCTCCTTTTCTCATCTGCCTTAGCCTTATACTATGCATTTATCTTGGTAATATGCTTCCTCACCTCCTCATGGATGTTCTTTAAGTGTTCTGCAAAATCCTCAGCTTCAGCACTACTTATTTCTCCTTTATCTATCTTCCTCAATTCAGATGCATTTCTTGGACTACTTCCATATACAATCTGGAATGGTGATTTACCAGTGCTCCTGTTGACAGAATTATTGTATGCAAATTCCACCTGTGGTAAAATCAAATCCCATCCTGTTGGCTTATCTCCAACCAAGCATCTCAGCAGATTTCCCAAACTTCTATTCACCACCTCTGTCTATCCATCAGTCTGTGGATGATGTGATGAACTAAACTTCAAATCTGTCTTCAACTTCTTCCATAATGTACGCCAAAAATATCCAACAAACTTAGTGTCCCGATCTGAAACTATGGTCTTTGGCAAGCCATGTAGTCTCACCACTTCTCTGAAAAATAATTCTGCTACATGAACAGCATCATTAGTCTTCTTGCAGGGAATAAAATGTGTCATCTTTGAAAATCTGTCAACCACCACAAAAATTGAATCATGTCCCCGCTGAGTCCTCGGTAAACCAAGAACAAAGTCCATGCTGATATCCTCCCAAGGCTTCTCTGGTACAGGTAATGGCTGATACAATCCTGTATTCTTCTTCACTCCTTTCGCCATCTAACATACTCTACAACTCTGTACAAACTTCTTCACATCTTGCTGCAACTGTGGCCAATAATAATTCTCACTAACCAAACCAAGGGTTTTATCACGACCAAAATGTCCATCCAATCCTCCACTATGCTTCTCCTTGATGAAATTCTCCCTCATAGAACTTCGTGGAATGCACAACTGACTCCCTCTGAATAGCATATCATCCTGGATGATGAAATCTAACCATTTCGTCCTGTCTAGAGTAACAGGTTCTGTACAAGCTTTCCAAGCTTCACCAAAATCAGGATCCTCTAGATACAAATTCTTGAGTTCCTTGAACCCAACCACTTCAATCTACATTTCTGTCATCAATAGTTGCCTTCTACTAAGAGCATCCGCAACCCTATTAGACTTTCCACTCCTGTGTTTCAAAACAAATGTATAACTCTGCAAAAACTCAACCCATTTCAAATGCCTTTGATTCAATTTTCCTTTACTATTCAAATATTGCAAAGCTTGATGATCAGTATACAAAAAAAAACTCCTTAGGAAGAAAATAATGTCTCCACTTCTTTAATACCTGAACTATAGCATAAAATTCCTGATCATAAACAGAATATTTCCTCTTGGCATCATTTAACTTCTCACTGAAATAAGCAACGGGTTTACCTTCTTGGCTCATAACAGCTCCTATTGCAGTACCACTAGCATCACAATCTATTTGAAACACCTTATTGAAATCTAGAAGTGCTAAAATAGGTTGTTCTGTAACTTTTTGTTTCAGTAATTGAAAACTCTTTTCTGCTCCTTTAGTCCACTTAAACTCTTTTCTATCCCCTCTCATTGTTTCAGTCAAGGGTCCACAAATACTACTAAAATTTCTAATAAACTTCCTGTAAAAGCTAGCTAGACCATGAAAAGATCTTACCTCAGTAGCACTCCTTGGAGTAGGCCATTCAAGGATAGCTTGTACCTTCTCTGGGTCTATTTTTAGACCTTCTGCTGAAACTATAAATCCCAAATACACTAACTCTTTCTTCACAAAACTGCACTTCTTCAAATTAATCAACAATTTCTCTTCTCTCAACTTCTCAAATACCATACGAATATGCATCATATGCTCATCCAATGTCCTACTAAAGATCAAAATATCATCTAGGTAAACAATGACAAACTTACCCAGAAATTCTTTCAGAACCTCGTTCATGAGCCGCATGAAAGTGCTCGGTGCATTGGTTAGCCCAAAAGGCATGACTAACCACTCATATAGTCCTTCCTTTGTCTTGAAGGCAGTCTTCTATTCATCTCCTTCTCTGATCCGAATCTAATGATATCCACTCTTCATATCTATCTTTGAGAAATACACAGCTCCACTCAAACAGTCCATAATATCATCCATTCGTGGCAATGGAAACCTGTACTTGATTGTAATCTTGTTTATTGCCCTAGAATCTGTACACATCCTCCATTCTCCATTTTTCTTTGGTGCTAATACCGCTGGTACAGCACAGGGACTCAGACTCTCTCGAATCAATCCTTTCTGTAACAGTTCATGTACTTGTCTGTTCAACTCCTCACTTTCTGCAGGTGTCATTCCGTGTGCTGCCTTATTCGAAAAACTCGCTCCTAGGATCAAGTCCATCTGATGACTGATCTTCTTGACTGGTGGTA
Organism: Chamaecyparis obtusa; assembly: GCA_027943335.1. NCBI lineage: Eukaryota > Viridiplantae > Streptophyta > Pinopsida > Cupressales > Cupressaceae > Chamaecyparis > Chamaecyparis obtusa. Next base: position 149,751 of record BSBK01000249.1, read on the forward strand.
ATCCATCAGGCACGTTATTGGATACAATATCCTGAAACTCATTCAACAAATCTGCAACTTCTACAGGAACATCTTCTACTTCCTCTTTACCGGCTTTTGGAATTAAAGCAAAATATACATGCTCATGCCTCATACCATCTAAGAAATTTCTTCCATCAACAAAATTTATCCTTGCATTACCACATACCTTTTCTTCAGTCTCCTTCAATGGTTTTAGCTTATGTCGCACTCCATCCTTTGTCAGGGAATAGGTATTCGCATGACCATCATGTATAGCACATCTGTCAAACTGCCATGGTCTACCCAACAGCATATGACATGCATCCATAGATATGATATCGCACAATACCTCATCTTGGTATCCGCCAATCTTGAACTTCACCAGGCATTGCTCATTGACCATGACCTTGTGGTCATCCTTTACCCAGGCAATCCGATATGGATGTGGGTGTTTCTGTCTCTTGAGCTTCAACTTTGTCACCATCTCTTCTGACACCAAATTGTTAGTGCTCCCACTATCAATGATCACATCACAACATTTACCTTCGCACTTGCACCTAGTGTGAAACAGGCTCCTTCTTTGCTCAGGTTCATTCTCACCACTCAACAGGACTCTTCTGTTAATCAACGTTTCTCCTCTTTCAGCATCTTCAGAATTTGATGATCTGGCATCTTCATCTACATGTGCAACTCTGGCCTGGCCTTCATTTCTCCTGTCTGTTCTGCCTTGGTACTGAGGACATTCAAATGCCCTATGACCTTCTTCTCCACAGTGAAAACATGTTCCACGGAAGCCACCTCTTCCAGATCCTTGTCCTCTTCCTCTTCCTCTTTGATCTCTATTACTCTGATCCTGGGAGCGATTGGAATTATTTCCTCGCTGATTCTGACTGCTACTGGCCTCATCCTTCTTTTTTGGATCTTCATTTCGGCCACCATATGACCGTCCACCAGATCATCCACCGCGACCTCTTCCGTTTTGTCTGCTCTCAAACTTCTTATTCAGCTTTTCCTCTACCTTTAGGGCAAACTGGTATGCCTCTTCAATACTGTTCATTCAAACCAGATTCAGCTCCTCCTGAATGCTTGGCCTTAACCCATTAAGGTATCGGGCAACTTTCTCTTTATCAGCTTCTGCATGGCCTATTCTGATGAGGAGTCAATAGAACTCCTCTGTATACTCCTAAACAGATCTTCCTGCTTGCTTCAAACTTTGCATTTTCTTTAGTAGATCAAGCTCATAATCAACAGGAATGAACTGTCGCTTCAATTTATCCACCATCTGATCCCATCTTGTGATTTTATCTTTCCCTCTTCTATTTCGCTCCAATTGAATTTCTTGCCACCAAATTTTTGCATGACCTTTCAGTCTGGCCTTCGCAAATTTGACCCTATCAGGATCCTCAACATCTTCATACTCAAAATATTCCTCACATTCGTTGATCCAGTCGATCAATTCCTCTGGGTTAAGATTTCCAGAAAATGTAGGAACCTCAATCTTAGGTCTTTTCCCAATCTTGGAAATTGCCCGAAAAAGTCTTTCTTCCTCCTGGTTCACAATTTCAGCTTCTCCTTCTTGATATTCTTCTTCGGCTTCATCCTCTCTTTTGTCTCTGACATTAAGATTCATTCCTCTACGAATCTCTTCTTGTAATGCTCGCACTTGTCTCTCCAGCTCTCTAACCTCAGGTGTTACAATAGCAGCTCTTCCGCCACGTTCCCTTCGTGGAGGCATTTTCGCGATGCGCGCTGAAACCCTAGCCACGGTCCTAGTGCAAATTGCCTCACAGTCGGTGATCTGTTTACACACTCAAGAACTCCTGCTCTGATACCACCTGATGAAGGGTGCTCCCCTTAATGCCACAAACACATAACAGAAATAGAGAAACAACAACAATAATATGCAAAAATAGAAAATTGGCTTCTTATTATCTCCACAAATGTGGAATTACAAACTTTCAGAATTACAATATGCAAAGCCACATGGGCATTCCCTTACAATATTCTTTAGGACAAAGCCTCGAATCAATACCCAGGTCTACTACCCAGAACTATTCTGAACTGCCTAAGACAATAATACAGCCTTCCTTATATAGGCAATTTTCCACCGCCTGAGAAGGTTCCAGAATTTTAGCCAATAAGGCCGACCAACTTAGAATTATTTTATTTTACATTTTATTACATCATAGTCGGCTCAAGATAACCTTTGAAACCCGAACAGAAATTTTGAAGAAAATTATTTTCTGCCATTTCAGGTGGTCCAACTTCCGAAGACCATAAGTCATCACCAGTTGACCCGCTCAGCTATTATAACCCCATTTTGAAAATGCCACGAAGCGCTCTACAAGCTTGATTGGCGCAAGCGCTCGTCACCCAAATTTTCGACCTCATCCGGGGCCTCTAAAGCCTTCAAAATTGAGTTCAAAGTTTCTGTACCCTGCTGCCAATACCGAAAATCTTCAATATCTTCCAATATACACTTGATCTGGCAATGAAACTTTACTGGCAGACTTATATGACCAAAATGAACCTCCAAGAAAGAAATAAGATCATTCTGAGCACATACAAAAATTACCAAAAATAGTAACTTTCCATAAATAGCAGCTCTGCACAAAATAGCCCTTATTGAATACAAAAATAGAAATATTTTTGGGTGATGCAAGATTGCTCTTACACCCAGGATGCTCCTGCATCAGTATTGTTCAATTATGTAGTGATCTCTTTTTCTAATGGCTTTAGTAGTTTTAAGCTTGTCTTGTTTGTAATGTTCTCTGATACTATAAACTTAAACTTGACGGATCAATTGCAGAAGAAGGTTTGTTTTGTTTGTAATGTTCTCTGATACAATAAACTTAAACTAATCGCATGATTGCATAAGAAGAAATGATAGATTATATTCCAGGTCTTCCTCCAATGCACCCGCAGGATCTGCCGTCAGATATTCAATCAGGAGACCCATCAAATCCTGTGCATCAGGTTCTTGTGAAACAGCTCCCTGCACTGAAAGAAGCCGCATGGATTATTAGCAACACAGTCTATGAACTCGAAATCCAAGCAAGAAATGCCACCAAAGAAAGATCTATTTTTCGCTCTATTGGGCCCTTAGTACCCTCAATTTACCTTGAAAGCAAAGGTAAACAAGAGGCTTTCTCCATAGTAGGTCCCAGATCATTAAGCTTGTGGGAAGAATCCAATTGCTTACAATGGCTAGATTCGAAACCCAAATGTTCCATTTTGTATGTTTCATTTGGAAGCTTAGCTCAAATCTCCAAAGTTCAAGTGCAAGAGATAGCAAGAGGGTTGATGGAAAGTGAGCAGGTATTCTTCTGCCTATATAAAATACAGACAATATTCACAATCTATGTCTATTATCTTTACTGTTGTAAATATTTTGGGTACTTGTTTAACAGGCATTTCTATGGGTGATCCGTCCAGACTTGGTGAGATCAGAAATAGAAACAACATCATCAACAGACTATAATGACATTCTTCCTGAGGGTTTTGTGGAGAAAACAAAAGATAGAGGACTTTTGGTTCCATGGTCTCCACAGCTTCTTGTTTTATCCCATCCTTCTGTTGGAGGCTTCTTTACTCATGGAGGGTGGAATTCTACAATAGAGAGCCTAAGTCTCGCTCTTCCCATGTTGGTTTTCCCACTGGGAATCGAGCAGAGCACAAATAGAATGTTGGTTGTAAACCAGAGGAAGATTGGGTTGAGGTTGGATAGTTGCAGAGATGACTCAATAGTTGAGGGAGCTGAGATTGCCAGGTGTGTGAGAGCTTTGCTGAATGATGAAGAGATGAGGAAGAGGAGTGATGAAGTGAGAGAGACAATAATGAGAGCAGTGGGTGAAGGAGGATCATCTTGGAAAAACATAAGAGATTTTGTGGACTATTTGGTGGCACTGCCAACAAAGAAAATAGACTTATCTCTTGAAAATGGGTCCAAGAGAATAATGGAAGTAGTGGGTAGAGGATCATCTTAAGATAGCTTTCTGTGGGTGGAGGATCGTCTTAGGATGGAGGATTTTTGTGATTTATTTTTACTTTTTATTTTTAAGATTTGTATAGGCTTTTTGATTCCAGTACTAATAAATTGTTTGTCTTTTGAAAATGACTTCAATACAAACACATGTTTAATATGTTGGATAAGGTTGGATGATAAAGGTGCGTAATTTTCTGTTATTCATTTGGTCATTTTTATTTTATAATGTCTTTTAAATTTTAGATTATTTAATATCAAGTATTTAATGGTAATTTTTGTCTAATTCTTATTAAGAAGTGGCAAATAGTTGTTTGTTTTACTATTTTGAAAATTGTCTTTGATCATTGGATTGATTTTGGTTGAAGAATAGTTCTTTTTTTGCACTTTCTTTTTAGTATTACATTTCACCATATTTATAAAGATGGGTGTCATTGGTGGCACCATATTACATTAATGATAGATGATGCTTGAACAATAATTATCATCTACAAATACTATTTTGAAAATGAAGAAAAAAATTTCATGTCAATTATTTTGAATCTACTCTTATACATTTTAGATAAAGGAGGCCTTTTGATGAAGAAATCAAAGCATTAATAGTTATTGTAATTGCTCAAATTAAGAGAAAGTAAAATTTGTGAAACAAAGGAAATAATTCCTACAATTACCAATATGGAAAAATAGAATGAAATAAATACTCCAAACAATAACAAGAATGATTAGATAAGGGAAAGCTTGGAAATCTAATACACCTTGTGTGATACTAGTCAACAAGGATACAAGCTATGATAACTCTAAGGTTTGCATTGGAAGCACATTGAATAAGTGTTCATTCCAAGTGGGCCCATTCTATGTAACCTTCTTGACAAATGATAGCTTAGTAAAGAATTATACGATTACTCTAGGGTATCAACCAATGCCATGCCTCTATCAATCATGAATCAACTATGTATGGATGTTGGTAGATCATATGTGTTAGTCACATGAATAAGGTTAAATGCACCTTGCACTAGTACATTTGACCCTAATTTTCGACCAACATTTCCAACGAAGAACTAAAACGGTTTTTCTTGGTAGATTATAGAAGGAATTTTATTTTTTTTTAATCCATTCCATGATGGTCGGAATTACGAAGACCATGACATTTCATCATAATTAAGATGAACATGGGCATAACTTTAAAAAAAGATTTCATTTCAATTCATTATGTTACGCAGTAAAGAAGAGTTGAAGGAGGGCACAAATTCCTTGCAGTGATTGAATCGACACCACTTGTAAGTGATTGAACCTACACTATTTTTCTACATCACACATCTTCTTATAACACTTAAGCATTTTTTAACTCAAAATTTTCTCAAACCCTCTTTGTGAGCATTCGTTATTTTGTTTGTTGGGAATTATTGCTTTTGTTGTAATACTCCTGGTATGATTTATGCCAAGGATCATGCAAAATTCTTTTTTTTTTCTTTGGGTTTTTCTTTTTTTTATATATGTATGTTGGGGGAAAGTGGGGAATTGGATAATAAAGAAGAAGATTGTGATCTGTGAGAGGAGAAGTCATTTAGGGAATTGGGTTAGAGATTCTCATGGTCAAAGTAATGAATTGGTGCAAATTAGAATTAAGGAATAATTCCAACTACACAATCGATCTATTATAGACCAAATTCGTCACTCAGAGAATATCCTAGCTATGCATTTCTCTCTATAATCAACCTCGGTGTCAGTGACCTCCTTCACTATTAATTGATTGGTTTTGGATTAATATGTTTTCTCGCGCTTTCTTTTTTGTGAATTTAGTTTCTAAAAGCATTATATATTCCGTCAAGTTAGAGTACTCCGTCTTGAAATAGATTATTTTATGAAAAAATCTAAATTTGTATATAAGAATCTTAAATATCTAAAAGCTTACTTTTACAATGATTGGAAGCCTTGGTCTGTTATTATATAGAGAGAGAGTTCAATATAGTATGATCTATATGCCAATAGGTTGATGCTACAATAGAATTATTCCTATTAACATAATGGTTGATTGTTTGTGTATGGACAAGTTTGATTGCTTCCCACCCCCTCACCCTCCCCCCTCCTTTTTCTTTTAACTAAAAAGTCCAAAATTCCCTTCCTGGAAGCTTAAATTTACTTTCTTTCCCATCAAGTTGAATACTATAAAGCTTAAAAGGTAACCATAAAATGACAACCAAAGACATAACTCAAGACATTCTTCTTTTATCCTTTGAACCTTATCAACTATTAAACAATCTTCCAATGCTTATCAACTTTAAAATTTCTTCTCCAGACTGACTATAAGCTTTTCCAGACATATGAAGGATCTCTAGGACCTATACATAGAGTTAACTAATTTTTTAAAACCAAAATGTAGTAAGAATACAAAGAATCTCTGAGTGAAATGCATGAAGTTTTAGTAGCCATGGAAACAACTAGTGGCATGAAAAAAGATTATAAGTCTTGCTGGAAATCTGAATGGTATCCATTGAGAAATATGTGTTTTTCCAAACAAAAGGTATCATAGATCTCTGTGCAAACACTAAATGACAAAAAAATAGATAAGCAAATGTGGTACAAAATATTATAATAAATTGAACTATGAGAAAACAAGAATCACTCGAAAAGAGAACTAGAAAAATGGATAACTTGTTTTTATTTTGTATACTAAAAATGGGAACATAAATGCCCTGACCATAAATAAGAAGCATTCAAACTTCCTCACACACACTCCCACTAGACTCTTGAATGAGACTTAGCACTAAACTTATTGGATTCCTCTACACCCAAACACCAAATGAACCCTTACTCCTTTATTCATGGGACCACACCCTTGACCCCTTTGGTCTACACAACAAATACTATTGATTTTCCTAAAGACAGTGACTCTCCAACTTATGACTCCATACTTGGGATAATCATCACACCATTCCCACTACACATTTTTGATTTGTCTTATCATCCACAAGACACCCACACACATTTCTAAACTTTGTCCATGCCCATTCTGGTTCACTGATCCATTTCATTTAGACTCCTACACAAAATAAATCAACTCGCCAAAATATTGTCATTCAGAGACAAGCGTGTTTACCTCTGTACCTTGGATTGCCCCAACTTTGTAATAAGATTCTCTGCCTCCTCCAAGTCTCCTCCTTGTGGTAGAAACACATATCTTCATCCCCCTTAAGCCTCCATGGCCCAAACACACTTTAAGGTATGAACAAAGCTTTCAATCTCTAAATGAGATAGTCAGCCCTCTCTACTCTCTGTGACAATACAGTCACTCTTCTGACTCTGTGGCATGGGCGCTCAATGCATGCTCCTCTGCAAACTACCAGGGGTAATCTACAAAGTTTCCTATATCATCCCCCATATGAAGAGTCCTCATTCAACATGAAACCATGTAAGGAATCACATTTCTACTCTCTCGGCTTACCCTAGAAGAGGGTTTCAACTATTTTTATTAAAATGCAAAAGTATCCTTCTATACAATGCCAACAAGATTACTTCCACCATAAAAAGTAAGTTAATTCATTACCCTAACACCTCCAATCAATAAGAGTTCAAGACAAATACTTTAGGGTGGCATACAATGTAAAGAAAGTGATTGTATTCTGGAAAATTAGAGAAATGCATAATTAAAACATCATTTTATTGCTTAGAAACTTGTATATTTTTTTCTCTTCGAGAAACCCATGTTCTCTCTCTATTTTACAATGTAAATAGGTCTCTTAAAGACCAAATTTAGACCAACTAATTTTGGAACCACTTCCAAACTTCCTTAGAAATCATCTCTAACAGTCCAAAACTGACTATTTTCCTATTATACTTAATACAAAAAGTTGAAAATGTTGTCATGTTGACAACTAAAGTTGTCAACTTGACAACTACAAGCCTCCTTAGTGTTAAAACACTTTCATAAGCCTAAAAACTATAAACCCAACCTATAATACTACCCCCAAGGTCATTTAGACCTTATAGTTGTATGCACCCTAAAATGGTCGCCTAGACTTTGGGCGCCATTTATTCAATTTGTCAAATATCAATTTCCTGAATCAATGCTTTGCAATTTTCAAATCAATTCCTTGATCAAATCGCAATTAAATCAATAATTCAAATATTTCTAAGGTTTGATCATTTCATCAATAATTTTATTTAATTAAAAGAAATATTCTCTTTTAAATAAATAAAATAGGCTTATTTAATTAAAAGAAATATCTTAAATAAAATAATCTTATTTAATTAAAACCCCTTTTAATTGAATGATTTTATCTTATTTAATTAAATATTCCTCTTTTTATTAAATAAACTTATCTTATTTATTTAAAAGATAATTCCTCTTTTAAATAAATAAAATCTCCACTTAAAGCAAAATCTGTGATGGAAAAGGAAATAAATCAAATAAAAACAAAACAAAATCTTTTTCCTGATTCTTTTAATAATTTTATTTAATTGAAAGAAATATTCCCTCTTAAATAAATAAAATAACTTTATTTAATTGAAAGAAATATCTTTTAAAATGAAATAAATTTATTTAATTAAAATCTTTTTTAATTAAATGATTTTATCTTATTTAGAATGATATCTCTCTTTTAATTAAATAATGTTATCTTATTTAATTAATAGAGAATCATTCTTTTAAATAAATAAAAAATCCTCTTAAAGCTCTTTGTGATGAAAAAAGGGAAACAAATAATTAAAAATAAATAAAATCCCTTTTCTCTCCACACTTTCTAAAAAATGAGCTTTATTTCCGCTTTTTGAATTTATCCCACATTGCTCTTGAGGATGCATTCTCTTCCACATTTTCCTATATAAGGAGCCCTCTCCTTCTCATTTCAGATCCCAGAATTTTCATGTTATTGTTATATTGCAGGTTTGGAGAGCAATCTTGGAAGAAGCTTTTGAGCACATTTGGAGCTTGGATATTTGAGACTTCTTTCTTCTTGTCTTCTTCTCTCATGCCTTATGGCAATCCATAGTTTAGATTAATATTGCATTCACATAATAGTTTAAATTTATGTTTCCTTTCATAGATTAACATTGTATAAGCATTCATTTCAATAGAATAGTTTATTTCTTGCATTGTTATCATCTAGACTAGTTTCATTTGCATGCAATAACTTGATGATCATGGAGATTAGCATGCTTTCTATTCATCTTTGAATCTCTTGTTTCTTGGTGTACTTGCATGGCCATAACTAGGTCAATCTGAGGGCCTCATATACAAACCCCTGCACTCCACGAATAGAGAGCTGTGAATCACTGTTTGAGACGTCATTCTTGAGTGTTCTTGAATGTAATGATTCACATAAATTTGAATACTTTCTAGCACACATTTTGGGGGCCCACCGTGGGGCAGAAAAGATTAATTTCTAGCCTCATTCTTGATTGGTTTTTCAGTTTTAGTGTTGGTTCCAGGCCTTGTACGGCCATGTACAAACTGAAAACTCTATAATATAGTAATGGATGGATAGAATGATGAATCATCTTTCTCATGCTTTTGGTTTGGTTCATTTTTATAAAGAAATGAATAATTTATGATCATTTTGGTGAAAGTGGGTATTTGTAGATTTGAGATTCTCTGAATATAATCAGATTGAAATGTATGGTACGGAAAAATTATGAAGAATCAAGACCTATAATAATATTAATTTAAAAGATACATAAATTATCTTTCATTTCCTTTTGGTTTGAGTCATTTTTATTCAAATTTGTGAAAGTTACGGGCATTTGAGTGAAAATTGGTTTTTAACAATCTGCATTGGAGTTGCAGGCAATGATTTTCTCTTAGAAAATAATTTATGAATAAAAAAATTAAATGACTTACATATTTGGAAACTAGATTCAATAATAGTTTTTTTTAAATTGGTTTGGTTTCATTTGGATTTTTTTTGAGAAAGATATGTGATTCTCTAGGCAGAGTTTAGTGTTTTAAATCTGATTTATGACAGAAAAATTGCAGTCTGAAAAGGTTATTGGTTGAGGAACCAAATGGAATCATAAGACCTTATGATTTTGGAAAATGGTATTTCTTGATGTTGGCTAAAAACTTCATTCTTTTCAAAAATTTTAATATTGTGATTTTATGGGTCAAATAAATCAATCTTTAAAGACTGTCTTGAAGACAACAATGTTAAATCAAACTCCTAACAATTGATTTTCATATCTAACCATCTTAGGGTTTTTTTCCGGATGTGTGCTAAATGCTGGAGTGCAGATCTTTAGACCTAAGGTGAGTTCTTAAAATCTCTATAACACTTGGTTTGGGCATAAAATCAATCTCTCATGTGTTTGGCTTGAGTGTTACATGCTTTCATAGAACATATTTTTTATGCTCTTAATAGGAAATGAATGAACATAGATTTGCTTTTATACAAGTTTGTGTTTAAGTGAATGCTTGTGTTTAAACATTAAGTAATTCTTGGTTCCAATATCAAAAAAATCTCATTAATTAATCTAGGGCATGGATTCATTCATTGTTTACATGAAGAGTTAAATGCACCACTTTGTGGACTCACTTCATGTTTACTTGGAAAGTTAAATATTCCATGATTCAAACCCTCTTGCACTTATGAGTAGTATTGATTAGTAGTCTTAGATTACTTATGATTGATCTAGATTTCTATCTTGGGTTATTAGACTCGCTCATCCACCAACCCCTTGTTCCACCCCATGGTTGCAATCTTAGTGCCACATTAAAGGGGAGGGGTCTACAGGAAAGAAGCATTAATTATTCCACTAGGCAACCCTTTTGTGCTTTTTGGAACTCACTTGTTTTCTAGGTTGTGGACTCATTTGTAGCTTGTGTGGGGTGTTAAGTGTTCCACCTTGTGGACTCACCTCATATTTTTTTTAAGCGTTAAGTGTTCCATCTTTAGTGCTTTTCAATACTTTTTGATAGAGAATTACTTACTTTTCATTTTTTTAGAAGGCCTGCTTGGGGATTTCATCACCTCAAGGGATGACCTTAACTCCCGTGTTCTGGCAGAGTATAAATATCAAGAGGTGAATCCAAAGACACCTCTCTTGGGAATGAGTTAGATTTCACTCTTGGCTAAGCCTCAAAGAACTTTATACCTTTGAGAAGTGAAGGAGGAGATTTGGGTTACCGTCTCCCCCCGGCTGTGTGATTTCTAATTCTTCTCATCTACAGATTTGGGCCTCACGTACCTTGTGTATATCGAGGACACCCTTTAGAAAAGCCATGTATATCCTTGTAGATAGCTTGCTAGGATGTTGTTGTGTTCTGAGTGCCTGCTAAAACATATCCAAGAACATACACAAGTAGAATCTTTAAGGAGTAGCATACTAAGTCACTATTCTTGTTCATGTGCAAGGTTGCTTTGCCCCTTGCTCATTGTTTGAAGAAAATTGCTTGCTTGAACTCCCTGATTGCTATCTTATGTGCTTGATACAAATCCATTGATATACTTGCTTGGTCTTTGAAAATGAACAACAAACTAAAATACTCAGTTCTTCGATTAGGTGACTTGTCCCAGTTCTAGAGACCTGTTCTATATTTAGGGTTCTTGTGTCCTTGACCTTTTGAGTTAGTGATCCTTGATCTCATAAGTGATTTTTCTTGAGATTGGCAAATCAGGAACTGTTCCTGTCAAATAGATAAATTTTCAGACTCTTTGATAACACACTTGGAGAGTGCTAGTAATCTCTTCGTCCACCCATTTTCATACAATTCAAACTTAGTATACTTTTTGTAAGTCATCCTCCTAATCCATACATGCTCGGGTAATCACCCAAGAATTGAGCACCTTTGTGGTAGTGTTGGTTTGCACCTATTTGCAATAGTTCTATTTCACCATTTCTCTCGGATAAGAGAACTTTTACTATCCTAGTCTAGTATTGACATTTCCTAGAATTGTCTGTTTGCCTGAACTCTCCCTTTCATGTCAGTAACAACAAGATATCAAGTGAGCCAAGGAAAGAGACCTCAGATAGTCTTCAACCAACTAACCCCAGTTCAAACTCATCAAAAGAGAAAGGAAAAGGAACCAATATTTGACCAGTCACCTAGGAGTAAGTCTGAAACCTGGTTTGACCCAAAGAGCCATTTTAGTGATTTGAGTACCCCCTCAGCACCTTCCCACTCAGGTATGGATATGAGTTATACTGTCACTAGGTGGGAGAGGGAACCCATGGATCAAACTCTTGATGACATCTATGAAAGACACAGAGACAAGATTTTGTTTGGTAATTCTTCTCATGATGCTCAACCTAGTTCACCCCCCATCAGCACTAGGTACCTAGATGCACATCAAAGAGCCGAAAGGCATGAGAGACGAGATCACCTAGAACAATGGTCACAACACGAAGACCAAGACAATGAACCTGGTGATGCTCATGTCAATGCAACGTATACCAATGATTTGTACAAACATTCAAGACTAAACTCTCCACTTCAAACAACCTCAAGGCATACAAGTGAAAGGCTTAAAAGGATTGAGCGCGAGAAGAAATCCTTTTTAGATGAGCAAGCTGCACAGTAAGAAAAATTTAGACAGCTTGAGGCAGAGAGCCAAGCTTTATTGGAAGTACAAAGGAAAGTTGCTCAAGAAGAGAAAGATAGGCTTTTAGCCCAACAAATTAATACCCAATTGAATAATAGGGGTGTCAATAGTGGAAATAATTCTTCTCCCTCCACCCCTTCCAGAACACCAAGAAGTAGAAGGTGGTCAAGAACCCCTTCTAGATCTCCTATTCCTAGGGGAAGAAGGGCCTCTCAGTATGCTCACTATAGGAGGCAGGCCCCTCCCAGAAATTCAAGACCACACTCCCAACATGTACATCATGGTTCCCAACATGGAGGTGGTAGCTCACATTACGACCTTGATACTCAAGACTTCATGCGAATGCAACAAGAGCCTATCTTCCAACAGTATGTGGAGAGGTATTTGGAACAAAACAAAGATAAGTTCTTGGAAAGTCTAATCAACAAGGGCGCCAGAGTCCCTTATAATTTTGATGTGGACAACAAAATACAAAAGCAAAATCCCTCTCAAGAGGAAGAAATTCACCAAATGAAGCAAATGATGGAAAAAATGATGCAACCTAAGAGCTCATTCTCACTAGACTCGATTTGTCCTAATCCATTCGACAAGAGTGTGAGTATGAAGGATTTTCCAAAGAGGGTGGAATTCCCTCAATATGATAAATATGATGGCAGTGGTGATCCACATGACCATGTGCGCCAGTTCTATACTATGAGCTTTGAATTTCATCAGGATGACTCCTATTTTATGAGGTTATTCCCTAGAAGTCTTAAAGGACAAGCAATGGAATGGTTTACCAATATCACTCCCCCTGTCAAGACTTTTAGAGAACTTGTTCATCGTTTCATTCAACACTTCACATATAATCTGTCAAGATCTGTTACTATGTTGGACCTATGCAACTTGAAACAAAATTAGGGGGAACCCTTTGTTACCTTCTTGCAAAGGTGGAGGAGACAGTGCTCTCGGTATCCTAGGATGATCCATGAGGATGAAAAGATTGACATACTTGTCAGTAACTTGGTGCCTGAAATGAGATATGAGATTAAAAAGATAGTCTTCAATTCCTTTGATACCATGATTGAAACTGCATGCCACGTTGAGGATGTTCTAAAAGAACAAGGCATATTGACCAGACATAGCAACAATGGCAACAATGGTCAACAGAACAACAAGGATAAAGGGAAGAACAACTATTGGAACAAGAACAAACAAGTTGTCAATGATGGAGTTGTAGACTCTCCCCAACCTAAAGATCAAGGTGTCCTTCACTTGTCCAGTGCAGTTCAAGCTATGAAGCTCAATGCACCTCCTCAACAAGAAAGTAAACCAAGATATCAGGAGAGGCCCAAAAAGGAGAAGCAAGAATTTACCAAATTGGGTGACTAATATGAGGATGTTCTCAAAACTCTCATTGCTAACAACTTGGCACATCCTTAGGATCCTGCAAAACATTACATCCCTAACATTAAGCCACATTGGTGGGATGAGAAGGCTTTCTGTACATTTCATAATGGCATTGGGCATACCATTGAGAATTGCTGGAAACTCAAGCACATTATCCAAGATCTCATTGAGAATGGAAAGCTTAAGGTGGATGGACTGAACACCAATGCTGATCACAAAGCATTTAAAGAGCCATTGCCTAAGTATGACAAGGGGGAAACCTCTAAACCAAAGGATGGCAAGGCTGCAATCAACTACACTTACACAGTGGCAGAAAATGTGGTAAACATGCTTGAAGTTGTGGAGCCAAGTGTTAATATGATAAGGAGTAAGGACCCGCATGGTTATGACTCTCCCCCTATCTTTGACAAAGAACCTGTTGTGGTGCTGAGAGGTCCTCATTCTAGGTTATCTTCTCAAGCCCTTAATGCTATTACCAGGAGTCAAAGCCCTATTGTTCTTAGAGGTCCTAGTTTAGGTCCATCCAACAAACCCAAGAAAGTGGCATCCAAGAATGTCACCAAGTCTTCCACTGCTCCCAAACCAAACTACAATCTTGTAGATCAGTTACAGAAAACTCCAGCACAAATATCAATCTTGGAGCTTCTAGAGTTGTCCCCTAGACATAAACAGATCCTTGAGGACGCTTTGCGCATAGCAAATGTCCCCAACAATATTGATATAGACCAATTCCAAGGCATGTTGAATCGCATTACTAGCCCACATTACCTCTCTTTCTTGGAAGATGATGACAAATCCCTAATCCATCTACACAATCTTGCCCTTCACATTGAAGTAATGATTCATAAAACCCATGTCAAGCGCGTGTTGATAGATGGGGGTGCTGGGCTAAATATTTGTACTTTAAGTTTGTTAAAAACTTTGGGCTATTCAGAGGAAGTGATCGACACTAAAAAGAAGATCACTATAAAGGCCTATGATGAGGCAGAATGAAGTTCTAAGGGGTTGGCTGTCCTTCCTGTCAGGATTGGCCCAGCTGAAAAAGATATCTTGTTCCAAATTGTTGATACTGGACCCCTTGCATACAACATCGTATTGGGTAGACCATGGATTCACGACATGCAAGTAGTGCCATCTACCTACCACTAGTGTGTTAAGTTCCCCTACAATGGAGTAGAAATTTGCATACCAGGGGATAGCACTTTATCAATTAATTCAATCTCAGCTAATGTTCATGTTCCTCTTAATCAAGAAGCAGAGGATTATCAAGCAACTTTAGCAGACTGTCAAGATAAGTTTAAATCAATAGACCTTGGCATGGGGGGGGTATCAACTTGACTCTTTTGCAAAGATGCCTATTTCCCCTAGGTCCTATGGAAAACCTTCACAGGAGATGAAACCATCTTCTTTGGCAATGACACTATTTGCAAGTTTATGGAATCCTCAATAACAATACAAGATGAAAAAGAGGAAGTAGCTATTCGAGATTGGATATACAAAGAGGAGAAGTACCAGCACAATGAAAATTTCTCCACCTCTCCTAAGTCCTATGGGAGAGGATATACTTTTGTCAAGAAGATGGGTTATCCAAGATATGGCCCTCTTAGTCACAGGTTAGATGCTAGAGCCGAACCACTTAATCATGATCTTTTTGGACGTAAGTCTAAGAAACTGGTTGGCCTAGGCTTTATGAAGAATAACAAGTGCACTGTCCCCATTCCTGATAGGCGAGATAGTGACGATGACATAGAATATGTACCAGATTTGACAAATCAACAAGACATGACAGATGATTGGGTACCTTCAACAAATCTCCTTTGGGGAGATTCCAGAGATTTAACAATTGACAGTCCTCCTATCCTAGCTGCGATAGATAGTGACTATATGAATGCAAGATTGACTATGGATAGTGTCTCCATCCCAGCTGCAACAGATGGTGATAATTCAAATAATTTTGTGATTGAGAAAATTGCTAGAGGAGAGGAAAATCTTCCAAATCTTGAGGCTTCTACATCACGAGGCCCCAACAATAATTTGGAAACAAACTCTCATGAGTTTGAATGGGATTCACTCTCAGACGCAACAGTTGACTTGGATATGGATGTTGTCCACGCTTATAGTTCTCAACCAGACGTAGCTGATGAGTCATGTGTCTAATTAGAAGATTGGAACCCACGTGTCACATTAGTAGATCATTCTTCGCTCGATAGGGTAAATTATGATTTAGACACCTTAGAGGGATACTTGATAGACTCCAATTCTGCGGTCACCAGAGATGACATCACCTATATCCTTAATCTTGAACCAGTCATTAACCTACTTCTTATTGACCCCAACCTTATTGATTGGTCTCAACATTATCAAGAGCCTCAACTCTTGACATTTCACACTAACTATGAGATCACCTGCTATCTAAATGCCATTGAACCTGTAGTCTCTTCCACCAGTGAACCAGCTACCAGTATGACAGAACCTGACATCAAGTACCTTAGTCACAAGATAAAAAGAAAAGAAAAAAAGAGTAAGAGTTCTGATGGCGAAAACCACTGTGTGGCGGTGTCAGAACCAAAAAAACTAAAAATAAAAGATGTATCCAAGGGTGAAAACCTCTCTGAGGCACCTACGGATGAGGTACTTGATAGTCTCCCAAGCTATTTTTAGGATAGATCATCAGTATTGGTTGAACCTATAGAAGCTATTAATTTAGGCATAGAAGAGGCTCCAAAAATTGTACACTTGGCTAAATCTTTATCACCTCAAGAAAAGAAAGCCTACACTGAGTTCCTCCAAAAGAAGAAAATTAATTTTGCATGGACATATTCAGACATGCCAGGGTTGGACACTAATCTCATTGTGCATCATTTATCCATAGCTCCAAGTGTCAAACCAGTCAAACAAAAGTTGAGAAAAATGCACCCTCATATAGCTCTTCTAGTGAAAGCTGAATTAGAAGAGCTCCTTGGTGCAGGATTCATTAGAGCTATAGACTATGCTGACTAGATTTCCAACATTGTACCTATTTCCAAACATGATAAATCCATCTGAATCTGCACAAATTTTAGAGATCTTAACAGAGCATGCCCAAAGTATGATTTTCCACTTCCTAACATAGACATGATAGTGGACATGACGGCGGGCTATGAGATCTATTCCTTGATGGATGGTTTTTCTAGGTATAATCAGATCAAGATTGCTCCTAAGGATCAGGAAAAGACTGCATTCACATGCGCATGGGGTACTTATTGTTGGAAGGTCATGCCCTTTGGATTGAAAAATGCAGGAGCTACTTATCAAAGAGCTATGACAACCATCTTCCATGACATGATGCATAAGAATATGGAAGATTATGTGGATGACACCCTCGCTAAGTCTAAGAAAAGAGGAACACATCTGGCTGATTTAGAAGTAATTCTGTATCGCATGGAACAATTTCAACTAAGATTAAACCCAAAAAAGTGTGCATTTGGTGTTACTTCTGGAAAATTATTGGGATTCATCATTTTAGCCAAAGGGATAGAAGTGGACCCTGAAAAGGGCCAAGCCATTATAGACATGCCACCTCCCAAAAATATCAGTCAAATGAGGAGTCTTCAAGGACACCTTCAATCCATAAGGAGGTTTATTTCACAATTGGTAGATAGAGCACAGCCCTTTAACAAAAACTTGCATAAAGGTGTTCAGTGTGTCTGGAATGAGGATTTCCAGAAGAGCATGGATCAAATTAAGGAATACTTGGCAAGTCCTCCCATTTTAATGCCTCCCATTCCAGGAAAACCCCTCATTTTTATGTCTCAGCTACTGAATCTTCACTGGGGGCATTGTTGGCTCAATTAGATGAACAAGGGAAAGAAAGGGCCATATATTATATTAGCAGCACTCTTGTTGCTTATGAGGTCAATTATACTAGTATTGAAAAAGCTTGCCTTGCAGTAGTGTTTGCTTCTCAAAAATTGTGACACTATATGCTTGCGCACACCATATTCCTCATAGCAAAAATTGATCCTCTCAAATACTTACTCGGTAAAGCTGCTCTCACGGGTAGACTTGCTAAATGGATGATGATTCTTTCTGAATTTGACATAGAGTATATTGAGCGCAAGGCAATCAAAGGCCAGGCTATTGCAAATCAACTGGCTAATTTCCCAATTCAAGATAATATTCCCATTCAAGTCAATTTCCCAGATGAACATCTTATGTACATGACTGAGAGATCCTGGAAACTATTCTTTGATGGTTCCTACATGCAAAATGGTTCAGGAGCTAGTGTGTTGTTTGTCTCTCCACATGGGTACACTATTCCCAAATCTTACAAGTTACTCTTCCCATGCACAAACAACATAGCTGAATATGAGGCTTTAACAAATGGATTAAAAATGGCTATAGAGTGGAATATCATAGAACTACATATCTATGGGGATTCTCAGTTGATCATTAATCAAGTCAATGAGCAATACCAAACAAAAGATGACAAGTTGATACCTTACAAAAAAATGGTTGATTCATTAAGATGGTATTTTACTTTTGTCACTTTTCAGCAAATCCCTAGGGCTGAGAACAAAGCAGCTGATGCTATGGCCACCCTTGCTTCACTTATTTAGTTAGAGGAACATGAATCCAGATATGAATTCCTAGTGGAAGAGCTATGTTATCCCATTTATGACTCTCAAGAAAGCCATGTCATTTGTACCCTTGTCAATCATGAATCCTCTCGCTATGGTGCTATTTACTCATATTTCTGTGATGGCATCATCCCCAACACATTTAACCGATCTAAAAGAAGAAACCTTGTCTATAACACCTCTCACCATTCCCTCATCTCTGGTGATTTGTATAGGAGGGGTCTAGATGGGACACTTCTTAGGTGCTTAGAAAAGGAGGAATCTGATCAAGCGCTAGTTGACATCCACGAGGGTATATGTGGGGGACATTCTAATGGTCTTTTCATGGCTCGAAGGTTGCTTAGGGTGGGGTACTATTGGCCTACAATGCAGATAGATGTGGTAGCTTTTGCCAAGTCTTGTGAAAAATGTCAGAAACATGGACACCTGATACATGCTCTAGGTAGGGAGCTAATTCCTTCTATATCTCACTGGCCATTTCAGTGATGGGCCTTTGACCTTGTTGGGTAGATTCATCCCAACTCATCAGGTGGACATAAGTTCATTATCACTGCTACTGACTACTTCACAAAATGGGTAGAGGCTATTCCACTTTTTGTTGCCTCAGGCAAGACCGTGTCTTTATTCATTTTAAACCATATCATCTATCGATATGGAGTACCATCTGAGATCATCACTGACAATGGGGGTCAGTTCAAAAACAAGGACCTTACACAAATCTACCAAAGATTTAAGATAAAGCAACATTGGTCCTCCATTTACTTCCCGCAAGGAAATGGTTAGGCAGAGGCTTCAAATAAAACCATTCTCAAGATTTTACACAGAACAGTTCATAAGAATGGTAGAGACTGGCACCTATAGATAAACTCGGCCTTGTGGGCCTATAGAATGAGTATTTGTACTCCAATTGGGGCTACTCCTTTTGCCCTCACATACGGTGCTGAAGTAGTGTTACCTTTAGAGGTTGAGATTCTGTCACTTAGAGTCTCTCTCAAAGGTCTAGTTACAGATGAAGACTATCGCGCCATGAGATTACAAGAATTGGAACTTCTGGATGAAAAGCGTAAAGCATCATTTGACCATATGAGGGTCTACCAAAAGTAGATGTCCAAGGCATTCAACAAAAAGGTTCGCCCTAGAGAATTCCAAGTAGGAGATCTTGTCCTGCGAGAGAATCCTAAAAACCAACAAAATAGAGAACAAAAGGGCAAATTCGAACCTAATTGGCTTGGACCCTACATTATCACAGCAGCTTTTGGTATAGGTGCTTATTTACAATCTACTGAAGAGGGGGAGTAGCTCCCTAAGCCTATCAATGTTTTGCACCTGAAGAAGTTCTATCCTTGATGCCCGTTCTGTCTGGGGGCATCTTTTGTACATACTTATTGATCCTGAAAAAATTCCAAAAAAATTCATATATGATGCTTAAAAAATTCTAAAAATCAGAAAATGTCCTGAAAAAATGATCATCTTAGTGAAAACCTAGCAATAGGTGCTTTGATGTATCTCAAAAAAATTATATATTCCAAAAATACCAAAAAAATCAAAAATTAAAAAAAAATAGAAAAAGTGCCTTGGTGAAAACCTGGAAACAGGCGCCTTAGTAGCAAAAATACAAAAAAATTATAAAAAGTCCTGAAAAAATTCTTCCAAGTGGTGAAAACCTTGAAACAGGCACTACTTGAGGCCTTCACCCCCCTATTTCTTAGCATGCGTCCTTGACACTTAGCCTTTCTCCATCATGCCTTGTCCTTGTCACCTTGGTTTGGAATTGGTCTTTGTCTTTGTCTAGGGGGCATCACTATGTTAGCTTTGGTCTCTTGGATATGCTTGTCTTTAGGACACCTCACAAATGGTGTTTTTCAACACCAACCCAACTGTGTTTTTCAACACAACCCCCGACATCGAGTGTTTTTCAACACTTATTAGTTTGGTCTTATCCAATTTGGTCATGTGATCTTACCTACTAGCAAGCATTCGATCCTTATCCTCAGAACTCAGTATCAGTTTACACACTTAAAAATTTTAAATGCAACACTTAATGCTTGAGATATGTCATGATCTTTTCTTTGTGTGCTGACTGATATTGATTTTCGTTGAGTGTCCTTGTCTAACAAGTCTCTCCGTGATGCATAGCTAGAGGACTTGGGGCATGGGGCATGTTTTTATTTGCTTTCTACTTGTGGGTGTTGTCTTGAACCTCTCCAGTGTCTCTTGTTGTCTCCTTGACACACTTAGGAGATTTAAGGCATCATCCTTGACTATTTTTGCACAACCATTTTCATGGTCATCCCGGCGTTTATGCCTTGATGCGAGCATGGTTTTGCTACATTAAATTGGGTAAGCTAACATTGCAGTCATCTTGACCTTTATGTCTTTGATGCTCATGTTAGAATCTTTCCACATTCCAATCTAATATAAATCACATTCATATCTTCATAGTTGCATTTGTGACTAATGTTGATTGTGTGATTGTTCGATGTTCAATAATAACGGCCCAATGATGAAAATAAGTTCCTTACATTCTCTAATGAATGAAGAACACAAAATCCTATGTTACAGTTGCTCTATTGCAAGTACACCTTTGCATTTTCATGTAGCTTGCATTGTTAGACCTCATGTTAATTTGCATTTATAGGCTGCATTATGAGTTTGAGAGGGTTTCCTTCATCTTTCTTTTGGAATTTTAATCAACTGTGATCACGTTCTAATCTTCATTTCTTTATCTTCTTTCGTGATCTCAATCGAAATTCTCTATCTTAAATAGTTGATTGATTTTGGGGCATCCTCTTTCTTGAGGCAAATTCTCTTTCTTCTCTCCATTTCTTTCCATCTCTTCCAAACTTCTATCTCCCATTCGCTTTCACCCCACTTCTTTTCCTCTAAGTCAACCTTGGGGCATAATCTTTCTTGCTGATCTACCTTGGTTCTGTGATTTTTTTTTTATCTTTCATCTTATGTCAAGAACCTTATGTTTAGTTAGATTTGATCAAATTTATCAATTTACTATTTCTCCTCTATCTCATTTCGATTTCGATCACGAGGGGGCAGTACCTACCAAACTTCAATGCTTGATTCAGCTTTATCAAATTTATCAATTACTTCTTTTGGGGCAACCTTGCTTGAGATTCTTATCTCTTATTTGAGACTTGACAATTACCTATTCACAGGTGTTGGCCTTGTCTTTTTCAGTCTACTTATCTATGTCTTGATGTGTTCCCATCCGTCGAACACACATCTGGGTTGTTTTGTGATCCCAAATCGATCTCACACTTCAATTCCATTCTTTGATTGCATGTGATCCCGAGTCGACCTCACATTAGTCAAAGAGGGGCAAATGTATGCACCCTAAAATGGTCACCTAGACTTTGGGCCCCATTTATTCAATTTGTCAAATATCAATTTCCTGAATCAATGCTTTGCAATTTTCAAATCAATTCCTTGGTCAAATCGCAATTAAATCAATAATTTAAATATTTCTAAGGTTTGATCATTTCATCAATAATTTTATTTAATTAAAAGAAATATTCTCTTTTAAATAAATAAAATAGGCTTATTTAATTAAAAGAAATATCTTAAATAAAATAATCTTATTTAATTAAAACCCCTTTTAATTGAATGATTTTATCTTATTTAATTAAATATTCCTCTTTTTATTAAATAAACTTATCTTATTTATTTAAAAGATAATTCCTCTTTTAAATAAATAAAATCCCCACTTAAAGCAAAATCTGTGATGGAAAAGGAAATAAATCAAATAAAAACAAAACAAAAATCATTTTCCTGATTCTTTCAATAATTTTATTTAATTGAAAGAAATATTCCCTCTTAAATAAATAAAATAACTTTATTTAATTGAAAGAAATATCTTTTAAAATGAAATAAATTTATTTAATTAAAATCTTTTTTAATTAAATGATTTTATCTTATTTAGAATGATATCTCTCTTTTAATTAAATAATATTATCTTATTTAATTAATAGAGAATCATTCTTTTAAATAAATAAAAAATCATCTTAAAGCTCTTTATGATAAAAAAAAAAGGGAAACAAATAATTAAAAATAAATAAAATCCCTTTTCTCTCCACACTTTCTAAAAAATGAGCTTTATTTCCTCTTTTTGGATTTATCCCACATTGCTCTTGAGGATGCATTCTCTTCCACATTTTCGTATATAAGGAGCCCTCTCCTTCTCATTTCAAATCCCAGAATTTTCATGTTATTGTTATAATGCAGGTTTGGAGAGCAATCTTGGAAGAAGCTTTTGAGCACATTTGGAGCTTGGATATTTGAGACTTCTTTCTTCTTGTCTTCTTCTCTCATGCCTTATGGCAATCCATAGTTTAGATTAATATTGCATTCACATAATAGTTTAAATTCATGTTTCCTTTCATAGATTAACATTGTATAAGCATTCATTTCAATAGAATAGTGTATTTCTTGCATTATTATCATCTAGACTAGTTTCATTTGCATGCAATAACTTGATGATCATGAAGATTAGCATGCTTGCTATTCATCTTTGAATCTCTCATTTCTTGGTGTACTTGCATGGGCATAACTAAGTCAATCTGAGGGCCTCATCTACAAACCCCTACACTCCACGAATAGAGAGCTGTGAATTGTTGTTTGAGACCTCATTCTTGAGTGTTCTTGAATGTAATGATTCACAGAAGTGTGACTACTTTCTAGCACACAATAGTGACTCTTTAGGCCTACTTTGCCAATTTGAGAAATTACATTCATATATAGTGTTTTTAAATACAACTAAATAGCTTCAATAGCCATAATATATCTTTAAATGACCTTATAGATCCAATACATCCCCTTATCTTCATGATCTTGTCCTTAGGTCTTGATAGTGACCCTTGTAGCCCTTGTGCCTCTGCACCATACTCCCAGGCTTCAAATTTTTCCAAGTCCCTTGGAATTGGTGCACCTACAAATAAAACATCATCAAATGCACCTCCATGTTATTGAAGTGCCTTCCTCTTCACCTTGGTTGTATCTTTGTCTTATTGAGGCCCTATGCCCTCCTGACCTCTTGATCTCCACGTTGTTGCTCCATCAAACTTGACATGTCTACCCATGCATAATGCTTCCTTTTCACACCTATTTCCCATTTGTATAGTAGCTCTAGTGACTCATTCTCATGGTTTGAGACCAATCAAGCCCACTTTACCTCTCTTTTTTATTTGTCTTTTAAAGTTGCAAGTTAACTGTCTTAAGAAACAATGAACAATTAGTATTGTTTGTAGACCAAGTTGGATCATGTGTTGTGTGTTTAAGGAGTTGGGATGAATTTATAAGTGTTCTCCATAATGGTGGGATTTGGGGAAGTCTATATGTAATGTGTGGATCCATTCAAAATTTTAGAGAATGATTATATAATTCAACAAGTAATATTCTTAGCATTCCTATCAATTATGAATCATGATTAGATTAAATGTACAAGGCTTTGCAATCAAGATCTATTTAATGGATTTACACTTGATTTTATACAAGATACTACTAATGCTAGTATGTTTATATTTGATGGATGACAACATTAATACCTTGATTCAAAGTATAGGAAACAATTTTTTGGTATAATTATAGGTCGAATATTTTCCTGTGAAGAAAGACTATGTTTGACAATATGAACCCAGAACAAAATAAGGAGACAATTGTTATATTGTGGTCTAAGTTCAAAAGAAAAGGTGATGGAAAATGTTATTGTCCTTGCAAAAATTGCAAGGGCTTAAAGACTCAAAGATGTTGGTGTAATTAAGTGTTTACTAATTACACTTTACTTAAGTTTACTTAGGATAATGCATTTGCATATTAGTTGTCTCTGAGACACTTAGGAGTTTGCATTTTTTTTTAGCACATGGTTAGGAGAACTTCCACTTTAGGTGTGATAGTTGTCTTCACATACCTCTTTGTTTGTGAGATCCACCTTTAGTGCTCTTATCATATTATCATCCTCTCATTGTTGCACATACTTTCATGTACAATGGAGGATGATCCACCTTTGGTGGACATGTGATTCCACCTTCTGTGGGTGATATCTTATCATCTCCTTATCATGTAGTCTTATTGCATTGCCTATATATTTAGGCACTCCTACATTGTATGTAATCATTAATTCAATCTATTATTCATTATTTGATTATTTGATCATATCATATTTTGTCTCTCTTGTGCTATCTCTTGAGCTTCTAGATCTTGGTTTCTATTCTTTGCCTTAGGCAAATTCTTACATGGTATCAGAGCCATAGAAGATTTCATTGCATAGTCATTGGAGAGCGATTCATTGCTTCAATTTTTGGAGAGCCACGAACTAAATCTGGGATCAGCATTTTGTGGGAGCGTTTTGAGCAAGATCGGACCTCACCATTGCATTCAGGTGGCTGTTTCCATAAATTTGCCTATATTGGGCAAAAGTCAAATCTGAGGCAAAAAAATTTTGCAAATCGAACCTCTAAAGCCCGATCTGCAAATTGGGTAACTATTTTAATAATTTTGTATTTCAAATCTGAAATTTATTCTATTTCCATCAATTTTTGCGGATGTGCAATTATTTCTATTTTTAGATCTGGAAAAAATTTTCCTATTTTGGTAAATTTTCAGATTTGAAAAAATTTTCATTTCTGGAAATATATATATTATGCAAAAAATTTGGCCTATTATATTAGACAGGGTTACAGGTCTATAATAGGGCTTCACCGCTGACCACACATTCAACCCCAAAGGTGAGCAGCACCCATAGCCAGGCTTGCTTTTGTTTTAATTATCGAGGCTTTGCATGTATTAAGGGGGTTAAAAACCCCTTCCACTTTGTGTGTGGGACTAAAAGTCCACAGTGGCACTCAACTAGTCCACCTCCACTCACAGGCCTCCACAAGTAGCCAAACTCCCACAGTGCGTCTTGTGCCACCCATGCATAGCTCCTGCGCTCGACCAAACCCTCCGTCGGTGCCTCCACCAGCTGATCAAACCCCGCCCACCGCTGGTCTTGCCAACCGCACCACTCAAACTCAGCGCCCAGCACTGTTGCGCCATAGCGTCACTCCACATGGCTGCCCCTACCAAGCCTAGAGACACGCAGGCAGACTTCCACCATGCCATGACAATGCAGCTCCACGGTGGCTCTGCCAGCGCAAACCCACCACTAATCCACGCGGGCTACTTCCTCCACTCGCGCGCCACCATGGGCCACCACCACCAATTACCTCCTAATCAGCACCAAACTCTCGTGGGCTTAAAGTGCCACCTCTCCCACCGCCAGCGAAGCGTCCGCCGGGCATCCTCTGTTGACCAGCTCCGCCCTGCTAGCCTACGTGGGCCACAATCTGAAAGCCAATCAACCTTCAACACGTGGCACAGCACATAAATCGATATTTTTTCAAAAAAAAAATTTGCATTTTTGGCAGTTTCACTGTGCTAAAATTGACGCCCGTCTGGATGTCATTCGGGGCCTTTTTTGCATTGTTGTGATGGTCTGTAGGATGTCAAATTTAAATAGGTGATGGCATCATCATTTCATGAGGTTAAATTTGATGGCCGTTTGACCGTCAAATCTGGGCATTTTACATTGCTGTGATGGTCATTTAACCATCAAATTTAACATAGTAAATCAGGTGACATCAGCAAATTTCAAAATTTTCAAGCCCTCACCATTTGTAGTTTGGATTTGGCAGTCCGACTTTGCGAGGCCATAACTTGGTCATCTGGACTCCAAATTGAGTGCAATTTTTTTTTATTTTGGCTAAAATTTTTTGAACTTTTCAGTGGTGGTGTTCTTTTCTAGTTTTGGATCATGGATTTTGTAGAAATTGTAGTTTTTGGTGACTGTACCTGTCTGATCCCTATTTTGGCAACTTCAGAGGCTTCGTACAGGCTCATACGGACATATTTTCAGGTGCAATTTTTTTTGAAAGTGCATAATTTTTTGTCTACTTTACAGATCTGGTATCAGTTTGGAGAAATTTTCTGTAGACATAGTACTTTCAAAATATGGTCTTTTTTGGCCTATTATGGCACTTGTAATTGATCATATCCTTAAGGGATCTTCTGTCCTATCTTCTTTAGTCTGTTGTAGCTTCATATTTTCTATTGTAAACATCAAAATTAGAAGTCCACTTTGATCCATTTTGTTAAGTGGCAATTGCACACGCACTAGCTATAAAGTGCCAAAATCATCATTTTTGGGGGGGTTCTTTGATTGAGTGAATTGGGGGGGTGTATTGTGTGCTGGTGTCTTTTTCTTTCTTGTGCTCTTTTCATTTTGCATCATGGGTTCTATTGCGAAATTAACTCCACATAACTATGCTACATGGAAAGATAATGTATGGAGCAAGTTAATGATTCAAGGTTTAAATCCTTATGTGGATGGTACAATTAAAAAACCTGTTGATGATGATATTACTGCAATAACTAAATGGTCATCCAAAAATTATAAAGCTTTAGGAGTGTTGAGAGAGAATATTTCTGCAGTTGTCATGTATCACATCAAAACCATAAAAGATGCTAAACTTGAAGAATTGTTTGGTAAAGTGGATGAGGAAATGGGATTCACAATTGAGACTGATCTCCTCAAACTAGAGCCCATGAACTTTGACATAATCCAAGATTATCTCAACAAAGTCAATGACTATAGAGCACAACTTGATGATTGTGGTAATCCCATAAAGGATGCGAAGTTGGTTAGTCACTTGTTGAAACATCTTCCTCTTGAATATGGAGCTTTTGTTTCAAGTTACAATACTCACAAGTTGACCATGGGTAGTGCCTTCATTAAGCCTTCATTTGAGTCATTTTTAGAAATGTTGGTCATAGAACAAGAAAAGTTGATAAGTATGGGGATTCTCAAGTCTTCAACTTCCAAGGCATTGGTGGCTAATCATGAGAGTCAAGGCAATCAAAGTCAAAAGAAGAAGAATAATTGGAAGTCTAAGTCTCAACAAGAAGGCACAACATCAACTTCCACACAACATGACACTTCTACATCACCTTCAAAGGGTGAATCTTCAAAGAAGGAGAAGCGGTTTTGTGCATATTGCAAAAAGGATGGACATGAAGAACACTTTTATTATAAGAAGGACATTGATGAATTGAAGAATCTTCTTGCCAAGAACAACATCAAATTGCCTTCCAGGATGTCTACCTCAACCTCTTCTTCACCAAATTTAGAAAAAGATAAAGGAAAGGGTCACACATTTGTCACTCAAAAAGGACAAGCTTTATATGCTTCTTCAAGTCCTCATTCAGGTAGATGGCTTCTAGATTCAGGGGCTTCTCATCATATGGCTTCTTCATAGTCCATGTTTTCATCATTTGAGCCTCGCAAAGGTCCACCTATTTTGATGGGAAATCACACTTACATGAATGTGATTGGGAAAGGAAGTATTGATGTTAGGGAAGGACACTTCAATGATGTGTTGTGTGTTCCACACTTGACCAATAACCTTCTTTCTATCTATCAAATCACAAATGGTGCTACAAAGAAGACTGTGGAATTTACACATGATTTAGTTTTCATCAAGGACTTGGAGAGTGGAGCAGTTATTGCTACTAGGATAGTGGATCACTCTTCTCGATTGTACTCCTTTATAGAATTTGTTCCTCTTGATGACAGTGAGTCTTCAGCATATGATGATTATAGTGATGATTCAAATTTTGAGGAGAGTTTTGGCTACTTGAACTTGGGTATTCTCACTCGTGATCAAGCTCTTGAGCCTTCCATTTCATCTCCTCCTATTGAGACTACTTCTACTTGTGCGTGTGAAAATTGTACCTGATCTGTAGACACAACACTCAGTAAAACATTAGAGGTTAGTGATAATCAAAATCATGCAAAATTAAAAACTATCTAACCAAGTGATTTACTGCCTTCTAGTAGGTGCGAGATTGATGTTCTCAGATTGTAATCGAGATCAGTGACCTAGATGACACCTAAATGAAGGATTTGAATGCAAAAGATGGATATGAAATTGAATGCAATTAATCTATATTTTTGATATTTTCTATGCAATAAGAATGATAAACTGATATGCTATGAATGCTATTGAAAACTGATATGAAATGAATGCTAAATGATCTAACAATGAAGATTCTAACAATGATATGAAAACTATGAAATTCTATGCTAAGATATAAAAACTATGCAATTGAAATTGATCTCACAAAGCTTTGAATTCGCAAGTTGATTCTTTCAAGCTCCAATTGTGCAAATTCTCCAAATCTGATATGCTATGATTCTTGTAGAGTAAGTTTGCAATTTGCGAGATGATTGAGAGATGAATTATGAAGAGCTGAGCATTGTTTTTATAGAAATCCAAGGCTTTGGAGGTGCATGAAAAAAAAGCCATAAATCACTCAAATAACTCAGGCTGATTTTTGAGTTATTTTTAAATAAAAGATAATTAACTCACAAAAACATGCAAAAGCTAAGCTTTAACTCAAAATAGAGTTTAGCTTTAATTGATAATTGATAGTTGTCTGCTTTTATGATTGTGCATGTTTTATTTATGAATTAATTTAATAATAAAGTGATTTATTTCCAACTTAACTACTTTTAAAAATAAAACAATTGATTTATGGGTTAATCAATTATTTAATCAAACTTTTATTAAAAACTATATTATTAAATAATGACAACTTGCTTTAATTAATTAAATAAGAATTTAATCAATTATTCATATGATATTAGATTTATTGTCAAAATTAAATAATACAATTAATAATACATAGAATTAAATTTAATTACACAATTAAGTGGCAAATATTAAATCTAATTAATTAAATATGAAAATATTTAATTAATCAAACTTTAGGATAAATGTGATTTATTGCCAAATAATTATAAAATTAAAGATAATTATGATGATTAAGAATATTGCTAGGAATATTTCCTGACGCAGAATTTAAGATAATCAATTAGGATTCGATGATGTTTAGATGTGCCTTAGATTAGGACTTTGATGTCGATTTCCTTCAAATTATTGATATAGAAGATGAATGAACTTATAGCCCATTTTGGGGGTATTACACTACTCTTGCTCTTGATGATGCTTGCATTCACATAGCCATGGATTCAAGTGCTTCAGTGTAGCAAGATATTCATTGTCTTCCAAACTGGGTTCCATAGGATGACTACTTGACAGACATTGCAGGTTTGTTTGTGGAGTCCTACACTTCAGATTTGGAAGACTTCATTGATGATATTCATCTTCTCTTTGTTGAAGATTATCCTTCTTCAGTTGTTGTGAGGAAACATGCTGACCCTCATATTCATTCTCTACTTGATCATTCTTTCAAGAGTGACATGATTGTGGATACTTTGATACAGAAGTTGCAGGAGGTCACCTTCTCTTCAGAGGAGATACTTGGGTCTTTGGTACATGTTATACATTCATCCTTAGTTGATCTTGATTCATCTTTTCTAGCAGAGTGGCTTAGTACAATGATTTGGAGGAGGCACCTTTTAGCTTTGACATGGGGACACTTGAGCAAGTTTCAAAGACTCCATCTTTGAGGTTTCTTCCTAAAGATTGGGGAGGAGGCTTCATATATACACCTTTGGTCTTGTTTCTTCCTAAGGGGAGGAATGTTGTTCTACACTTATGGAATAGTTTCTACATCGAGCCTGGAGCATCTACCATTGGTGTTCATTCTACATTGAGGGGGGGCTACTTGGTCTCTCTTCCACTTCTTCTATCTTATGGGGGGGATATTTTCCTCACATGAGGTCTTCTCTCTCATATTCTATTATTGTATTCATCTCTCTTTTTGGGGGAGGGTTTTTCCCATGAGGTTTTCCCTCTTTCTCAACTTTATGAGAGATTGCATTGTTCTTGCATTTTGTACATGGGTACCTAACATGGCCTAGTAGCCAGGACCCATCTTGCATTGTGAGCTTAAGTGCATTCCCCTAAGTTGCACTTAAGGGGGGGTCTTGGTGTAATTAAGTGTTTACTAATTACACTTTACTTAAGTTTACTTAGGATAATGCATTTGCATAATAGTTGTCTTTGAGACACTTAGGAGTTTGCATTTCTTTTTAGCACATGGTTAGGAGAACTTCCACTTTAGGTGTGATAGTTGTCTTCACATACCTCTTTGTTTGTGAGATCCACCTTTAGTGCTCTTATCATATTATCATCCTCTCATTGTTTCACATACTTTCATGTACAATGGAGGATGATCCACCTTTGGTGGACATGTGATTCCACCTTTTGTGGGTGATATCTTATCATCTCCTTATCATGTAGTCTTATTGCATTGCCTATATATTTAGGCACTCCTACATTGTATGTAATCATTAATTCAATCTATTATTCATTATTTGATCATTTGATCATATCATATTTTGTCTCTCTTGTGCTATCTCTTGAGCTTCTAGATCTTGGTTTCTATTCTTTGCCTTAGGCAAATTCTTATAGAAGACTTCTAATCAAAATAGTTGAGAAACATTGTAGACATCATGGTCACATTGAATGGGGGCACAATTTTCATCCATTGTTAAGTATTTGAATATATTATTTTAATAATTTATATACATAAGAAATCAATTGATGATGAGATCATGGTCATGGTCAATTTAAGGTCATCATTTTGATATAGGTCAACCACCCTAGTTTACATGTTATGGATAATAACAATTCGATGAATGTGAATTTTCAAGTGGAGGAACATGGAAGTGTGAATATTGAAGGACAAGATAATGATCCCATGGAAGAAGATGATATTGTGACAAAGAACACAATTGAAGATGATGGTATTGTCATAGTTGATCATGTGCTCGAGAACATGATTGAAGATGATAATACTGGTGTAGCTGATCATGATGATGATAATGACCTTGATTTACTTATACTTGAGAAGGCATACGAGCCCCTATACAAAGGCTCCCAAACAACTCTTCTCTCTGTTATATTTTTTTTAGTGAATTTCAAGGTTATGAAAGGTTTATCCAACATAGCAATCTCATATATGTTAAGGTGTGTCATATATGTCATCTTTTTTCATCTATTTTAGTCATAATTTTCTTATAGTTAACAAAGGGTGAATCATGTACCATTAATATTCTTTAT
Source organism: Chamaecyparis obtusa (assembly GCA_027943335.1). Classification (NCBI taxonomy): domain Eukaryota; kingdom Viridiplantae; phylum Streptophyta; class Pinopsida; order Cupressales; family Cupressaceae; genus Chamaecyparis; species Chamaecyparis obtusa. The sequence goes on from BSBK01000249.1 coordinate 181,351, forward strand.
ATTAATAAATTATATTTTTTGTTGTAGGTTGATAGGTGAGTTTTTGTTACCATCATCAAATATTCTACCTCATTTGTAATGAGAATTATCTACCACTATGAAAGATATTGGAATGGAATATCAAACAATACATGCATGTCCCAATTATCATATTATATATCATAAACAAATTGAATTTACAATAGAATGCCCTGATTGTCATATTAGTATATATCGATCAAATCAAATAACAAAAAAGGTGCCATGCAAGGTTCTTCGGTATATTCCCATTATTCCACATCTGCAATAATTATTCAGGTGCACTACCTTGGCATAATTTATGGATTACCATGCACAAAATAGACTTCGAGATGACATTATGTGAATTCATGTGGATGGTTCTGCATTTAAGGACAGAGAGAAAACTTGGCCAAACTTTAAAGAAGAACCTTGTAATCTCAAACTTTCATTGGCAACGGACGGTGTCAATCCATTTGGAGAGATGAGATCTTTTTACTCGGTGTGCCATGTTTTTGTTATCAACAATAACATTCCTCCTTGGATGTCCATAAAGAGGGAGTGCATAATGTTGGCAATGATTATTCCACATATTTTTTTATTTAATAGTCATCTAAATTTATTTATAAATATCACATCAAAATGGTCATAATAATTATGTAATGTTTATGTTCATTCAACTAGGTAAGTACCAAGTTAAAGATATAAATGTATATATCGATCCCCTTATAGATGAGTTGTTAGAGTTATGGAATTGGTAGAATTGTGGAATGGGGTCAATATGTATTGCATCTCTAGACCAATAGGACAAAGACAATTTCAATTCCATGCAATGCTTGTATGGACAATACATGATGCCCCTAGGCTAACACATTTTTGTGGTATGTTATATTGTTAACACATATTTTTCGTATGTTATAGTGCTAACACATTTTTGTTGTATGTTTAAGTTTGCGCATGATAATTATAATTATCAAAATTAACATATTTAATCCAATTAAACATGATATTGTAGGTCTTCAAACAAAGATAAAATTTGCATGTCCAGTTTGTGGTCCAAAAATGAAATCTTGTCATTCAAAAAGTTTAGGAAAGCAGGTGTTTGATGACTATAGGCACTTTCTCCATAGAAATCATAAGTATCGAATTACCAAAAAATATTTTTTCAATCGGAAAGAAGAGACTACATCAAAGCCACGAAGAATGACACCTCGCATATGGAAGTTGGAATACAATAGAATAAATCATCGAGGTAATGTCATTCCATATGATGGTTTTTGTTTGAAATTTATATTTTGATATTGTAGTTTGTTTACGGATGATGTAATTGATGCTTGTGAAGGTCGTCAAAGCATTAATGAATAACTTCCAAAATGACTAAAAAGTTATCCTAGACAATTTAGTAGGTTGTCATACTATGAGCACATCCCATTCGTGCATTTTTTTGATGCTATGCATATTGAAAAGAATATAACAAAGACGTTATGAAAATTATTGGATGGAAGGCATGACAAAGAAAAAATTGTCAAAATTTATAGTGACATTCAAGAATCCAACCATGCATTGAAAAATTTCATTCGATAAAATAACAATGAAGAACATATTGATATAAGTGCCCTTCCTTGGTTATTATCAGAACAACAAAGCAATGCTATAAAAGAAGTCATATAAAAAAAATTATTTCCCACAGAATTTGCTACAAACATAAACAATTTCATATCAAAGCAAAGTGAATTTGGGCTAGGGATGAAAACACACAATTGGAATACCTTTATTAAGGTAATTCATGTTATTTTGTATTCTCTATATATTTGTATAATGCATGTAGTTTTCATTGTATTATTTTCTAAAATATTGAAAAGATCACTTTATAATTATTGCAATATGTTCTACCTCTATCTCTCCCACACCACTTCAACAATAGTGTCAAACAAGTTATATATGATCTTAGAAAATACATGAAGTTAGAAGCATTATTTGTTAGATTTATTGTATAGATATTATATTTGTGACTTGTTTTACTTTTTCTATAATTTATTGTATATTTTTTGTAAAGTCTCATTTATATGTTTTTGTGCGTTGAATCTCTTATAGGTGGTTGTCATCGAAAGAAATCAATAGAGAAGATATAAAATATTGGAAGATAAATCGTCCTCATATTATGTGTGAAATGCAAAAGTGTCTACCTTCAACTTTTTTCAATGCACAAGAACACTACCTCATACATCAAGTTGAGGAGATTGAATTGTTTGGACCTGTGCAAACTAGATCAATGTGGATGGTTGAGAGGCACTTAAAATTTTTAAAGGCTTGATTCAACAAAGAGCACATCCTGAAGATTCTATGGTGGAGGAATATATGGTATACCAGACCATGGTGTACATTAGTGAATATCTTCCTAATTTTGCAGCAAAGATCCATGTAGATCGCATTTGGGATCCCAAATACATTAACAAATTCAAAGGGGAGTACTTGATGGGGAAAGGTAGATTGAGGAAAGTGAGAGGTAATTATAAGATTTTATTGTAGTTAAATAGTTCTTATAAATATTCAATATAAGTTGTTTCTAAGTGGTCTATTTTTTTTATACAATTGGTCGACAATGGGATGCACTACATTTATATATTGTGAACAATCTTGATTGGATGACGGTATGGATTGAACTATTGGAGATTTTCCAGCAAGCCAGTGTTGACTATATGTTTGTCATTGATGAAAACATATGGTAAGCAGCATGTGTTGTAGTTATATGCAGATAGCTTTGAGCATATGTTGTATGGATATGTTATCAGCATGATATCATAGATGCAGAGGTTGATTCAGAGTGCAGTCAGTTGTGCAGTTGTTTGTAACAGTTATGTTCCTGACAGTGTTACAAGTAGAGTTTTGTATGTGATTATCAGTATGGTTATGTTGGAGCCTTGCACATTTATATTTATTTTGTAAACATGTTTGTGGAGCTATGTTCATGGACGTAGAGTTATTTGTGTAGTACAAGTTAAGTTATGATGTTTCTATTTGTCAGTTATAGTTTCCTGAGATTATCTGATGGAGCCGACAGTGTTTCTATTATTTTAGTAGTTGCGCATATCATTTTGATATGCATGTTTGGTTTCATGTTTGGTGATGAGGTAAGAATGTATGGTTAAGAGTGCATAATGTGTTTCAACATGAGAATAAAGTTTTAGTAAATTTCATGGAGCCGACTATGTGAAGTGACATGTCTACTCATATTGAGTTGTGTGGTCCTTTTTGTGTTGTGTGCTTGGTTTACCCATTGGAGATGTTATTGAAGAGTTATATTGTTTATCTATTATGATTTCAAGGAAGTTCTAATAGGCCAACTTGATTATATCATTTGGAGAAAGATACTTATAGCCAGTCATTTGTGATTACTAAGTGTGATGGAGAGAGAAGAGCAGAAGATGCGAATGTACTGAGATAGTCAATCATCAGTTGAAGATCTATGTGAAGAAGAAGACAGTATATGCTATTCATTGGAACTGATCAAGATAGTAGGTCTACTTTCTAGTTCACCAAAATCTAGATATAGTGTGTATCTGTTATGTAGAAGGTTGCAGTCTTCACCAATTGAGTAGTATGTTGCCAAACAGTGTGTCCTCACCTTTAACAAGGTTATTTGTAAAAGACTCCTAACAGGGTCCAACCCTTGACCAAGTCACTATAATTCATCCATTGTAAAGATCAACTCCTTGTTACAAATAGGGAATACTGGGAGGGGGGGGTGAATCAGTATTCTACAAACTTTTACTTTTTCCCAATTATGGATATAACAGATTATCTTAACGCATGCATAACATAGAAAGCTAAACAACATGCATAGCAATAAAACTAAAGAAATCATAACACATTATTTATTCTCGAGGAAACCCTGGCCAAGGGAAAACCCCGGTGGGGATGGTACCCACAAAAATTCACTAATAAAAAGTATCATGTTAAGGATGTTGACCTTGTTAGGAGTCTATTACATGGATATAGTGTCTCAGTCCTGATTAAGGGACTATAGGCCTTGTTAGAAGCCTCAACCCTGTTAGGAGTTGGCAGTACAAAATGTGATTACCAGATGAGCCCACTACCCAAACAAGTAATATACAATATTCACTGATTACAAAAATAGGTCAAGGTACATAACCTTATACTGCTTGCATCAATATCTCTTCATTTCTCTTTCAATTTCCCTCTTACATTCCCATATATATTACTCTTCTTACAATTACATCTTTACATATCTTTATACAAGTTATTAAGATTAATAACTTTCCAGTCTACTATCATATTACAAAAAATCTTTATCTAAGGGTTAACATCTAGGATTTCATCCCTTTATATTGTTAAGTTATTATTTTAATAAACAAAATAATCCCTTAACTCTTTAACAATTTTGTCTTCATATTCTATCATGTCGGCTTAACACTGTCTTTAGTAAAACTATCATAACTTCTTCCGTACATGTCGTACTGACTTGTGCTCTAAGGTGAGTCTTCAATAGTCACCATAGTGTCTATGTTCAAGTGTGAAAGCACTAAACTTACTCCAATCAACATCGCCAATCAAAATCATCATCAGGTTCACTGGAAAAAATACATTGTCTCATACTTAGACAATTTTGCATTGCACTCTAACATACTAGCTCTCTGACCAGTGCGATCTTCATGTAGATCATATGTTTCCATAATGACAACATATATGTAACCAACTTAGCCAAATTACCAACAATCTCCCCCTTTGTCATTGGTGGCAACATATGAGAAAATTGGCTAAGTCTTAGGCTCCAAAAATTCAAAATTGTGGCCATAATACAAAATATGTATATACTCTCCTTATGACTTCATGAATCATCTCTATATATTGTAATCCCCCAAAGAGTATGTATCCTTGTCAATTTTATGCTATATATCTCTCCCCCTTTGACAAAAATGACAAAAAAGGTAAGGAGGGTTACAAAACTGTGTTCACAAAAAAGTTATACCTGGATTCAATATTGCACAGCCGATAGGCTTCAACACAATCTACAAAATTAATCTTCATGGCCTCTAACTCTTTCTCCCATGATTTCTTAATTGAATTTTCCACACTGAGTAGTGCACACAATCCATAAGATGCAATCTCACATGCTTGGAGATTCTCATAACTAAACTTCTGCAAAGATGTCTTGGCTGAAAGACATTCTTCTAGTTGCCCTTCAATAGTGCTCAAGTTTATAGAAATGTGCTCTCTTAAAAGAGTGAATCTCTTCAGCTTCATGTCCTTGTCATCTTGCAAAACTCTTATTTCATCATAAATCTTGCGGATTTTCTTCTCAATATCAAATATCTTCACATTAGGGCTTGAAAGAAGGTTTGTCTCATTCTGAATTTATGCTTCCTTCATCTTCATCTTCTGAACTTCCTCTGCTACCAAGTTCTCTGATTTTGTATACTAAATGTAAAAATATTTTCCTCTTTCTCAAGTCCTTTATACAGATATCAAGGTTATTGATATCATTCCTGATATTCTGACTAATGTCCAAAAGTGTTTTGGCCTCATAATCTACTTGAGCTTTCATCTTTGCTATATCAGATAAATTTGTAAACTCATTATCAAAAGTGCTCATCACTTTCTTTGCTCTTTCTAGAGGGTCATCTTCTACAATTTGTGTAGATATAATGCCTTGTAACTTCTCAGTAATATCCTTCAGGCATCCTTCAAGACTCTTTACTTTCTTGTTCTTTCTAATGATCTTGTTCAAAGATGTGATCAATTCCCTCTGATCATCATCATCTACTTCCTTTCCCAAATTCTCAATCATAGAACCAATCTGAGTTTTCTTGCTAGTCTCAGGCATAAGACTGATTTCTTCTATCACTTTACGTTCTACAATTTTAGTTTCTATCTTCTCTTCTCCTTTGATACTATTCTACTCTTCAAAAGCCGAATTGTCAACAATATTTTCAAGATTCTTGAATAAGTTATCATCACTATCCAAGGTGATCTTTGTTCCTTCAACATTCATGGCTTCATCCTCAATATTTATGGCTAGTGGAGAGGGAATGTCCTCTTGTTCTACTTCTTCTACTTGATCTTTAGATTCTGCTGCAACTGATGGTTCTCCAGCATTCTCTATCATAACCTTAGTGATTGCTTGCTTTATTTTTATGTTAATTTCTTCATAACTGCCTCCCATAATCTAAATAGTTCTCTTCTTGGTTCTCATATGGGTGTTTAGATCCTTCATGATCTATTTGAAGTGTTCTTCATCTCTCACAACACAAAGTTTTCTTACAAGATTTTCACTAATAGTTATATCTTCCTCTGATGCTCTCTTCTTTCTATTTACAAGTTTCTTGTACAAGTCATCAGGTATCTTACCCTGAATTGTGTCAAATTTCTTATTAGATAAAATCATATACTTCACCACTGCATTTTCTAGATTTGGTCTTTTTGCATAACCATAGAGATCATAATATTTGTTCATCTTTGTAAAGTCTCCATCTTGAATAATCTGTTCATTAACCTTTTCAATTCTAGGTTTCCAAGTTCTCTTCTTAACAGGAGTGTCTTCATCATCTTTTATTTCTACAATTTCCCTTTGAACTGGTAGCACCAATGTCTTCTGCCTCTTACCCAGTCCAGTAGCAATCTCTTTTATTTTCTTGCTAGGTGTGGAGGAGGTTGATCGAGTAGATTTTCTTGTTTCTTGATCCTTCTCTATTTCTTCCACTTTCACCTTAACTTGTGTTTCTCCTTGTTGTATTGCAATTGATGACAAAGGTGGCATAGACAAAACTTCTTTTTGTCCAATTTTTCTAACTGTTGCTATTGTTTTCTTGGCTACCAAGAACTCATGTTCAGTCATCCCTGTATCTTTTATAATTTTCTTGATTGTACTCTCAACTCTTTTCTTTGATTATTTTTCTTCAAGGATGGTCTTTGTGAAGTTGAAGTTCTCCTCAAAGGTTCCAAACCTGTTACTGTGAATATTCATCTTGCACTTAAGTAGTCTACTCACATATTCTTATGTCTCAATCTAAAATATTTTATAGCCAAGAGGGTCTATGAACTCTATCCTAGGTTCTACTGCTTCAATGTAAGTAAAGTCAGTATCAACCATGAAACATATCTCATTTTTATACTTCTCCACAAGAGACTATGGGATCCTTGATCTGTTTGACATCAAACTCTAAAAATTTTTAATTACCAACACTGCACTTTCATTTACTTTATCAATAACATGCCTCCTATACACTAGGTTAATCCTTTCGATTGTAGTTTGGCCATCATTCCAGTCATTTCCAATGGTGTATAGAAATCTTCTCAATAAATGAAAAAACATATAAGTGATTAAAGATGAGAATCTAAACTATGAATACTTAGTCTTCTTTATCTTTTCCAAATTCTCAAACAATTGAATTCTCAAAATCTCACACATGTCAACTTGTACTTTATCAACACACATCAAATAAGCCACATGTATCATTCCAGCTGCCATGTCATCCTCTCTTGAGTTATCACAAAACTTAGTTGTTAGGATCTTACACAAGTATCTGACATCATCTTGTTGTATCTTGCTGATTACTATTCCTCTACCATTGTAGGATGAATTTGTGTTGTCTATGACTATTTTCCTCATATTTTTCTCATTCAAAGGAATGGCTCTAGTTTTAGATAGTCTAGTTACCTCATGAATTAAGTCAGCTGTGATATCTATCACTCTGTCATCTAACCAAAACTTTCCATTGTGAATTCTGCTTAGGATTATCTTGGTACATTATTCATTGTCAAATTCATATTGTAAATCATACTTAATGATCTCATTCTCTTTCAAATGCTCAAATCCTACTTTCAATGACATGTCCTGATTATAGATTTTCTGATATTCCTTAGTGAAATCACTATCAATGATAGTCTCTAGTTTACATCCCAGATAACTTCTAACATTCTCTAGATGTAAAACTTCATCTGGTACAGATGATAAAGCTAACCTAGGATCATCTTCCAAGGGTTCTATTGGTTCCCTTTTCATCTTAGGTCTATTCTTATCTCTAACATTGTGAATCAAAGAAACATCCATGATTTCCTCTAATTCCTTAACTGATTTAAAGATATGCCAACTAAAATACCTCGATTCCATGATTTAGGGCTTGCGTAGATTTCGCACAAAAATTCTTCACCAAATCCTTGCAAAACACTTCCAATCACTGCTCTTCGATCTCCTTAAAACTTGCATTCACTTCAATGATCAAATAATACCATTTTTGACCTTTTATCATTTCAATCTCACTTAGATCTGACATCGCATTCAATTCTTTTGCCGCTTCTTTCCAAAAAGTTGATTATGTTAACCTACAAAACTTAAAACTTCTTGCGATCTCGCAAAACATAATATTTTTCTTTGCACTCTTAACCATAGTATTAGAACATCATATAATACCTTGCCTTAACTGCGCAAGACTCAATTCATCATATATCAATTTCTACACTAATCTAAGTTCCTATTTTACTATAATTTTCCATGAATTAAGTACTTTGAGATGGGTCAGGTAAAGATTCATTCTTACCATTTAATACTTCATCTTTCTGACTACCTTCAATGCTGAATATCTCTCCTTGATCTGTGCTTTTAACAAACTTCACTTCATCTGAATTACTACAACATCCTTTATGACTATTGCTTGCATCGTCATTTCTTCTTTCATGACTTCTAGGGTTAGGATTGGTATGAAAAACTCTATTGTTCATTATGAAAAACCTTGTTTTATGTCCAATATTGTTACATATCTGACAAATTATTCCATTATTTCCATATCTTGGTCTGGGCTGGCTGATTTGTGATCTGCAATTTCTAGAAATGTGTCCAACCTTGTTGCATCTAGAACATACTACTTCATTTCTTCTGTTCATATCTTCAGTAGGTTTCTTATCTGCATGGTTAGTATTTGTAAACATTCTACTACTATTTTTATTCTCAACAAATTTAGGTTTTCTACATTCAATAGCTCTATGTCCAAAACCATGACAATTATAATAATAACCATTAAGAGGTTGAAATTTCTTACCTGTGCAATCTCTCTTCATATGACCAATAGTATTACAAGAAAAACATCTACCTTTGAATTCTCTTTGCATACCTTTAGGTGATTCCTCTTTCTTAGGTGGTTCTTCTTCCTTAGGTGTATCTTCAGATTTGTTTATCTCATTAGACTTCTTCTCATCTATGCTTTCAGATATTTTCAAATCTGGTTCCTTGCTTTCTTCATTTGCTTTAAAAGTGTTGAATCCAAGACCAGTTTTATCATACAATGGTTTTTGATAAGATATTTGTTCATCAATCTTCTCATTAGTTGAATATAGTCTTTCAAGTTGCTGCTTAGATTGAGTCAGTTCTCCTTTCACAATTTTATTGTATTTCTCAAGTTCAGCACACTACAAATTGACTTTCTCAAGTTCAAATGTTGCTTTACCAAGTTTAGATTTCAGCCCTTCATTTTCAAGCTTAAGATTTTCATTCTCAAATTTTAGATTTGCTTCATTCTTGCCATTTCCATCTTTCAAACTTAGCTGCAAATTTTCTATCTTCAGTTCATGTTTAAGGATCTCATTTTCCTTTTCTAAGTTGTCATCACAATCTTCAATGTGAATTTTGGATTCCTTTTCAGATTTTAGATCTTCCAACTTGTTTTTCAGTTTCTCAATGAGGTTCTTTGCATCATCATATTTTCCTTTCAGAGTATCTCTTTCTTTAGTAAGCATATCAATCTCTTCAAGAGCTTCTTCAAGATTCTTCTGTAGCTGATCCATATCCATAAAGATCTTACTCAAGCTACTAGGCTTTCCTTGAATGATTATTTTCCAAGTAACTAAGCTCTGATACCAATTGTTAGAAATAGGGAATACTGCGAGGGGGGGGTGAATCAGTATTCTACAAACTTTTACTTTTTCCCAATTATGAATATAACAAATTATCTTAATGCATGCATAACATTGAAAGCTAAACAACATGCATAGCAATAAAACTAAAGAACTCATAACACATTATTTGTTCTCGAGGAAACCCTGGGCAAGGGAAAACCCCGGTGGGGATGGTACCCACAAAGATCTACTAATCAAAAGTATTATGTTAAGGATGTTGACCCTGTTAGGAGTCTATTACATGCGTATAGTGTCTCAGTCCTGATTAAGGGACTATAGGCCTTGTTAGAAGCCTCAACCCTATTAGGAGTTGGTAGTACAAAATGTGATTACCAGATGAGCCCACTACCCAAACAAGTAATATACAATATTCACTGATTACAAAAATAGGTCAAGGTACACAACCTTATACTGCTTGCATCAATATCTCTTCACTGCTCTTTCACTTTCGCTATTACATTCGCATATATATTACTCTTCTTACAATTACATCTTTACATATCTTTATACAAGTTATTAAGATTAATAACTTTTCAGTTGGCTATCATATTACAAGATATCTTTATCCAAGGGTTAACATCTAGGATGGCATCCCTTTATATTGTTAAGTCATTATTTTGATAAACAAAATAATCCCTTAACTCTTTAACATTTATGTCTTCATATTCTGTCATGTCAGCTTAACACTATCTTTAGTAGAACTGCCATAACTTATTCTGTACATGTCGTACTAACTTGCGCTCTGAGGTGAGTCTTCAATAGTCACCATAGTGTCTATGTTCAAGTTTGCAAGCACTGAACTTACTCCAATCAACATCACCAATCAAAATTGTCATTGCGCTCTGACATACTAGCTCTCTGACCTGTGCGATCTTCATGTAGATCATATGTTTCCATAATGACAACATCTATGTAACCAACTCAGCCAAATTTCCAACACTCCTAACAATGTTGTAAGATCTTCTAACAGGGATCATTATACTCTAGTGCAGTTTATAGTGGGTGCTAATTCCCACCGGAGTTTTTACCTATTTGGGTTTCCCCATAACCAAAATTGTGGTGTTGTGTTAAGTTTTATCTTATTGTGTGTGTGCTTAATATTATTCTATACTTAATTGGATAAATAATTTAATCTTGTAGATAACTGATTCACCCCCCCTCCCCCCCCTCTCAGTTATCTCTTGGGACTATTCCTAACAATTGGTATCAGAACCAAGTGCCTCGGAGAGAAATTTTAACAACTTGAGGTTGATCAAATGGCATTCTTTAGAAAAGAAAATCCTAAGTTTGATGGACAGAATTATCTAGACTAAAAGAAAAAAATAACAACACATTTGCAATGCATTGGTTTTGAGATTTTTGAAGTAGCTACTCGAGAAGGTTAGATTCCCTCTCTATCAGATCTTGCAAAAGATGATGCAACTATTAAACAAAAGGAAATGTTCACTCCAAGTGCAACTGCCAAAGAAGCCCTTATCAGCACCTTATCTGACAGAGAGTTTTCAGAGATCAAGAAAGTAGATAAAGCCTACATAATATGGAAGTATCTAGAAGACATGTTTGAAGGAGATATCCAAGCCAAGAATGTGCACAGAAAGACATGGAAGAAAAGATATAATACTTTGGAGATGCTACCTGAAGAGAACATCAGATCCTACAATCAAAGATTTAATGAAGCAGTTGCAAGAATCGGGAACAATGGTGGAGTAATTTTGGAAGAAGACATAATGGATAAGTTGATGACTACCCTAACAAGAGAATATGAGAGCAAGATAAACATCCTAGATGAGACTATGCAGTTTTTAAAAGACTTCAGAAGAGAGACCTTAATTAGCAAGATTTTAGCATTTGAGATATCAAGTTTGAAGACAGAGCCTAAAAGTGAAACAACATTCAAAGCCTCAGTCCATGGTAAGAAATCCTTGAACACTTCTGGTAATTTTGATAATGAAGATGAGGATAAAGAACTAGATGAATTCATTTCTATGATTGCTAAGAAAGAAAGAAAAGGGAAAGGAAAATATGAAGGTCAATTATTGATGCAGGGGCATTCTAGGGTACTTAGTGGATCTGTATGGAGGTGTGTTATTTGGCTGGTATTACTCGATTGCAGCCTTGACCAACGGTCTTGGTCATTGAAGGAAGCTCAGTCACTGAAGGAACTCAGTAATCTCTGGTGCTCAATAAAAGTGTTACTCGGTGATGCCTATGGTGCTCGATCAACACTGGTGCTTGGCGATGTTTGGCATGCTCGATTATTTTACTGGTGCTCAGTAGTTCTGGTTTACCGAATGGAGTTCTGTGTGATTTGTTGGGCTGACTTGGTGCATTTATTGTTGGTAGCTATTGTTACAGGCCGACATGTTGGATTTAATTATTGTAAGGCTATTTTGAAGCTGACTTATATTGCATTTAATATTTGTTAGGGGAAGTTGATGGTTTCATCTAGCTGACTTGTGGCTAATGATTAGTATTTATAGGATGTTTGGGGTAGTTGTTTAGGCATGACTTGATGACTTGATGACTTAGCAAGTCAAATTAGAGGTTCTAAAAGATGGAGCTGGAAAAGTTGTGGAAATGATCTTGCATGATCTTGCAGATCAGATTGTTATCTGATAGTTTGTAGTTGCAGATCTAGTGGTTTGCACATTTGGAGACAAGGAGATTGCTTGGAGGCTTGCGAGCTCAAGTTTAGATCTGCCTTAGGGTTTCCATCAGTTGTTGATTGTTTCAGAGCTAAAGTAGCTAGGATTGTATTGGATATGTGTGGATCTTCAAGAGCTTGATTATGTTTGTAATTGGCCCTAACTCGGAAGGCCTTACAGCCGAGCATGTTAATGAAAATTTATTTGAAACATCTTGTTGTGTTGATTTTATCACTGTGTAATTCTAAAGCTGCAAGGCTGGATTGTCCTTAATTGGATACTCCCTACCTTGGTTTGCGTCAGGTGGTATCAGAGCAAGAGTTGATCTTGTGGAGCAAAGGTTGACCTAGCAAGGCTGATCTTGAAAAGTTGATCTTGTTGGTGAAGAGATTGTATGATCTGAGTTGCAGATCTGGAGAACTGAACTTGTAGATCTTGCCCTAGTTTTTTGTGCAAGGTGGAAAGTTGAGATTTTACTTGCATACAACTTGGAGATTGCCACAAGGTGGTCAGTGTAGGGTTTGTTGTAGAGGGTTTCTCTTATCTTTAAGGTTTCCTCTGAGAAGATTGGACCCTAGAGTACTTGCAGATCTCTGTAATACTATGGAATCTAGGATTACAAAGAAGGTGAAATCAGATTTTAGATCTAAGATGGAATTGATGAAGAATGACATGGTCACCGAGATCATGAGATTTGTTGTTGGTGTACCTCAGAATGTTGGTACTGAAGATGGTTATGAGGAAGTTGTTGAAGACTTTGAACCTATTGGATCTAGTGGTGATGATTGGAGGGATAGATCTGGTGAAGACAGAACTGCTCGATTGCCTAGATCTGGAGCTCGGTTAAGTAGTAGTTACCAAATGGAAGTTTCTACTTTCTCTGGTACTTTGAAGCTTGAGAACTTGATTGATTGGATTGGTGAGCTTGAAGATTTCTTTGAGCTGGAAGAAATTGAAGATCCTCTTCAAGTGAGATTAGCTCAAACAAATTTGAAAGGACATGTTCCTCTTTGGTGGAAAGAACAACACAGAGATAGAGAAGATGAAGGTGAAATGAAGATCAATTGGTGGAGGTTGATGGTGAAAAAATTGAAAGCTAAGTTCATACCTTCTGACTATGAGAATGACTTGTTTAAGAAGTTGTAGAATCTGAAACAAAAGGATTTGTCTATTGAGGATTATACCGAGGAGTTCTACAAACTTACTATTCGGTCTGGACACTGAGAGATTGGTAAGGAAAAGGTAGCTCGGTATGTGAATGGTTTGAGATTCAATATTTAGGATGAGCTTGGTATGTTGAAGATTGATTCTATGGAAGATTATTATCAGTATGATCTAAAGGCTAAATATAAGTTGAAGAGGAAATAACATATTAATCCCCAAGGGAAGGAAAAGATTAATCACTCGATGAAGGAAAAACTGACTAATACAAAAGATGAATAGAAACCTATAGAACTGAAGAAGAAGGCAAGTGGAGTTATTTTTAAGGGTAATTTCTATAACTATGGAGAGGAAGGACACCATTATTTTGAGTGTACATAGAAGAAGCTTGGTGACCGACAAACTGCTATGGTGAATGAGAATGAACCTAAATCTGAGAACTTTCTTCTTCGATGAACATTTCTCAGTACAAATGAGGAATCTTATCACAGGAGTAACTTGTTTAGGACCTAGTGCAAGTCTGGAGGTAAACTCTATGATGTTATTGTTGATAGTGGAAGTATTGATAACCTTGTTGCTGAGGACATGGTTCAAAAACTTGGGTTGAATAGAATGAAGCATCCTCGTCCTTATAGGATTGGTTGGTTGCAAGATGTTCATGCTCTAGAAGTAAGAGAACAATGCTTCATTGATGTTCAGATTGGCCAATATAAGGATCTTGTGTTATGTGACATTGTGAAGATGAATAGTTGTGATATATTTCTCGATTGACCTTGGCAATATGATTGAAGAGCTATGTATGACTGTGTCTAAAATGTGTTTACTGTTGAGAAGGATGAAAGGAAGTTTTCCCTGATGCCTTTGCTGGATATAGCGCTCGGTAAGAGAAGCCTGAGTATCGATAGCCATGTTGAGTTTGTAGATCTTGAAGGTGTGGTTGATCAGTGTGAAGGAAAAACTTGCGTGTTGTCGAGGAAAGACTTGAAGAGATAGAGAAAGTTGAAGTGGAAAAGTATGCAAATTGAAAAGGTGGAGGACTTGTATGTGAAGAACCAATTCAAGGTTTATGTGTTGAATCTTGAAAGATGTTCTTCTCACATATGAACATCTTTTCAAACCTGGGGTGTCTGATGTAGGGGCATTCTAGGGTACTCGGTGGATCTACATGGAGGTGTGTTATTTGGCCGATGTTACTCGGTTGCATCCTTGATCGATGGTCTCGGTCATTGAAGGAAGCTCAGTCACTGAAGGAACTCAATACTCTCTAGCACTTAGTGAAAGTGTTACTCGGTGATGCCTACGGTGCTTGGTTGACACTGGTGCTTGGCGATGCTTGGCATGATCAGTTATTTCACTGGTGCTCGGTAGTTCTGGTTTACCGACTGGAGTTTTGTGTAATATGTTGGTCCGACTTGGTGCATTTATTGTTGGTAGTTGTTGTTATAGGCCAACATGTTGGATTTAATTATTGTAAGGCTATTTTCAAGCTGACTTGTATTACATTTAATATTTGTTATGGGGAGTTAATGGTTTCATCCAGCTAACTTGTGGCTGATAATTAGTATTTATAGGATGTTTGGGGTAGTTTTTTAGGCATGACTTGATGAATTGATGACTTAGCGAGTCAGATCATAGGTTCTCAAAGCTGGAGTTGGTGAAGTTGTGGAAAACATCTTGCATGATCTTGCAGATCATATTGTTATCTGATAGTTTGTAGTTGCAGAGCTAGTGGTTTGCACACTTGGAGACAAGGAGATTGCTTGGAGGCTTGCAAGCTCAAGTTTAGATCTGCCTTAGGGTTTCCATCAGTTGCTGATTGTTTCAAAGCTAAACTAGCTAGGATTATATTAGATCTGTGTGGATCTTGAAGAACTTGTTTATGTTTGTAGTTGGCCCTATCCCGGAAGGCCTTACAGCTAGGTATGTTAATGAAAATTGATTTGAAACATCTTGTTGTGTTGAGTTTTCCATTGTTTAATTATGAAGTTGCAAGGTTGGATTGTCCTTAATTGGATCCTCCCTACCTTGGTCTGTGTAAGGTGGTATATGAACATGTTTTCGAACCTGGGGTGTCTGATGCAGGGGCATACTACGGTACTCAATGGATCTGCATGGAGGTGTGTTATTTGGCCAGTGTTACTCGGTTGCAACCTTGACTGATGGTCTCATTCATTGAAGGAATCTCAGTCATTGAAGGAACTTGGTAAACTTTGGCACTCAGTGAAAGTGTTACTCAGTGATGCCTGTGGTGCTCGGTGATGCTTGGCATGCTCGGTTATTTCACTGGTGCTCGGTAATTTTGGTTTATCAACTAGAGTTTTGTGTGATTTTTTGGGCCGACTTGGTGCATTTATTGTTGGTAGTTGTTGTTATAGGCCAACATGTTGGATTTAATTATTGTAAGGCTATTTTGAAGCTGACTTGTATTACATTTAATATTTGTTAGGGGGAGTTAATGGTTTCATCTAGCCTACTTGTGGTTGATGATTAGTATTTATAGGATGTTTGGGGTAGTTTTTTAGGCATGACTTGATGACTTGATGACATAGCGAGTCAGATCAGAGGTTCTAAAAGCTTGAGCTAGCGAAGTTGTGGAAAAGATCTTGCATGATCTTCCAGATCAAATTTTTATCTGGTAGTTTGTAGTTGCAAAGCTAGTGGTTTGCACACTTGAAGACAAGGAGATTTCTTGGAGGCTTGCGAGTTCAAGTTTAGATTTTCCTTAGGTTTGATCTTGTTGGTGAAGAGATCATATGATCAGTGTTTTAGATCTGTGGCACTAAACTTGTAGAATATTGCCCTAGTTGTTCATGCGAGGTGGCAGGATGCGATCTGACTTTCTTACAATTTGGAGATTGTCACAAGGTGGTCGGTGTTGGGTTTGTTGAGGAGATTGGTTTTCATGTTCATTCAGTCGTGCCTAACATGGAAATTGTAGAGCATCTAGTTTTACTTGATCAGATTTTTGGGTATGGGGTTACCAGTTGTTGAACACCTTCCTGATGTTGGTATTACCGACCTGTTTCTATTTGGTGTTGTGGTGCTAATGTTGTTTGTTGGTTGTGGACTTGAGTTGTTGGTTGATAGTGATAAGTCTTATGATGGGATTCTAAGATGGGATTCTTCTTTGATCCTTGGTGATGGGTTGAAGGCTCAGGTTTTTTAGGATGTTGGACATGCTGATTTGCTAAGTTGCAGATTGGTTCTCTTTCTTGTGATGGAGTGGAAACCTTTGGTGAAGATGAAGTGGAGTTGGTGGTTTTTAGATGTTCCCTTTGGTGAGAAAGTGTGGGAAACACTTTTATTTGTACCCCAGGAGTCTGATGTAGTGGCATCCTGGTTTATTGCTTGGTGCTTGAAGATTCTGGTAGTCTCGCTAACTATCTGGTAGAGTTCAATTACTTGGCTAGTGATTTTGGTAGAAGACTGGAGTTTCTCAGTCTTGGTGGTGATTCTCATTTGGAATTTTTGGTGGATCTCGGTGGATGTTGGTTACTCAGTGACTTGGTGTTTTTTTGCTCGGTGCTCAGTTACCGATGGGGTCTCGGTGTTCATGCATGTTGCTCGGTCGCTGAAGTGGCTCAGTCACTGGAGGACTCAGTCACTGAAGGGAGCTCAGTCATTGAAGGAGACTTAGCATTTCTAGTGCTCGGAGCTTGGTTGGTATGGTTTCTCGGTATATTTCCCAATGCTCAGTAGTTTGGCTTACTGACGGATATTCTTGGAGATTCATCTTGGCCGATTGGTGCATTTAATCTAGGTCGCATTCCTTGAGTTATGGATTGACCATTGGACATGTGGAGGACCTAGATCTGGCATGTTGCATTCTTCTATGTGGATCTGGAGGCCGACTTGGTGATTTAGATATTTGTGAAGTTATTTGTGAACCGAGTAATGTTTGGCATTTAATATTTATATCTTTTGGAAGCTGACTAGCTTTTGGGATTTAATTGTTTGTAAAGCTGACTTGTGGTTGGAAATTAGTATTTAAGAAGATGTTTGGGTAGTTTTTTAGGGGAAGATGATAGTGGATTTGTGAAAGCATGAGTTTTTGACTAGTAGAGATCTAGAGTTAGATTAGATCTAGCAGAGTTAGTATCTTGTGAGCTTAGGTAGCAGAAGATTGCTTGGTGACCTATGGGTACAAGTTCAGATTCTTCTTGGAGTACCTACTAGTGTCCTATTATGTAGTAGACCTGGGCTAGCTGAGAGTGGTGAATTTGTGGAAAAGATCTTACATGATCTGATAGTTTGTAATAGCAGAGCTAGTGGTTGAGACTTGGAGACAAGGAGATTGCTTGGAAGGTTGTGAGTACCATTTAAATGCTTTTCATGTAACAAGATTGGTCACTTTGCATCTAAGTGTCCTACAAGAGTCAAGAAGTTCAAAACTAATTTCAAGCCTAAATATACAAAAGAATGTTACTATGTTGGAGATGGAGTATCAAATGAAGATTCGGGAGAAGATGAAATTGGATTCATTTCTATTGAAGATATGGAGAAAATGTTTAATGAGATGGATATTGAAGATGAAAAGAAAGCACAAGAGCTAGCATTAATTTCAGAAGCTGACACCAGAATAGACTGGATCATTGACAGTGGTTGTTCACATCAAATCACAGGAGATAAAGATATATTTGTACATTTGGATAAGTACAAAGGCATGGTTATATTTGGAGACAAAACTCCTAAACCTATCATAGGTAGAGGAGCTATCACTTTGGATGGAAAGAATAACATTGATGATGTTCTATATGTTCATGGTTTGCAGCATAACCTACTAAGTGTTGGATAGTTTCTTGACAAAGGATATCAGTTGGAATTAAAAGATAATAAGTGCATCATTAGTAACAAAGAAGGAGTAATGATTGCATCAGGTTCAAAGATAAAAGGTAATGTTTTTTAGCTTAACTCTAAAGCAAGTTGTTTTCTTGCAAAAGTAGATGATAGTTGGTTATGGCACAAAAGACTATGTCACATCAATTTTGACAATATAGTAAAGATAAGAAATGTAAAGGTTGTAAGAGACCTCCCTAGTATTACATTCACCTCTGATAGATTTTATGAGTATTGTGAAGAACATGGGATAAATAGATAGCTAAGTGCACCTAGAACCCCTCAGCAGAATGGAATTATAGAAAGAAGAAATAGGATCATACTTGACATAGCGCACACAATCATGATTGAAGGAAAAGTTGCACACACCTATTGGAGAGATGCAAGAAATATTATAGTCTATACTATCAACAGAATTCAATTAAGGTCAGGCACAGACAAGACACCTTATGAGCTTTGGTTTGGAAATTTACCTATAATAAAATACTTGAGAATCCTTGGAAGCAAGTGCTACATCAAGACAGATGAAGCTATTGGAAAGTTTGATGCAAGAAGTGATGAAGGTATTTTTCTTGGTTACTCTACTAAAAGAAAAGCTTATAGATGTTTTAACTTAAGATTGAAACAAATCATTGAAAGTGCTCATGTAAAGATTGATGAAAATTTTATGATTCAAGAGAGATATCATGATTATGCACCTATGATTGAAGAAGAACCTAGTCCTACCAATAGAGAAATATTTGTTGAAGAATTATTTGACAGCATTGATGTATTACTCAATGATCCTTAAACAAGTGAAGAAGAATCATAGAAGATAGATGAGAAAGTCACACCTAATATTCCAAAATTCACATCTAGATACCATTCAAAAGGAGATATCATTGGAGATCATAATAGAAAAGTCATGATAAGATCAAAAGCAAAAATAGTCAATGAAGCGGTATGTTTACTTTCACAAATTAAACCTTTAAGTGTTGAAGATGCATGTAATGATTCAGATTGGCATGAAGCAATGAAAGAAGAGTTAGATTAGATAGTTAAGAATGATACATGGGAACTAGTCCCCAAGCATAGTGACAAAAATGTGATTGGAACCAAGTGGATATTCAGAAATAAGATAAATGAAGATGGAACAGTAGTAAGAAACAAAGCAAGACTAGTATGTAAAGGATATGAGCAGAGAGAAGGAATTGATTACTCTGATACTTTTTCCCATGTAAGCAGATTGGAAGCCATAAAGTTATTTCTAGCCTATACTACATTCAAAAACTTTAAAGTATATCAGATGGATGTCAAGTCAGCATTCCTGAATGGAGAGTTGAAGGAAGAAGTCTACATAGAGCAGCCTGAATGATTTAGCTTATCAAAAAAACTTGATATATTATGCAGACTGAAGAAAGGCCCATGTGGACTTAAGCAAGCCCCTAGAGCATGGTATGAAAGACTAGATGATTACTTGACAAAGATCGGATTCAAGAAAGGAGCAACAGATTGTAACTTATTCATAAGAGAGACACCTAATGGATTATTACTAGTTGTTGTTTTTGTTGATGACATTATTTTTAGTGGTAATGACAAGATTAGTGCAAAATTTGCTAAAGAGATGCAGAGAAAATTCGAAATGAGCATGATTGGACCTATCAAGTACTTTTTGGGATTGAATGTGCAGTAGATAGACAAAGGTATTTTTATTAATCGGTCTTAGTATGTGAAATAAATCTTAAATAAGTTCAAGATGGATGATTGAAAGCCACTAAGAACCCCTATGATAATAGGAAGAAAGCTTTCAAAAGAAGATGACTCTACAGCTGAAGACAAGACCCTATATAAGTCTATGATTGGTAAACTCATATGTCTTACTCAATCTAGACCAGATATTTCTAATGCAGTTCATATTGTTGGAAGATTTGCAACATAACCTAAACAAAGTCATCTTACGGCAGTAAAGAGAATATTCAAATATTTGAAAGGAACTATAGACTATGGTTTACGGTATCCTAATTCAGAGAATGTATAACTTCATGTGTATACAGATGTAGATTGGGTAGGTTGCATTGATGATAGGAAGAGTACCTCAGGATGAGCAGTGTTCCTTGGAGATAGACTAGTTACTTGGACAAGCAAGAAGCATAATTGTATTTCTCAATCCATAGAAGAAGTAGAGTATGTAGCTAAGGCATTAAATTTTTCTACAATTGTGTGGATCAAACTGATGATAAAGGATTTTGGAATCCAGATTGATTATCCTATTTTTATTCATTGTAACAACACTAGCACTATCAATATGTCAAAGAACCCTGTGATGCATGTAAAGACAAAACACATTGAGATAAAATATCACTTCCTAAGAGAGAAAGTTGCAGAGAAAGAAGTAAAATTGGATTATGTGAATACAAAAGAATAGTTAGTAGACATTTTCACAAAGCCTTTACCAAAGGATACATTTGAGTATCTCAGGGAGAAGCTGGGAGTAATTACCTTCCCTAGATCTGATTAGAGATTGCAGTGTGCATCAGTCCTCAGTGACTGATGAATGGTTGACTACTCTACTTCAGGAGTAGTACCTGTGCTTATTTGTTTTGGCACCCTTTGCCATTGATTTCAAAGGTGGAGTATATAGTCATGAAAAACAAAATAATTGTTTCAATCTAGAAAGGGGGAGTATATAGTAAGAAGATGTAGCAGATGGAGGATTCATCCTTGGGGGAGTTTTGTTGAGGAAATGGAAAATGTTATAAAATAATTATACATTTGGATTGGTGGTGTTTTTCATTCCATATGTTTCCATCAATGCCAAAGGGGGAGATTGTTGGATATTTGCCAGCAAGCCAATGTTGACTGTATGTTTGTCATTGATGACAACATATGGTAAGCAGTGTGCATTGTAGTTCTATGTAGATAGACTTGAGCATGTTTTGTATGGATATGTTATCACCATGATATCATAGATGCAAAGGTCGATTCTAAGTGTAGTCAATTGTGCAGTTGTTTGTAATAGTTGTGTTCATGATAGTGTTACAGGCAAAGTTTTATATGTGATTATTAGTATGGTTATGTTAGAGCCTTGCACATTTATATTTGTGTTGTAGACATGTTTGTGGAGCTATGCTCATGGACATAGAGTTATTTGTGTAGTACAAGTTAAGTTATGATGTTTCTATTTGCTAGTTATAGTTTACTGAGATTATTTGATGGAGCCGACAGTGTTTATATTGTTTTATTAGTTGCACCTATCATTTTGATATGCGTGTTTGGTTTCATGTTTGGTGATGAGTTAAGAATGTTTGGTTAAGAGCACATAACATATTTCAGCATGAGAATAAAGTTTTAGTTAATTTGGTGGAGCTGACTGTGTGAAGCAACGCATCTACTCGTATTGAGTTGCGCGGTCCTTTTTGTGTTGTGTGCTTAGTTTAGCCATTAGAGATGTTATTGAAGAGTTATATTGTTTCTCTATTATTATTTCAAGGAATTTCTAATAGGTCAACTTGATTATATCATTTGGAGAAAGATAATTATAGCTTGTCAGTTGTGATTGCTAAGCGTGATGGAGAGAGAAGAGCAGAAGATGTGAATGTACTGAGACAGTCAATCATCAGTTGAATATCTATGTGAAGAAGCAGAGAGTATATGTTATTCATTAGAACTGATCAAGACAGCAAGTCTACTTTCCAACTCACCAAAATCTAGATATAGTGTGTATCTGTTATACAAAAGGTTGTAACCTTCACCAATTGAGCAGTGTGTCCTCACCTTTAACAAGGTTATTTGTAAAAGACTCCTAACAAGGCCCAACCCTTGACCAGGTCACTATACTTCATGCATTGTAAAGATCAACTCCTAACAATGTTGTAAGATCTTCTAATAGGGATCATTATACTCTAGTGCAGTTTATAGTGGGTGCTAATTCCCACCAGGGTTTTTACCTATTTGGGTTTCCCCGTAACCAAAATTGTGGTGTTGTGTTAAGTGTTATCTTATTATGTATGTGCTTAATGTTATTATGTACGTAATTAGATAAAGAATTGAATCTTGTAGATAACTGATTCACCCCCCCCCCCCCCCCTCTCAGTTATCTCTTGGGACTATTCCTAACATGAACGATGTCAACAAAATGTTTGCTCATTAGCATGGGAATGTGTTGCTTCATTGGTTAAATAATCCTATCATAATGGAGATTCCAATGTTACATGAATGGAAATTGATCTATCATATGGTTTAAGAGGTAGACAGGTATGTATAAATTTATTAATCATGACCCATATGTTTAATATCAACTCATGATGTAAATAATTTTTACATGTTTGAAAAATTGTAGGTCAAGCACCACAAAGATGTGTACTACCATGGCCATAAATATCACATAAAAATTTTGGACGACATGAAGAAAACTTGTGATTCTGGGATAATTGCAGTCTTTGAGGTCACTAATATTTCATCTAGAAACAACAAACATCCTCAAGAATCTCAAAACTGATACTATAGAATTTTGGATGATGTACTTGAGTGTGACTTTAAATCCCTCAAATTAGTTATATTTATCGTCAAATTGTACAGGCTATGATTGAATCCAAATGATCTTTATAGAACTGTTATTCAACATGATAATGGATTTACAATGATTAATACAAGGTCATTTGAGCTAGTTGACGATGAACCCTATGTTCTTCCAAGACAATGTGAGCAACTATTTTACATAGAGGCTCCACATAAACTGGGTGTGTTATTTGTTGTTACTAATAATCCAAGAGGAAGGCCAATAAAGTATAATGTGATGGAAGAAGAAGAACAAGAAGATGGTGATGATGATGATGATGACTGTGGTGGTGGTGGTGGTGGTGGTGATGATGATGATGATCATCATCATCATCATCATCATCATCATCATCATCATCATCATCATCATCATCATCATAATCATCATCATCATCATCATCATCATCACCACCACCACCACCACCACAGTCATCATCATCATCATCATCATCATAATGATGGTAATATTGATTTATTCATATAAAATTATTTGACTTATATGTTTTCATAGTTAATTTATTATGTATTAAACTCTAATGGCATGGTATAATTAATTCATTGTGTTCAATTCTAATGATTATAACATATCTGATTTATGATACACGTGTTTCAATTATTACTTATATATTTAATGTATTTATCATTTAATAAATTACCAATGTATCGCTTATGATGCTCAATTGTTGGTGTTGATTACATGTATATATTTTGTGTGATTGTCACCCTTTGTGGAAATAGGCAATTGACTATAGACATCATCACCCCTTTTGTTGACGATCTTGCATAGGACACATAAAGTAAAGGTAAGGAATTAAAAAATATACAATGACTATGATCAATGCATATTGTTCATGTTGTCTTCTATGTAATTTGTAGCATACATATCATGTAATTTTTAGTAAACATAAGATAAATGATTCACATATGCAAAAACTTTAACCCCTTTTATGAGGATCATACATAGTGACATGGATCGGAAGGTATAAGTCAATACACCCTATAGAAATAGTTTATTATTTTCTATCTTTCTCTTTATGACCATCTTCATTGAGTGGTTTAATAATAAGGTACTAATTTTCTCATGATTTAACAGTACTACCCTCAACATCAATTTTAGGGCAGACTTCATCAATGGTACCCTCATTTAGCAAAATATCTTGCTCCTTACCAACTATATCTTTCATTTGATGGACTAAAGGAACCACCTAATAGGTACTTGTAATATATGTCTTCCTCGATTGAGGGAAATGCGGGAATAGAAGACGAAAGTAAGACATGTAGTAGCACTAAAATAGGGAGATCAACTAGAGGTCAAAACATTAGAAGAAAATTCAATAAACGCATGCAATTTTTATTTTTTGAAGGGGGTCATGTTCTTATGATGATGAGACCAAAGGAAACATCAAGGTTCCCTTGAGGTACACACATCTTCAGAAAGAAAGGGTACCCAAGGAACTACCTCCAATTAACATTGATTTTTGTGTTAACGAGAGGATATATCACATAGCTCCATCGTCATTACATGGTTTGGGCCTATTTTCCATGGATGGCATTAAGGTATGTTACAAAAAAGTTTTTGAATTGATGGAGTATGTTGGACCTTGTTACAATTACAATAATTGGATGCGGATTATTTGATATAAAAAAAGTATGTGTAGGTATGAACTGTCAACAAATTATATACAATGGAAAGAAAATGATCAAAGTAAAATATTTTCTATGTACATTGACAGGAGGCTAAAAGCAATAGGGAATATTGTGGGTTTTATAAGTAGTACATCACCTGGTTCAGCTAATAAGTGACCCAATTGCATATTCGAGGCACATGAGGGAAATCATGTTTTTGTATGTGTGATAAAATCAATAAGTGCAAGGGAAGAGCTGCTCATAGATTGTCATTTGAATCACATAGATACAAACAAAGTTACTATCATGGGGGTGGTAAGTACTATATACCATTTAAACTAACCTCCAATTAATGACTCCAATATACTATTATATTAATAAGTTTTTTTGCTAAGTCTATTGCTTTCATTTTGCTGAAGTTTTTATATTTAATCTTGGTCACAGGATGACATGGATCCACCACATGACAGAGGCAGGGATGTTCCTCCCACCCCTTCTTTGATGAAGGTAAACCTTAAATTAATTGTAAAAATTTGATAAAAGAAAAATGTTATATTATTATGTTCTTTTCTTTAGGGTTTTAGAGTTATTCTGATAATTTTACTCATATTCTTGTTAGAAACTGATGTTCAAGGAAAGGGAAAAGTGCCTATAACAATTGAGGTAATAGTTGTAGATTTGGAGGTGACAGTATTATGCGATGATGACATCGCATATACCTATGACCCCATAAATATGGTCAGAAAGACCCTAAAAAATTAATACAGAACTTCTTGGCATCATGCTCCATCCATATCCAAATGAGGAGATGTGGGTGAAGAGAGAGGAATTGATACGGAGAGCACATTGTTTGGTAGTAACAAGTAATGAATCTTTAGTTATAACAAAAGTTCAATAAAGGTTTATATTTTATACTATTTTATGTCATGAACTAAAATATGTATGTGTTCTTCTTACATGAATTTTTGAGTACTCAACCACCTCATCATGGACTTTATGAGGGTGGTACTAGTGTAGGTCCCTCAGGTAAAATAATTCTTAAGTTAACAAGTTACAAGGAATTTTTTTTTGGAACATTCACAAACTTCATTGGACTTACTAATACCCTAGATGAGGTTTTTGTGCCAGTAGTTTTATTCAAACTCATATATCTTAACTCCTCACTTCAAATTTAGAATTTATGTTTCATTTTCCTTGAAACATAAACTACCCTTAAATAGGCATAAAGTGTCTTCAACATTACTGTTTACACTATGACTATCCCACACACCCTGATCACACTTGACTCATGACACTAGCTCTTTGTTTCTTGCATTACACAACTCCAACTGCTATAAAACCTCATGCATGTGAAAGGGACTTGATTCTAGTTCAACATAAAACAAGCATTATAATTTTTCATTGGTAAAATTATAAGATAATATCAACCCTTCTCAAACTAATCTAGTATTGATGGTTTCATAGCAATAAATGCAAACATTAGTGGTTTTGCCTCTATACTTCACAACATATAATCATTCTTCTAATGTTACCCTTTCCTCCTTGCTATGAGTAGTATGGTTAGACTCAGAGGACTCAATGTGGATATTATCATGGAATTTTTTAGGTTGATTTGTCTGATAAGGCTTTCCTCTTAATCTGTGACTTCTTTTAGGAGGATATTTGGTTGTCTTATTAGTTTTTTCTTATTTCTTGTTCTTGGGAACCTTCTCACTAGTGGTTCTAGTCTTTGTCCTCTTATTTCCTCTTCTTTGACATAGGGGTTTTAGGGGACTCTTTTTCTTCTGATTTGTTTTTCCCTGGGCTAGGAGTCTCATGTCCTACCTTTTGTTTCTTTGATTTTCTCCCTAGCCCCTCTATTTACTTACCCTTACCCTTCTTCCTTTGAATAGAAGCCCTAGATTTTACTAGGGTTTCAGGTGTACTCACATTAATCCCTACAGATGGATTCTCATCTCTACCAGATGAAGATTCTAAGGAACTGGCCTCGATTGCAAGAGAACTTACAAATAGGGTTGGCCTTGAGGTAGAGACCCCTCGGCTAATTTTAATGGTTCCTCTATCTGTATTGATTCTCTAAGACACAAGATGACCCATGAGACCTATATTAAATTCTTTATTTTACACAAATTCTTCCAAAATAATTTGAGAAATGTCTCTTAATGATCTTTCTACTAATAACTTGATTAAATTGTGGTGGGACACAAAATTTGGCTTACCTTTCTGCACTTCAGATGCGATGTTGGATAGAAAATGGTAGAGGATTTTTGGAACATTTACTTGCCTCTCATGCCTCATAGGGATCATTAAGCTTAAATGTATTGAGTGAATGTTATATTTTCTTCCCTCACTAGTGAAATATTTGATTATGTAAATCACCATCTTGCTCCATACTAGGGGGTAGTGATAATCTATTAGTTCCCTTTCTGTCCACGTTCAATGGAGGGTCAATAGACCTTGTAAATTTTGACTTGAAATTCCTAGCATCCTTAGTCTCAAGCTATTTTTCATCCACAGTTATCAACCGACTCACCTCAACTATTCTCTCATTTAAATCTATCACTCTTAAGCCCCTTACAACAACTTCTCCATTTGTGAGGTTTTGTGCAAATTCTAGGGCAATTTCAACCTCATACCCATTCAATTTAAGAAAATAATCCAACCACGCACACTAGTAAAATATGGTCTCACAAATAGCATCTTGATGTATCACATAGTGAACAGCAAGCTCACTATGAATTGGTTGTCCTCCCATGATTATCCTCTTCATCTTATGCTCTCAATTCCACCAATTTTCTAAAAAATCCTTTGAATTATTCTGAGAAAAGTAATTTCTTCAGCAAATAGGTTAGCTCCTATGGAAATAAAAACACTTCCTGCAATTTCCTGTATACAAAACCTCCTACAACCTCTTCAACTTACATTGTAATTGCTCTACAAATTTTTCATAATTCCACCACAATGAACTTCATCCAACTTTCTCATTTTAGCATAATGATATTTTTTAAAATATTCATGTAAGGGCATTTAAAGTTGGATGTACAAAGGCTATTATTTCAAGGAATGTTGCGGTGGTTAAAGTACTACAG
This sequence comes from Chamaecyparis obtusa, assembly GCA_027943335.1. Taxonomy (NCBI): domain Eukaryota; kingdom Viridiplantae; phylum Streptophyta; class Pinopsida; order Cupressales; family Cupressaceae; genus Chamaecyparis; species Chamaecyparis obtusa. The sequence continues at coordinate 209,150 of BSBK01000249.1, forward strand.
GTGAGCTCAAAAGTTTAAATATAAGTCACATTGGTACCTTTTTTGCATATACACTATCACTTCAAAAGATTTATAATAAAAGAATGACATGTTGGCTCAAAAGTTGCAAAAAGGAAGGCATGTGGAATGTTTAAATCATGATGTGACAGATGTGCACCTCCCCCCAACCAAAAGGTTTACATGTTTCCACACATGTCCCATAAAAAGATGCTAGGATACAAAGAGAAATATATATACGTCGTAATTCCTATGTAGGATATGCATAATAAGTATACAAAATATAAATAAACATCTGATGTAATAAATATACCAAAAATTTATGTATGTACCTTATTGTGCACTAAATGTTGAGTAGTCCATCGGTAGTGAAACTGCTTCATGCTAACCTAGTAAAGTGGAGAAATGGAAGTGAAATAGAATGATTGTGCGATGATTATAGAAGAAGTGAAGTGGATTGAATGGAATGGAGTGGTGAATTTATTGATGAATAATTTTATTCCCACTAGAGGTGGGGGTATTTATTAGGATTTCTTCCATGCATTTGACTAGGCAGAAGCTGTGACATTAAGTCCACCTTCTATGGTTGTAGGAAGTTCAAAAACTAGGCCTACATTGAATTGTTGCAGGAAATCTTGCATGGACATTAGTTTCTAATTTAAAATCAACCTAATATAACTATATCATATCACAAAATTAATCTATCCTTTAGTTTTTATGAATATTCAAACCCTTTTCTAAAGAATTTTCACATAGTTTGAGAGGATGTCAGTAGAGACTATGTAATGTTTGTTAATTAATGCAAGAAGTGATAGAAGTGACGAAGAGAGATAAGGAAAATAGAGAATGGGAGATAGTATAAATGAAGAGGGAGGGAGGGAGAGAGAGACAGAGATAGAGAGACAGAGAGAAAGAGAGAGACAGAGACATAGACAGAGAGAGATAGAGACAAAGACAGAGATAGAGAGAGACAAAGAGAGACAGAGAGAGACAGACAAATAGATAGATAGATAGAAACAGAGATAGAGACAGAGATAGAGACAGAGACAGAGAGAGACAAAGAGAGACAAAGACATGGAGAGAGACAGAGATAGAGACAGAGACAGAGACAGAGACAGAGACAGAGACAGAGAGACAGAGACAGAGAGAGACAGAGACAGAGACAGAGACAGAGAGACAAAGACAGAGATAGAGAGAGAGAGAGAGAGAGAGAGAGAGAGAGAGAGAGAGAGAGAGAGAGAGAGAGAGAGAGAGAGAGAGAGAGAGAGAGAGAGAGAGAGAGAGAGAGAGGGGAGAGAGAGAGAGAGAGAGAGAGAGAGGAGAGAGAGAGACAGAGACAGAGACAGAGACAGAGAGAGACAGAGAGACAGAGAGAGACAGAGAGAGACAGAGACAGAGACAGAGAGAGAGAGACAGAGATAGAGACAGAGACAGAGATAGAGAGACAGAGAGACACAGAGAGACACACAGAGAGAGGAGAGAGAGAGAGAGAGAGAGAGAGAGAGAGACAGACAGACAGACAGACAGACAGACAGACAGACAGACAGACAGACAGACAGATAGACAGACAGACAGACAGACAGAGAGAGAGACAGAGAGAGATAGAGACAGAGAGAGACAGAGACAGAGACAGAGGAGAGACAGAGAGAGAGACAGACAGAGACAGATACAGAGACAGAGAGAGAGAGAGAGAGAGATAGAGACAGAGACAGAGACAGAGACAGAGACAGAGACAGAGACAGAGACAGAGAGACGAAGAGAGAGAGAGAGAGAGAGAGAGAGAGAGAAGACGACAGACAGACAGACAGACAGACAGACCAGACAGACAGACAGACAGAGACGAGACAGAGACAGACAGAGACAGACAGAGAGACAGACAGACAGACAGACCCACAGAACAGCCACAGACAGAGAAGAGAGACAGAGAGAGAGAGAGAGACAGATAGAACAGACCAGGACAGCACAGACAGAGAGAGACAGAGAGAGACAGAGAGACCAGAGAGAGAGAGAGACAGAGAGACCGAGAGACAGAGACAGAGAGACAGAGAGACAGAGAGACAGACCGACAGAGAGAGACAGACAGAGAGAGAGACAGAGACAGAGACCGAGAGAGACAGAGAGACAGAGACAGAGACAGAGAGAGAGACAGAGGACAGAGACAGCAGACAGAGAGACTGAGCAGAGACAGCCGACCAGAGAGACGAGAGACAGACAGAGCAGAGAGAGAGAGAGACAGAGACAGAGAGACAGAGACAGAGAGAGACAGAGAGACAGAGAGAGAAGAGACAGAGACAGAGATAGAGAGAGATAGAGACAGAGACAGACAGAGAGCACAGACAGATAGAGAGAGAGACAGACAGACAGACGAAACAGACACGACAGACAGAGACACGAGATAGAGAGACAGATAGACAAGAGAGAGATAGACACAGACAGACCAGACACAGACAGATAGAGAGAGAGACAGATCAGACACACAACACACAGAACACAGACAGACACACACAGACAGAACAGAGACAGACACTAGACAGACACCACAGACACACTAGACAGACACACAGAGACGAGAGAGAGAGAGAGAGACAGACACACACACACACACCACACACACACACACAGAGAGAGAGAGAGAGAGAGAGAAATAGACACACAGAGACAGAGACAAAGAGACGGAGAGAGATAGACAAAAAGATAGATAGAGATAGAGACGTATACAAAGGGAAAGATAGATAGAGTAGAAGAGAAAGGGCTAGATAGAGAGATGCATCCATATGGAGATTTTCCATCTTTGGATTGTTGGAACTGTAATATAAAAATATATATTTTTTAGGGATATATTTATATATGTGTGTGTGTTGTGTTGGGGGTTGAGTGTGGGGGATGTGTGGAAAATGTTGTCAACATACAAAAACCTAATAAAACATAAATACTTATCTTGAAAAAGGAGCAGATTTAGGAATCACTATTTTCTGCTGTCTATGTTCAGTTTCAAGAAATTATGCAATTAGGTCTAGCCTGGAAAGGCAAAAATAGAGAAAACCTAGAAATCTTCTATCTTTCTAAGCAAGGTCATGCTTGACCCAAGACAGGGGCAAGATCTTACCTCGGGGTACAATTGTACCCCAAAATTTCATCCTTGACCTGCACAGCTCTAACGGAAATTATGTTCATGAATCTCAGAAGTTCACCAAAAAGGGTACTCAGATCTGCACTTATCTTCGTAGTCCCACACATATACTTGTAAGAAAAAGAAGGTTTTTTTTTTTTGGATGAGAGGTTTGCCTTGGTCAAACACATGTTTGAAATCAACCTTTAGAATTGAAATACAGAATGCTAGCAAGTAGAAGAAGTAGATCTAACAATGAAGCTATGATACTCAATAGATATGCAATTGTATTTGAAATACATAAACAAGTGTATTAATATGAAATCTTGGACACAGCATTAACAAATATAAATCAAAACCTCCATGATTTTATGCTTGAAATCCACCTTGAAGAGAGAATGAATAGATCTTGAAGATGAACAAAGGATCTTGAAGGAAGATCACACCACCATGATGGCTAGATCTAGGATTTTGAATGATGAATCTTGAATGCTTGAACCAAATTTCTCCAAAGGCTTGAATGCTTGAATCCTTGATCTTCAATAGACAACTCAAATGCATGAATAGGATGATGGCTTGAAGGATGAAGTGCTTGATAAATATATTCTTCCTTGAGAGTTCTTTAGCATGAAAAGTGAATGATGAGATGGATTGAAATGAGAGAGGAAGGCTTCCTTTTATACTAGTCTAGGGCACAAACTTCTAGAGAGGCTGACATAGGAGAATTAAATTCCAATTAAGCCCTAACCCCTAGAAATGGACCTAGATTAAATACAATTTAAGAGTTTACATTTCCAAAACCCGAAACAGCCGACCCAGAAGCGGGAAAATAAACTTTTGAATTTTCCCCTCACATCTGGAAAACTTTCCAATGAAAAGGGGGACCTAGGTCAAAGTCAAGGTTGACTTTAACCTAGATCGAGGTCGAGGTCGACCTTGACCCAGGGGTTTAGGACCCCTGGAAAATTAGCCAAAAGAGGAAAACAGTGCCCGCGAAGGCCCAGGCAGAGCCCTAAATAGGCACAAAAGATGGAAAGGGAGTAGAAAATAGAGAACAACATGATGATGGCCGTAAAATACCCCCTAAGGAGGGCTAAATGTTCTTGACATGGAAGTTCTTCCATTTTAAGACGATACAGTAAGCCCCCACTTTAGAGAGAGTATGGAAATCGAACATGCTCACGGTAAAGGAGAAGAAAGATCCAAGTGGATTCACAACGAGATAGAATAACACTTAGTTAAGGACACAAGCCCCCAAACTATGGATTCTAACTCAACATACATGCACGAGGTGTGAAAACAAATACAAAACTTAAAACAAACCCAAATCAACTAGTAAAGGAAACCTTGCTAAGAAATGTCTCCTATACTAATATCATATTTGGAAAGCTATCATAAAAGCATAAATGATTACATAAAAAAGACAAGAGCAACACTATAAATAGCATAGCTTCATGATCCAGTCCTATTAGCATGAAAGAGAAAAGAGATAAAAGAGAAAGTGATTACCTCACCCAGTAAGATGCCCATCTTACCGTGAATCACCAAGCAGGGAGAGCCCAACAGGTAACCAGACTCGATAGTTCACCCAACAAACTATGCTTGTAATTGTAGTGAGTCTTCTGAAAGCTTTTGGAATACCCATAGATCCACCTTCTTGTATCACTATGAATATAAAATGCATGTCTCCTCATAATTTAGCAACTTATGTGCGTTACCTTCAGAAGATTTAGCATATTTGAAAATTGGAAATGTGTTCTCTTTAGGACTTAGCAACTTATGTGTGTTACCTTCAGAAGATTTAACATATTGAAAATTGGAAATGCATGACTCTTTAGGATTTATGATGCAAGAGCATCCTGGGTGTAAGAGAAATCTTGCATCACCCAAAAATATTTCTGGTTTTATTTTCAATAAGGGTCATCTTGTGCAGAGCTGCTATTTATGGAAACTTACTATTTTTAGTAAGTTGGTCATCCAATCTTGGAATGTTCTAATTTCTTCCCTAGAGGTTCATTTTGGTCATATCAGCCTGCCAGTAAAGTTTCATTGACAGATCAAGTCTAGCTTTGTAGATATTGAAGATTTTCGGTATTGGCAACAGGGTACAAAAACTTTGAACTCAATTTTGAAGGCTTTAGAGGCCCTAGATGATGTTGAAAATTTGGGTGATAGGTGCTTACACAAGTCAGGCATGTAGAGCGCTTTGTGGCCTTTCCGGAATGGGGTCATAATAGTCAATCGGATCAACTAGCGATGACTTATGGTCTTCGAAACTTGGGTCACCTTAAATGGCAAAAAATGATTAAATGGCAAAAAATTTTGTTTGGGTTTCAAAAGTTATTTTGAGCCGACTTTGATGTAATAAATTGTAAAATAAAATAATTCTAAGTTTGGTCGGCCTTGTTGGCTAAAATTTTGGAACCTTCCCAGGTGGTGGAAAATTGCCTATATAAGGAAGGCTGTAGTGTTGTCTTAGTCAGTTCAGGATAGTTCTGGGTAGTAGATCTGGGTATTGATTCGAGGCTTTATCCTACAGAATATTGTAAGAGAATGCCCATGTGGCTTTGCATATTGGAATTCTGAAAGTTTGTAATTCCACATTTGTGGAGATAATAAGAAGCTCATTTTCTGTTCTTGCATATTGTTGTTGTTTCTCTGTTTCTATTATGTGTTTTTGGTATTAAGGGGAGAACCCTTCATCAATTTAGCAACTTATGTGTGTTAACTTCAGAAGATTTAGCATATTGAAAATTGGAAATGCGTGTCTCTTTGGGATTTAGCAACTTATGTGTGTTACCTTCAGAATATTTAGCATATAAATGAAAAACTATAGTACAAGGGAGACCCTATATATGCCCCCCTCCTTATCGTGGTTGTCTACTAGACATGATAAGGAAGAGGAAGAGGATACCCACTTCACAATGTACGGATATATATATCCTATTTAACAACAAAGTACACTATATTCTTAGTGAAGGGTATTTACTCCTACATCCAAGAGTATAGATAATCATGAGAAGGATATGTCACTCATGGAAAAGTATCCTCAAAGAAAGAGATCTTATCAACAAGACCCCCACCATAGAGGAGGTATTTTAGATAAAATATTATCTTTCAAAGATAAACCAAGCAGGAACAAAGATTCAATCATCAAGCCCCCTACAATCAAGAGGAAGAGGAATCTTTGAATTGAAGGAAACAACTCTAATCACCAAAACAAGGACAAGAGTTTATAAAGAACATAATTTGCAAAAAAGAGAAGAGGTGATGACCTAGGACAAAAACCTCTCATACAAAAGGATATCGATACTCAAAACATCGATTAGTATAATGAAATAATATTGCAGGATAAACAAATGCCACTAAGCTAGGGAAATCAGATCCCTAGACAAAGAGAAAGAAGGAAGAAACTTGCTCCCTGAGGAGGAAGGCAAGGGATACCTTTGCAAAAAGTCTTTAGAAAAGATATCTTGAATACTAAAAGAGAATCTATGGATGATTATAAACATAATATAAAACCATAGAGAGAGAGAGAGAGAGAGAATAGAAAGAATACCAATTAAGCTCAATAAAAATCCTAATGGATCCTAGGAGACTGGATGGAAATACACCTCTTGCCCCCCAGTCCAGAGACAAGAGGAGAAGAAATCTATATTATATCAAAATAAGGGGCATCCCCTATATCAAAATTATGAAGGAATTGTAAAACTGCACAAGAGTGAGATATAATTCCTAAAGCAACTCTTTCTCTAACATATAACTTGAAATGCACACAATCAGCAAGTAAATGTGTATTATTGTAATGAAAAGGACATTTATACTTATGTAGAGCATCTGTCAACATAGGTTTAAAGATTTCTTTCTTGGAATTCATTAACTGAACATACACCTTTTTAGCCACCTCCTGATGAATATCAGGGTTATCTAAGGTAGGTGTAGGGAGAAGAGGAGGACGGCGGTCAACATCAACCACCTTGATTTGAGATTGCAAACAACCAATACCACACATATCTTGTTTAGGGGGCATATGAACTGGATACTTAATACCATGCTCATTAACACTAAGCCCTAATCCTTTATACCCTTGTTTAGTCATCATATTAAATCATGTAGTGTACATATCATGTAAAGCTTCTATGAGAGGTGATTGTTTATCATGTTCATGAGTAAAGGTTGTATAAGGTGGAATAATAGGTTATAAGAAGTTTCTTTTCTCTTCCCTTTAATATCTTTTTGGATCGGATAAGAAGGAGAAGGTAAATCCAAGAATTATTCCACATTTGCATCATGAAGTATAGTTTGAATCCCATCATAAGTATGAGAAGAACTAGGGATAGCAGATGGAGAATTAGGGATATTAGGAATGTTAGGAATCAAAGTAGGATTATTAGGAACTATATGAGGAAGTATAGGAAGTATAGGATTATGATTAGGAAGATTAGGAGATGGTGTATCATCTACCAAATTCTTCACATAATCCAAAACAGTAATAAGTCCTCCACATAAATCTTTAATGAAAGTTTTGAAAGTAGGAAGACTAGTATCGGTCAATCTCACAATAGCATAGGCAAGTGAAAAATGAAAAGTAACCAACATAATGAAGTGGATGATACTCTCATAAACATCATAGGTATGGTAAAGAGATGCTAAGAGAAGGATAATAAAGAAAATAATCACACACCAAAGCATCTTAAAGATCTTCATAGAAAATGAAATGCAAGAAATATTTTTGTATTTTGTTGAATATATGAATTTTTTTGTATTTTTGAATTTAAAATGCAAGAGCATAAAAGAAATCTAATCTTAAGGAAAGAAAGAAAAGTATCCAACACCAAAAACAAAGAGTTGTCTATCACGGGTTCACCAGAATGTAATATAAAAATATATCATTTTTAGAGATATATTTTTATGTGTGTGTGTTGTGTTGGGGGTTGAGTGTGGGTGATGTGTGTAAAATGGTGTGGACATACAAAAACCTAATAAAAAATAAATACTTATCTTGAAAAAGGAGCAGATTCGTGAATCACTATTTTCTGGTGTCTATGTTCGGTTTCGAGAAATTTTGCATTCGGATTTGGCCTGGAAAGGTAGAAACGGAGAAAACCCATAAATCTTGTCTTTCTAAGAAAGGTCGTCATTGACTCAAGACAAGGGTAAGATCTTACCCCAGGGTACAAGCTTACCCCAAAAAGTCATCCTTGACCTGCATAGCTCTGACAGAAATTTTGTTTGTGGATCTCGGAAGTTCGCTGAAAAGGGTACTCAAATCTGTACTGATATTTGCAGTATCGCAGCTGTACCTATAAAAAAAAGAGGGTTTTTGTTGTTTGGATGAGGGGTTTACCTTGGTCAAACCCCGATTTGGAATCAACCTTTAGAATTGAAATAGAGAATGCTAGCAAGTAGTAGAAGTAGATCTAACAATGAAGCTATCATACTCAATAGATATGCAATTGTATTTGAAATGTAAACAAGTATGTTAATATGAAAGCTTGAACAAAACATTAACAAATGTAAATCAAAACCTCCATGATTATATGCCTGTAATCCACCTTGAAGAGAGAATGAATAGATGTTGAAGATGAACAAAGGATCTTGAAGGAAGATCACACCACCATGATGGCTAGATCTAGGGTTTTGAATAATGAATCTTGAATGCTTGAACCAAATTCCTCCAAAGGCTTGAATGCTTGAATCCTTGATCTTCAATAGAGAACTTGAATGCTTGAATAGGATGATGGCTTGAAGGATGAAGTGCTTGATAGAGATATTCTTCCTTGAGAGTGCTTTAGCATGAAAAGTGAATGATGAAATGGATTGAAATGAGAGAGGAAGGCTTTCTTTTATACTAGTCTAGGGCACAAACCTCTAGAGAGGCCGACATAGGAGAATTAAATTTCAATTAAGCCCTAACCCCTAGAAATGGACCTAGATTAAATACAATTTAAGAGTTTGCCATTCCCAAACCTAAAACAGCTGACCCGGAAGCGGGAAAATAAACTTTTAAATTTCAGGGGACCTGGATCAAGGACGAGGTCGACCTTGGCCCAGGGGTTTAGGACCCCTGGAAAATGAGCCAGAAGAGAGGAAAACAGTGCTCGGGGAGGCCCAGACAGAGCCCTAAACAGGAACAGAAGATGGGAAGGAAGTAGATAATAGAGGACAACATGATAATGGCCCTAAAATACCCCCTAAGGAGGGCTAAACATTTTTAACATGGAAGTGCTTCTATTTTAAGATGATACAGGAATAAATAATTTAATATTTTTCTACATCTATTTACTTTCATATATCTTATTTATATTTTCTATCCTATAACTGTATCATTCTCCATATCTCTCCCCCTCCCTCTATATATCTCTATCATTACTTTTATATATATATATATTTATCTCTTCTATCTCTTTTTTTCTCTCATTCATTTTCTCTCCTACTATTTTTATCTCTCTTTCCATCTATTTCTTATCTCTCTCCTCCTCACTCTTTCTATTTTCCCCTCATTTTTTGCATGGATGATAAATCAAAGAAAAATAAAATGATAAATTTACAATAAAAAGGCAACTTCACTTCAAAATAACAATTTTGAACTACTTCTATGGTCACTAATTACCTAAGAGATTTTTTAACATTGGTTAATTTTTTTAAAAAAATTATCATCTATAGTATAGATAAGCATTCTTCTAATATTACATATCAAAAGAAACCACTGAATTCTAGAATTTAGCATATTTAAAATTACGCAGATTTTATTTTACTACAATAGAAGGGCTCATTTTACCTTAACAAAAATATATATTACTATTAAGTTCAAACATATAATTTACAACACAAATCAAAAATGAAAATGTTTTGGAAAACTAAATTTTATGCTTTATTGTATCCACCATACCTACATGTCAATCAGTGTTGAGGCACTTGTCAATGCATCAACTACCAAGGATTCTCTGTATTTTTTGGACAAGAAATAATAAAGCTATATAACATGAAAATTGTACTACTTAAAGTGCAATTAAGATCTAATGGGAGGTAATTTAAACTAACCTCAAAGTGATCAAATTTTATGTACACCAATAATTCAAAGCTACTACATTTCCTTGTTATCATAACTGATAATAATCTTAAAGATTGATTATCTGATGGAGTTCATGATGAAGACTAACCAATGTCAGAGGAATGCATGATAGTAGAAAGGTTAGATCAGCTATAGTCTTGTCATTGATGTCAAGCAATTGATTTCTAATTTATATTATGGTGTCATATCATTCGGTAATGATATAAGATGAATGAGTTAAGGAGAAGGAGAAATGAGAAGTTGAGAAGTTTTAGAACATAAATGGACAACTATTACATATTGGACAATGATTTGATTATGTTGATATGATTGTTTTCTACCTAAAATATGAGTATGTTAAGTCAGTAAAGTATGGTGATAAAGTTTTGACAACTCAGTAAGTAAAGTTGTTTTGGCTACTGAGATAGAAAAGTCACTCGGTAAGGTAAAGAGAAAAATTGGTCGCTCAGTAAAGCGAAAAGGTTTAGTCACCGAGCGATGTAACCAAAATTTTAAGTGAAGAACACCAAGCAAGGAAAAGCTATTAAATATGGATGGAATTGATACTTAATAATTAGCTATGATGAGTTGGATGATCATGATGATGAGGAAATTTAGTTACAAGATATCTACGGTTATGAAAATTCAAGATGAAGATCTATGGCAAGATCTAAGCGGCAAAAAGAAGTGGAACAAGTTTCTAGAAAAAGTTCAAGTTCTTAGGTGAAAAGGAAACGTGTTACCGAGATCCAGATCTGATGAATAATGAATTGAACTATCAAGATTGATTAAAGGAAAACGTAATAGATGAGATTAAGAGGAAAAACTTATCTATATAAAGAATGATTTTGTATGGTTAATTAGCTGGCAAACTAAATAGTTGAAGGGTTACCGACTATTGCAGAGAAGAAGGAACGAAGAGATTCTGAGTGGCAAAATAGTGATTTGATGAAGTGTTGATGCTAGTGGTAGATGAAGAATTAAAGTGAGCATAAGGATCTGATTGAGAAAAGATAGTTGCACATCTACAAGTCATTTTTATTACTGTTTCTTACTTGCATTTTTAACAGTCAAATCTCTTAATAGAGTGGACTTAATAGTCTTAAATTATAAATCTTTCAGAAAGGTGACATTCTAAAAGAGTTTTTTAAGCCCTTTAACCAGGCCACTCCTAACAGGGTGAAGATCCTAACAGATCTGAGGTAAATCCCATAACTGAGTCACACCTAATAGTGTGTATTGTAATCTTTAACCAGATTAGCTCTTAATTAGGCGTACTTCAAAAGAGTATATTTCATAGTGGGTGACAATTCCCATAGTGGTTTTTCCTAAAGTTGGGTTTCCACGTTAAATATTTGTGTTATACATTTTTGAATGATTTGTGTGAATGATTTATTGATTGATATAGTTTATTTACTGTTGTCGATAAATAGAGAATTGTGTATCTACCGAGTAGTTACCGAGTTAATCAGAGAAAATTATTTTAAGGTATTTTGTGATCAAGATTACTGATTCACCCTCCCCCCCCCCTGTCTTCATAATCCAACATTCCTTGTATCAAAGTACATTTAGTATAGAACACCATTTACTTAATGTCTTGTCTTGGACTTAGATATGCTAATGACACTATTCAAAGAAGTCTACTAGTTTAACATACAAATCCAAAGGTAATGCACAAATTCCCTACTCATAAACTTGTTAAATTAATGAAAATCCAAAATAACAAGAAGACAAAAGACTATGTATAGAAGAACAATATTAACAAAAAATTAATTTAAAATCGCTACTACTAAAAACCCGCAATTAGAAACTAGTAGTTGTACTCATTTTTTGTTAATTGGTGGTGTAATTATTGCTACTAATCTATCTAAAAAATAAAACTCATTTAAAAGTAACTCTTAATGAAGCCTACCAATCTAATTTACACAAAAAGAAAAGTGCACTTGATAAAGAAATCATTGTGAATATAACATTATTGGAGAATACTAACATTCTTAGCCCCATCTTTTTAGGTGGTTAAGCAAACTTTGCTTTCAAAAATATAAAAGTGCAACTCAACATGAATTATCCATTTGTTTTATGTTTTGATAACTTAGATGTTTACTATCTTGAGAAGGATACCTTGGATATAAGGGCACTAAAGAATAGTTCGTACGTGACACAAAAAATCAAGACAAAGACTTCATGTCGTACAAATATTTTAATATTCTATTAAAACTATTACCATTTGTCCAAGATTTATTAGACGATGGCCACTGTACTAGGTGTCAACCTATGTCAACATCCTCATTGATATTGACTACTATTTGGTTCATGAATATCCATGTAGATATATTCATATATTTGCAAGCATTCAATGTTATACACTAAAGAATTTACTCACAAATTTTTGGGGGATGAAGATATGAAGACATGAAACCTACATTAAATGTAAGCAAATGTTCTACACATTTTGAATGTCCGTCCAACTAATGACATTTACCATATAAACTTAATTACTCCTTATATAAGAGAGAGAAGAAGGATCTAAGAGAGAAAAGGAAAGAGAAAGAACATAGAGACTAAAAGACATAAAGATGCATACATAAAGGAAAAATATTTTTATCTAATGACAAACATTACTTTATTAATTACCTACACTAAAACAAATTGCTAATCAATATAGGGAAAGATACCCAATACCCACACACCCTAACTTCGTGCATCTGTAGATCGTAAATGGTATGTCAAATTTCGACGATTTTTTTTGTTGTCTTTGTATGTGAGTTAATTGCTTAAAGCTAAGGTTTCAGCTTATGGGTATTCACAAATCTCTTTGTAGAGATCACCGAACACCGAAAGGCCAAAAAGTGGTGATTTCAAAGTGTTGACCGATACCCACTATATTCTTGCACCAATAGTCGTACACTCAAAAATCTAAGTACTTGTGGCCAAATGTCCCAATAGTTGTCACGAAATGTCCCAATAGTGGTGCACAAATGGGTCAATTACCAACCAAAAAAACTAAAAAAATGATCAACTATTGGTACATGTGTCATCGGCTATTGGTACATGTGTCATCAGCTATTAATACATGTGTGATAATTTTAGGGACTCCTTTAATATTAGTAATTGGGAGGTCAAGATGACAATAAGATAACGATTATTAGACCACGTGTGAAATGTGAATTATGAGTACTTTCCCTATCTATTACTCCACAAGATTGCTATTACCAGTCATATTCTTCCACACATTCTAGAAACTCTCAACTGTTTAGCCCCCTCCATACTCTTTTACTAGTGAAAAGATGGATAACAACGCAACCTACCCAAAGGATGTATAATATTGGTTTGTTATACATCTTTATATTACCAACAACGAAAACTAATTGTGATCTCTCTATCCAGCAGTAAACTAAGGTACGGATACTGACAGAATCAATGAAGGCCATAGCACATCTATGGCTAAGATCAGACCACGCATTGGACAAGATCTCGAGGCCAAAATGATTTTGGGCTCAAGATGGGCATTGATAAGCACGTGGAGATATTTGTATTTAATTTTGTTTTGCCTTCTGCGTGTATGGAGGAAACTTAATATTGCTTAATATAGGGCAGTGCATTTTATCGGTGGGATGGTGAATGTGCAATTTCAGTATCGTTCTTCCTCACTGTACGTACTTACTTTGAAACCAAGTAAATAATAGCATGGTGTTTAATGAGTTTCGAGATTCTATCCAAACTGTGATACTAATTATCTGTATCTTCCATTCAACCAATTTTAGCCATGAGATATCTCTGAATTTGACTGTTTAGCTTGATACCCTCATTCACTTCTCAAAAGAAATTATTAGTACAGTCATTCAGAAAGCTAGCTATTTATGGCTCCCCATGTTGTTATAATTCCATATCCAGTTCAGCGACACATTAATCCCCCGATAAGACTCTCTGAGAAGCTTGCTTCTCAAGGCATTATTATAACCTTCGTCAATACAGACTTCAATCACTCCAGAATGATGAAAGCTCGCAATCACCATGGAATTTTAGAGGACCCATTTTTAAACATTCGTTTTGTTCAAGTTTCAGATGGTTTGCCATTTGATTTCAAGCGAACAGCCACTTCAGTGCAAGCCTTCAATGCACTCGAGACCACCATGAGAGCTTCTGCAGAAGATCTTCTTGAAAAACTCTTAACACAGAGTTGTGAACCTCCAGTTTGCTGTGTTATTGGAAGTTCTTTTCTTCCATGGACTTTTGATGTTGCTAAGAAATTTGAGCTTCCATTTGTAGCATTCTGGTCACAGGCAGTGAGTGTTCAGGTCATCTACAGACATTTGTCAATGATCATTGACAATGGAGACTTTCCACCTAAGAAGCAAGGTGCATTTCTTCTTGTTCTATTGATTTGATCTCACCTATAGTTATTCGGTATGATTAAGATCTTTTCTAAAGTAGTATATAAAGTTGATGGTACTGTATAATTGTGCAATGATCCTCCTATGTTTTTCTAATGGCTTTAGTTGTTTTATAAGGCTGCATGTTTGTAGTGTTCTCTAATAGTATAAACTTAAGCTGCAGGGAAAATTTAGTTCTTGCCCAATATATATACTTCAGACAATGGGTGAATGTAAAAGCTTTAGTAATAATCTCGCAGTAAAATGCAAGTTGATGGTACTGTTCAATTATGTAGTGATCTCTTTTTCTAATGGCTTTAGTAGTTTTAAGCTTGTCTTGTTTTTAATGTTCTCTGATACTATAAACTTAAACTTGAGGGATCAATTGCAGAAGAAGGTTTGTCTTGTTTGTAATGTTCTCTTATACCATAAACTTAAACTAATAGCATGATTGCATAAACAGGAATGATAGATTATATTCCAGGTCTTCCTCCAATGCACCCGCAGGATCTTCCGTCAGATATTCAATCAGGAGACCCATCAAATCCTGTGCATCAGGTTCTTGTGCAACAGCTCCCTGCACTGAAAGAAGCCGCATGGATTATTAGCAACACAGTCTATGAACTAGAAATCCAAGCAAGCAATGCCACCAAAGAAAGATCTCCTGTTTTTCGCTCTATTGGACCCTTAGTACCCTCAATTTACCTTGAAAGCAAAGGTAAACAAGAGGATTTCTCCATAGTAAG
The DNA here is from genome assembly GCA_027943335.1 of Chamaecyparis obtusa. Lineage (NCBI taxonomy): Eukaryota > Viridiplantae > Streptophyta > Pinopsida > Cupressales > Cupressaceae > Chamaecyparis > Chamaecyparis obtusa. The sequence goes on from BSBK01000249.1 coordinate 224,429, forward strand.
TCCCAAATCATTAAGCTTGTCGGCAGAATCCAATTGCTTACCATGGCTGGATTCGAAACCCAAATGTTCACTTTTGTATGTTTCATTTGGAAGCTTAGCTCAAATCTCCGAATTTCAAGTGCAAGAGATAGCAAGAGGGTTGATGGAAAGTGAGCAGGTATTCTTCTGCCTATATAAAATACAAAAAATATTCACAATCTATGTCTATTATATTTACTGTTGTAAATACTTTGGCTACTTGTTTAACAGGCATTTCTATGGGTGATCCGTCCAGACTTGGTGAGATCAGAAACAGAAACAACATCATCAACAGACTATAATGGTATTCTTCCCAAGGGCTTTTTGGAGAAAACAAAAGACAGAGGACTTTTGGTTCCATGGTCTCCACAGCTTCTTGTTTTATCCCATCCTTCTGTTGGAGGCTTCTTCACTCATGGAGGGTGGAATTCTACAATAGAGAGCCTAAGTCTGGGTGTTCCCATGTTGGTTTTCCCACTGGGAATCGAGCAGAGCACAAATAGAATGTTGATTGTAAACCAGTGGAAGATTGGGTTGAGGTTGGATAGTTGCAGAGATGACTCAATAGTTGAGGGAGCTGAGATTGCCAGGTGTGTGAGAGCTTTGCTGAACGATGAAGAGATGAGGAAGAGGAGTGATGAAGTGAGAGAGACAATAATGAGAGCAGTGGGTGAAGGAGGATCATCTTGGAAAAACATGAGAGATTTTGTGGACTATTTGGTGGCACTGCCAACAAAGAAAATAGATTTATCTCTTGAAAATGGGTCCAAGAGAATAATGGAAGTAGTGGGTAGAGGATCATCTTAAGATAGCTTTCTGTGGGTGGAGGATTGTCTTAGGATGGAGGATTTTTCTGATTTATTTTTATTTTTATTTTTAAGATTTGTATGGGTTTTTTTTTATGCTAGTGCTAATAAATTGTTTGTCTTTTGAAAATGACTTCAATACAAACACATTTTTAATATGTTGGATAAGGTTGGATGATAAAAGTGCGTAGTTTTCTGTTATTCATGTGGTCATTTTTATTTTATAATGTCTTTTAAATTTTACATTATTTAATATCAAGTATTTAATTATAATTTTTGTCTAATTCTTATTAAGAAGTGGCAAATAGTTGTTTGTTTTACTATTTTGAAAATTGTCTTTGATCATTGGATCGATTCTGGTTGAAGAATAGTTCTTTTTTTGCACTTTCTTTTTAGTATTACATTTCACCATATTTATAAATATGGGTGTCATTGGTGGCACCATATTACATCAATGATAGATGATGTTTGAACAATAATTATCATCGACAAATACTATTTTGAAAATGAAGAAAAAATTTATCATGTCAATTATTTTGAATCTACTCTTATACATTTTAGATAAAGGAGGCATTTTGATGAAGAAATCAAAGCATTAATAGTTATTGTAGTTCCTCAGATTAAGAGAAACTACAATTTGGGAAAGAAAGGAAATAATTCCTACAATTACCAATATGGAAAAATAGAATGAAATAAATACTCCAAACAATAACAAGAATGATTAGATAAGGGAAAGCTTGGAAATCTAATACACCTTGTGTGATACTATTCAATAAGGATACAAGCTATGATAACTCTAAGGTTTACATTGGAAGCACATTGAACAAGTGTTCATTCCAAGTGGACCCATTCTATGTAAGCTTCTTGACAAATGATAACTTAGTAAAGAATTATACGATTACTCTAGGGTATCAACCAATGTCATGCCTCTATCAATCATGAATCAACTCGGTATGGATGTTGGTAGATCATATGTGTTAGTCACATGAATAAGGTTAAATGCACCTTGTACTAGTACATTTGACCCTAATTTTCGACCAACATTTCCAACGAAGAACTAAAATGGTTTTTCTTGGTAGATTATAGAAGGAAAATTTTGTTTCTTTTAATCCATTCCCATGATGGTTGGAATTATGATGACCGTGACATTTCATCATAATTAAGATGAACATGGTCATAACTTTAAAAAAAGGTTTCATTTCAATTCATTATGTTACGCAGTAAAGAAGAGTTGAAGGAGGGCATGAATGCCTTGCAGTGATTAAATCGACACCACTTGTAAGTGATTGAACCCACACTGTTTATCTACATCACACGTCTTCTTATAACACTTAAGCATTTTTTAACTCAAAATTTTCTCAAACCCTCTTTGTGAGCATTCGTTATTTTGTTTGTTGGGAATTATTGCTTTATTGACTCCTGGTATGATTAGTGCAAAGGATCGTGCAAAATTCTTTTTTTTTTCTTTGGGTTTTTCTTTGTTTTATATTGTATGTTGGGGGGAAGGGGGTAATTGGATAATAAAGAAGAAGATTGTGATCTGTGAGAGGAGAAGCCTTTTAGGGCATTGGGTTAGAGATTCTCATGGTCAAAGTAATGAATTGGCACAAATTAGAATTAAGGGATAATTCCAACTGCAGAATCGATCTATTATAAACCAAATTCATCACTCGAAGAATATCCTAGCTATGCATTTCTCTCTATAATCAACCTCGATGTCGGTGACCAACTTCACTATTAATTGATTGGTTTTGGATTAATATGTTTGGTTGTGCTTTCTTTTTTGTGAATTTAGTTTCTAAAAGCATTATCTTTTCCGTCAAGTTAGAGTACTCCGTCTTGAAATAGATTATTTTATGAAAAAATCTAATTTGTATATAAGAATCTTAAAAATCTAAAAGCTTACTTTTACAATGATTGGAAGGCTTGGTCTGTGATTATATATAGAGAGAGTTCAATATAGTATGATCTATATGCCAATATGTTTATGCTATAATAGAATTATTCCTATTAACATAATGGTTGATTGTTTGTGTATGGATAAGTTTGATTGCTTCCCAACCCCTCACCCTCCCCCCTCCTTTTCCTTTTAACTAAAAAGTCCAAAATTTCCTTCCTGGAAGCTTAAATTCACTTTCTTTCCCATCAAGTTGAATACTATAAAGCTTAAAAGGTAACCATAAAATGACAACCAAAGACATAATTCAAGACATTATTTGTTTCTCCTTTGAACCTTATTAACTATTAAACAATCTTCCAATTCTTATCAACTTTAAACTTTCTTCTCCAGACTGACTATAAGCTTTTCCAGACATATGAAGGATCTCTAGGACCTATGCATAGAGTTAACTAATTTTTTAAAACCAAAATATAGTAATAATACAAAGCATCTCTAAGTAAAATGCATGAAGTTTTAGTAGCCATGGAAACAACCAGTGGCATGAAAAAAGATTATAAGTCTTGCTGGAAATCTGAATGGTATCCATTGAGAAATATGTGTTTTCCTAAATAAATGATATCATACATCTCTATGCAAACACTAAAGGAAAAAAAAATAGATAAGCGGATGTGGTAAAAAATATTAGAATAAATGAAACTCTGAGAAAACAAGAATCACTCAAAAAGAGAACTAGAAAAATGGATAGCTTGTTTTTATTTTGTATACTAAAAATGGGAACATAAATGTTCTGACCATAAATAAGAAGCATTCAAACTTCTTCACACACACTCCCACTAGACTCTTGAATGAGACTTAGCACTAAACTTATTGGATTCCTCTACACCCAAACACCAAATGAAACCTTACTTCTTTATTCATGGGACCACACCCTTGACCCTTTTGGTCTACACAACAAATACTATTGATTTTCCTAAAGATGGTGACTCTCCAACTTATGACTCCATACTTGGGATAATCATCACACCATTCCCACTAAGCATTTTGGATTTGTCTTATCATCCACAAGACACCCACACACCTTTCTAAACTTTGTCCACGCCCATTCCGGTTCACTGATCCATTTCATTTAGACTCCTACACAAAATAAATCAACTCACCAAAATATTGTCATTCAGAGACATGCATGTGTACCTATGTACCTTGGATTGCCCCACCTTTGTAATGAGATCATCTACCTCCTCCAAGCCTCCTCCTTGTGGTAGAAACACATATCTTCATCCCCCTTAAGCCTCCATGACCCAAACACACTTTAAGGTATGAACAAGCCTTTCAATCTCTAACTGAGACAGTCAGCCCTCTCTACTCTCTGTGACAATCCAGTCACTCTTCTGAATCCAGGGCATGTGCACTCAATGCTCCTATGAAAACCACCAGGGGTAATCTACAAAGTGTCCTATATCATCCCCCATATGAAGAGTCCTCATTCAACATGAAACCATGTAAGGAATCACATTTCTACTCTCTCGGCTTACCCTAGAAGAGGGTTTTAACTATTTTTATTAAAATGCAAAATTCTCCTTCTATATAGTGCCAACTGGATTAATTCCACCATAAAGAAGTAAGTTAATTCATTACCCTAACACCTCCAATCAATAAGAGTTCAAGACAAATACATTAGGGTGGCATACAATGTAAAGAAAGTGATTGTATTCTAGAAAATCAAAGAAATGCAGAATTAAAACATCATTTTATTGCTCATAAACTTGTATATTTTTTATCTTTGAGAAACCCATGCTCTCTCTCTATTTTAAAATGTAAATAGGTCTCTTAAAGACCAAATTTAGACCAACTACTTTTGGAACCACTTCCAAACTTCCTTAGAAATTAACTCTAACAGTCCAAAACCGACTATTTTCCTATTAGACTTAATACAAAAGGTTGAAAATGTTGTCAAGTTGACAACTTGACAACTACAAGCCTCCTTAGTGTTAAAACACTTTCATAAGCCTAAAAACTATAAACCCAACCTATAATACTACCCCCAAGGTCATTTAGACCTTATAGTGACTCTTTAGGCCTACTTTGCCAAGTTGGGCAACTACATTCATCTATAGTGTTTTTCAATACAACCAAATGGCTTGAATAGCCATAATACATCTTTAAATGACCTTATAGATCCAATATATCCCCTTGTCTTCATGATCTCATCCTTAGGTCTTGCTAGTGACCCTTTTAGCCCTTGTGCCTCTGCACCATACTCCCAGGCTTCAAATATTTCCAAGTCCCTTGGAATTGGTGCACCTACAAATCAAACATCATCAAATGCACCTCCATGTTATTGAAGTGCCTTCTTCTTCACATTGGTTGTATCTTTGTCTTCTTGAGGCCGTATGCCCTCTTGACCTCTTGATCTCCACGTTGTTCCTCCATCAAACATGACATGTCTACCCATGCATAATGCTTCCTTTTCACACATATTTCACATTTTTATAGTAGCTCTAGTGACTCATTCTCTTGGTTTGATACCAATCGAGCCCGCTTTACTTCTTTTCTTATTTGTCTTTTAAAGTTGCAAGTTAATTGTCTTAAGAAACAATGAACAATTAGTATTGTTTGTAGACCAAGTTGGATCATGTGTTGTGTATTTAAGGTGTTGGGATGAATTTATAAGTGTTCTCCATAATGGTGGGATTTGGGGAAGTCTATATGTAGTGTGTGGATCCATTCAAAATTTTAGAGAATGATTATATAATTCAACAAGTAATATTCTTAGCATTCCTATCAATTATGAATCGTGATTAGATTAAATGTACAAGGCTTTGCAATCAAGATCAATTTAATGGATTTAAACTTGATTTTATACAAGATACTACTAATCCTAGTATGTTTATTTTTTTATGGATGACAACATTAATACCTTAATTTAGAGTATAGGAGACAATTTTTTGGTATAATTATAGGTCGAATATTTTCCTGTGAAGAAAGAATATGTTTGAAAATATGAACCTAGAACAAAATAGGGAGACAACTGGTATATTGTGGTCTAAGTTCAAAATAAAAGGTGATGGAAAATGTTATTGTCCCTGCAAAAATTGCAAGGGCTTAAAGACTCTAAGACTTCTAATCAAAACAATTGAGAAACATTGTAGACAGCATGGTTACATTGAAGGGGGGCATGATTTTCATCCATTGGTAAGTATTTCAATATATTATTTTAATAATTAATATACATAAGAAATCAATTGATGATGAGATCATGGTCATGGTCAATTTAAGGTCATCATTTTGATATAGGTCAACCACCCTGGTTTACATGTTATGGACAATAACAATCTGGAGAATGTGAATTTCCAAGTGGAGGAACATGTTAGTGTGAATATTGAAGGACAAGATAATGGTCCCATACAAGAAGATGATCTTGCAGTAGAGAACACAATTGAAGATGATGGTATTATCATAGTTGATCATGTGCTAGAGAACACGATTGAAGATGATAGTACTAGTGCAGCTGATCATGATGATGAAAATGACCTTGATTTACTTATACTTGAGAAGGCATACGAGCCCCTATACAAAGTCTCCCAAACAACTCTTCTCTCTGTTGTATTTTTTTTTTTGTGAATTTCAAGGTTATGAATGGTTTATCCAACATAGCAATCTCGTGTATGTTAAGGTATGTCATATATGTCATCTATTTTAGTCATAATTTCCTTATAGTTAACAAAGGGTGAATCATGTACCATTAATATTCTTTATATTAATAAATTATATATTTTTTGTCATAGGTTGATAGGTGAGTGTTTGTTACCACCATCAAATATTCTACCTCACTCGTAATGTGAATTATCTGCCACTATGAAAAATATTGGAATGGAGTATCAAACAATACATGCATGTCCCAATGATCATATTATATATCATAAACAACTTGAATTTACAACAGAATGCCTTGATTGTCATATTAGTAGATATCGATTAGATCAAATAACAAAAAATGTGCCACACAAGGTTCTTCAGTATATTCCCATTATTCGACGTCTGCAATAATTATTCAAGTGCACTACCTTGGCAAAATTTATGGATTACCATGCATGAAATAGAAGTCAAGATGACATTATGTGAATTCATGTGGATGGTTATACATTTAAGGATAGAGAGGAAACTGGGCCACACTTTAAAGAAGAACCTTGTAATCTCAAAGTTTCATTGGCAATGGATGGTGTCAATCCATTTGGAGAGATGAGATTTTTTTACTCGATGTGCCATGTTTTTGTTATCAACAATAACATTCCTCATTGGATGTCCATAAAGGAGCGCATAATGTTGGCAATGATTGTTCCAAGTATTTTTTATTTAATATTCATCTAAATTTATTTATAAATACTTCATTAAAATGGTCATAATAATTATGTAATGTTTATGTTCATTCAACTAGATAATTACCAAGTTAAAGATATGAATGTATATATTGATCCCCTTATAGATGAGTTGTTAGAGTTATGGAATTGTTAGAGTTATGGAATGGGGTCAATATGTATGACATCTCTAGACCAATAGGACAAAGACAATTTTAATTTCATGCAATGCTTGTATGGACAATACATGATGCACCTAGGCTAACACATTTTTGTGGTATGTTATATTGTTAACACATTTTTTGTATGTTATAGTGCTATCACATTTTTGTTGTATGTTTAAGTTTGTGCATGATAATTGTAATTATCAAAATTAACATTTAATCCAATTATACACGATATTGTAGGTCTTCAAATAAAGGAAAAATTTGCATGTCCAGTTTGTGGTCCAAAGATGAAATCTTGTCATTCAAAAAGTTTAGGAAAGTAGGTGTTCGATGACTATAGGCACTTTCTCCACAGAAAACATAAGTATCAAATTACCAAAAAATATTTTTTCAATGGGAAAGAAGAGACTACATCAAAGCCACGAAATGACACCTCACCTATGGAAGTTGGAATACAATAGAATAAATCGTCGAGGTAATGTCATTCCATCTGATGTTTTTGTTTGAAATTTATATTTTGATATTGTATTTTATTTACCGATGATGTAATTGATGCTTATGACGGTCGTCAAGGCATTAATGACCAACTTCCAAAAGGACTAAAAAGTTATCCTAGACAATTTAGTAGGTTGTCGTACTACAAGCGCATCCCATTCGTGCATTTTTTTGATGCTATGTGTATTGAAAAGAATATAACAGACATTATGAAAATTATTGGATGGAAGGCATGACAAAGAAAAAATTGTCAAAATTTGTAGTGACATTCAAGAATCCAACAATGCATTGAAAAATGTCATTTGATAAAATAACAATGAAGACCATATTGATATAAGTGCCCTTCCTTGGTTATTATTGGAGCAGCAAAGCAATGCTATAAAAGAAGTCATACGAAAAAATTGATTTCCCAAAAAAATTGCTGCGAACATAAACAATCTCATATCAAAGCAAAGTGAATTTGGGCCAGGGATGAAAACACACAATTGACATACATTTATTAAGGTAATTCATGTTATTTTGTATTCTCTATATATTTGTATAATGCATGTAGTTTTCATTGTATTATTTTCTAAAATATTGAAAAGATCATTTTATAAAATTTATTGCAATACATTCTACCTATATCTCTCCCACACCACTTCGACAACGGTGTCAAACAAGTTATATATGATCTTGGAACATACATGAGGTTAGAAGTGTTATTTGTTAGATTTGTTGTATAGATATTATATTTGTGACTTGTTTTACTTTTTCTATAATTTATTGTATATTTTTTGTAAAGTCTCATTTATATATTTTTTATGTGTTGAATTTCTTATAGGTAGTTGTCATCAAAAGAAATCAATAGAGAAGATATAAAATATTGGAAGATAAAACTTCTTCATATTATGTGTGAAAAGTAAAAGTGTCTACCTTCAACTTTTTTCAATGCACAAGAAAACTACCTCATACATCAAGTTGAGGAGATTGAATTGTGTGGACCTATATAAACTAGGTCAATGTGGATGGTTGAGAGACACTTGAAATTTTTGAAGTGCTTGGTTCGACAAAGAGCACATCCTGAAGGTTCTATGGTTGAAAGATATATGGTATACCAAACCATGGTGTACATTACTGAATATCTTCCTAAGTTTGCAACAAAGATCCTTGTAGATCGCATTTGGGATCCCAAATCTTTTAACAAATTCAAAGGGGAGTACTTGATAGGGAAAGGTAGATTGAGAAAAGTGAGAGGTAATTAGCAGATTTTATTGTAGTTAAATAATTCTTATAAATATTCAATATAATTTTTTTCTAAGTGGTATATTTTTTTTATATAGTTGGTCAAGAGTGGGATACACTACATTTGTATATTGTGAACAATCTTGATTAGATGACGGTATGGATTGAACTGTTGGAGATTTGTCAGCAAGCCAATGTTGATTGTATGTTTGTCATTGATGACAACATATGGTAAGTAGCGTGCGTTGTAGTTCTATGTAGATAGCCTTGAGCATATGTTGTATGGATATGTTATCAGCATGATATCATAGACGCAGAGGTTGATTCAAAGTGCAGTCAGTTGTGCAGTTGCTTGTAACAGTTGTGTTCCTAACAATGTTACAGGAAAAGTTTTGTATGTGATTATCAGTATGGTTATGTTGGAGCCTTGCACATTTATATTTGTGTTGTAGACATGTTTGTGGAGCTATGTTCATGGACGCAGAGTTATTTGTGAAGTACAAGTTAAGTTATGATGTTTCTATTTTCTAGTTACAATTTCTTGAGATTATTTGATGGAGTCGGCAGTGTTTATATTGTTTTAGTAGTTGCACCTATCATTTTGATATGCCTGTTTGGTTTCATGTTTTGTGAGGAGTTAAGAATGTTCCGTTAAGAGTGCATAACGTATTTTAGCATGAGAATAAAGTTTCAATTAATTTGGTGGAGCCAACTATGTGAAGCGATGTGTCTACTCATATTGAGTTGTGTGGTCCTTTTTGTGTTGGGTGCTTGGTTTAGCCATTGGAGATGTTATTGAAGAGTTATATTATTTTTCTATTATGATTTCAAACATGTTCTAACAGGCCAACTTGATTATATCATTTAGAGAAAGATACTTATAGCCAATTATTTGTGATTACTAAGCGTGATGGAGAGAGAAGAGAAGAAGATGTGAATGTACTGACAAAGTCAATCATCAGTTGAAGATCTATGCAAAGAAGAAGAGAGTATATGCTATTCATTAGAACTAATCAAGATAGTAGGTCTACTTTCCATTTCACCAAAATCCAGATATAGTGTGTATCTATCATGCAGAAGGTTGCAGCCTTCACCAATTGAGCAGTGTGCTCTAGGACAGTGTGTCCTCACCTTTAACAAGGTTATTTTTAAATGACTCCTAACAAGGTTCAACCCTTGACCAAGTCACTAGACTTCATGCATTGTAAAGATCAACTCCTAACAATGTTGTAAGATCTTCTAACAGGGTTCATTATACTCTAGTGCAGTTTATAGTGGGTGCTAATTCCCACCGGATTTTTTACCTATTTGGGTTTCCCCGTAACTAAAATTATTGTTTTTTATTTATTTTTATCTTATTGTGTTTGTGCTTAATGTTATTTTGTACTTTATTGGATAAAGATTGAATCTTTTAGATAACTGATTCACTCCCCCTCCCCCCCCTCTCAATTATCTCTTGGGACTATTCCTAATAATTCGTATCAGAGCCAAGTGCCTCGAAGAGAAATTTTAATAGCTTGAGATTGATCAAATGCAATTCTTTAGAAAAGAAAGTCCTAAGTTTGATGGAGAGAATTATCTAGACTGAAAGAACAAAATGACAACACATTTGCAGTGCATTGGTTTTGAGATTTTTGAAGTAGCTACTTGAGAGGCTTAGATTCCCTCTCTATCAAATCTTGCAAAAGATGATGCAACTATTAAACAAAAGGAAATGTTCACTCAAAATGCAATTGCCAAAGAATCTCTTATCAGCACCCTATCTGACAGAGAGTTTTCATAGATCAAGAAAGTAGATAAAGCCTACAGAATATGGAAGTACCTAGAACACATGTTTGAAGGAGATATCCAAGCCAAGAATGCACGCAGAAAGACATGGAAGAAAAGATATAATACTTTGGAGATGCTACCTGAAGACAACATCAGAGCTTAAAATCAAAGAATTAATGAAGCAGTTCTAGGAATTATGAATGGTGGAGTAATTTCGGAAGAAGCCATAATGGATAAGTTGATGACTACTCTAACAACAGAATATGAGAGAAAGATAAACATCCTAGATGAGACTATGAAGTTTTCAAAATAGTTCAAAAGAGAGACCTTAATTAGCAAGATTTTAGCATTTGAGATATCAAGTTTGAAGATAGAGCCTAAAAGTGAAACAACATTCAAAGCCTCAATCCATGGTAAGAAATCCTTGAACACTTCTAGTAATTTTGATAATGAAGATGAGGATAAAGAAAGTTAGATGAATTCATTGCTATGATTGCTAAGAAAGAAAGAAAGGGAAAAGGAAAATATGAAGGTCAGTTACCATTTAAATGCTTTTCATGTAACAAGATTGGTCACTTTGCATCTAAGTGTCATACAAGAGTCAATAAGTTCAAAACTAATTTCAAGCCTAAGTATACAAAAGAATGCTACTATGTTGGAGATGGAGTGTCAGATGAAGATTTAGGAGAAGATGAAATTGGTTTCATTGCTATTGAAGATATATAGAAAAATTTTGATGAGATGGATATTGAAGATGAAAAGAAAGCACAAGAGCTAGCATTAATTTCACAAGCTGACATCAGAACAGAGTGGATCATTGACAGTGGTTGTTCACATCACATGACAGGAGAAAAAGATATATTTGTATATCTGGATAAGTATAAAGGTGACATGATTAGATTTGGAGACAACACTCCTAAACCTATCATAGGTAGAGGAGCTGTCACTTTGGATGGAAATAATAACATTGATTATGTTCTATATGTTGATGGTTTGCAACATAACCTACTAAGTGTTGGATAGTTTCTTGACAAAGGATGTCAATTGGAATTCAAAGACAATAAGTGCATCATTAATAAAAAATGAGTAATGATTGCATCAGGTTCAAAGACAAAAGGTTATGTTTTTCAGCTTAACTCTGAAGCAAGTTGTTTTGTTGCTAAAGTAGATGGTAGTTAGTTATGGCACAAAAGACTATGTCACATCAATTTTGACAATATAGTAAAGATAAGCAATGTAAAGGTTGTAAGAGACCTCCCTAGTATTGAAAAATCAGTCAATACAATATTCAGGGAATGTGTGATGGGAAAACATGTAAGGAATTCATTTAGAAGCAAGCATAATTCAACAGAGAACAAATTGGATCTAGTGCATATAGACTTATGTGGACCAACTAAAAAAAGATCATACTATGGTGAAAGATACTTTATTTTGTTTATTGATGATTATTCTAGAATGACGTGGGTTGCATTCTTAAAAGATAAATCTGAAGCATAAGTCTAGATTAAAGATTAAATGTCTGAGATTAAATAGAGGAGGAGAATTCACCTCTGACAGATTTTATGAGTATTGTGAAAAATATGGAATAAAGAGGCAACTAAGTGCACCTAGAAACCCTCAGCAGAATGGAATTGTAGAAAGAAGAAATAGGATCATACTTGACACAGTGCGCACTATCATGATTGAAGGAAAAGTTGCACACACCTATTCGAGAGATGTAGGCAATACTAAAGTCTATAATATCAATAGAATTCAATTAAGGCCAGGCACAGACAAGACACCTTATGAGCTTTGCTTTGGAAATGTACCTACAGTAAAATAATTCAAAATCTTTGGAAGTTAGTGCTACATCAAGAGAAATGAAGCTATTGGCAAGTTTGATGCAAGAAGCGATGAAGGTATTTTTCTTGGTTACCCTACTACAAGCAAAGCTTATAGATGTTTTAACTTAAGATTGAAGAAGATCATTGAAAGTGCTCATGTAAAGATTGATGAAAATTTTATGATTCAAGAGAGATATCATGATTATGCACATATGATTGAAGAAGAACCTAGTCCTACCAATAGAGAAATAGTTGTTCAAGAATCATTTTACAACATTGATGTATTATTCAATGATCCTAAAACAAGTGAAGAAGAATCACAGAAGACAAATGAGAAAGTCACACCTAATGTTCCAAAATTCACATCTAGATACCATTCAAAAGGAGATATCATTGGAGATCATAACAGCAAAGTCATGACAAGATCAAAAGAAAAAATAGTCAATGAAGCGGTGTGTTTACTTTCACAAATTGAACCTTTAAGTGTTGAAGATGCATGTAATGATTCAGATTGGCATGAAGCAATGAAAGAAGAGTTAGATTAGATAGTTAAGAATGATACATGGGAACTGGTCCAAAGGCCTAGTGACAAAAATATGAATGGATCCAAGTGGATATTTAGAAACAAGATGAATGAAGATGGAACAGTAGTAAGAAACAAAGCAAGACTAGTATGTAAAGGATATGTGTAGAGAGAAGGAATTGATTACTCTGATACTTTTCCCCCTGTAAGAAGATTGGAAGCCATAAAGTTATTTCTAGTCTGTACTACAGTCAAAAACTTTAAAGTATATCAAATGGATGTCAAGTCAGCATTCCTGAATGGAGAGTTGAAGGAAGAAGTCTACATAGAGCAACCTAAAGGATTTATCTTATCAGAAAAACCTGATATGGTATGCAAACTGAAGAAAGCCCTCTATGGACTTAAGAAAGCCCCTAGAGAATGGTATGAAAGACTAGATGATTACTTGACAAAGATAGGATTCAAGAAAGGAGCAGCTGATTGTAACTTATTCATAAGAGAGACACCTAATGGATTATTACTAGTTGATATTTTTGTTGATGAAATTATTTTTAGTGGCAATGACAAGCTTAGTGCAAAATTTGCTAAAGAGATGCAGAGTGAATTTTAAATGAGAATGATTGGACCTATCAAGTACTTTTTGGAATTGAATGTGCAACAAACAGACAAAGGTATTTTCATTAATCAGTCTAAGTATGTGAAAGAAATATTAAAGAACTTCAAGATGGATGATTGAAATCCAGTAAGCACCCCTATGATAATAGGAAGAAAGCTTTAAAAAGATGATGATTCTACAGCAGTAGACAAGATCCTATATAAGTCTATGATTGGTAAACTTATATATTTTACTCAATCTAGACTAGATATTTCTAATGCAGTTGGTATTGTTGGAAGATTTGTAGTAGAACCTAAACAAAGTCATCTTATGGCAGTAAAGAGGATATTCAGATATTTGAAAGGAACTATAGACTATGGTTAATGGTATCCTAATTTGCAGAATGTAGAATTTCATGTGTATACAGATGCAAATTGGGTAGGTTGCGTTGATCATATGAAGAGTACCTTAGGAGGAGCAGTATTTCTTGGAGATAGATTAGTTACTTGGACAAGCAAGAAGAAGAATTGTATTTCTCAATCCACAGCAGAAGTAGAGTATGTAGCAGCAGCATTAAATTGTTCTACAATTATGTGGATCAAACTGATGATAAAGGATTTTGGAATCCAGATTGATTATCCTGTTGTTATTCATTGTGACAACACTAGCACTATCAATATGTCAAAGAACCCTATGATGCATGCAAAGACAAAACACATTGAGATAATATATTACTTCCTAAGAGAAAAAGTTGTAGATAAAGAAGTAAAATTGGATTATGTGAATACAAAAGAACAATTAGCAGACATTTTAGCAAAGCCTTTACCAAAGGATACATTCGAGTATCTCAAGGAGAAGCTGGGAGTAATTCCCTTCCCTAGATCTAATTAGAGATTGCAGTGTGCATCAGTCATCAATGACTGATGAATGCTTGACTACTCTACTTCAGGATTAGTACTTGTGCTTATTTGTTTTGGCGCCCTTTGCCATTGATGTCAAAGGGGGAGTATATAGTCATGAAAAACAAAATAGTTGTTTTAATCTAGAAAGGGGGAGTATATAGTAAGAAGATGCAACAGATGGAGGATTCATCCTTGGAGAATTTTATTAAGGAAATGGAGAATGTTATAAAATAATTATATGTTTGGATTGGTGGTTTTTTTCATTCCATATGTTGTCATCAATGCCAAAGGGGGAGATTGTTGGAGATTTTCCAGCAAGCTAGTGTTGTCTATATGTTTGTCATTGATGACAACATATGGTAAGCAATGTGCATTGTAGTTCTATGTAGATAGCCTTGAGCATATGTTGTATGGATATGTTATCAGCATGATATCATAGACATAGAGGTTGATTCTAAGTGCAGTCAGTTGTGCAGTTGTTTGTAACAGTTGTGTTCCTGACAGTGTTACAGGAAATTTTTTTATGTGATTATCAATATGGTTATGTTGGAGCCTTGCGCATTTATATTTGTGTTGTAGACATGTTTTTGGAGCTATGTTCATAGACTCAAAGTTATTTTTGTAGTATAAGTTAAGTTATGATGTTTCTATTTGTCAGTTACAGTTTCCTAAGATTATTTGATGGAGACGACAGTGTTTATATTGTTTTATTAGTTATGCCTATCATTTTGATATGTGTGTTTGGTTTCATGTTTGGTGATGAGTTAAGAATTTTTGGTTAAGAGCACATAATGTATTTCAGTATGAGAATAAAGTTTCAGTTAATTTGGTGGAGCCAACTGTGTGAAGCGACGCGTCTACTCATATTGAGTTGCACGGTCCTTTTTGTGTTACATGCTTGGTTTAGCCATTAGAGATGTTATTGAAGAGTTATATTGTTTATCTATTATGATTTCAAGGAAGTTCTAATAGGTCAGCTTGATTATATCATTTGGAGAAAGATAATTATAGCCAGTTAGTTGTGATTGCTAAGCGTGATGGACAGAGAAGAGCAGAAGCTGTGAATGTACAAAGATAGTCAATCATCAGTTGAAGATCTATGTCAAGAAGCAAAGAGTATATGCTATTCATTAGAATTGATGAAAACAGCAGGTCTACTTTCTAGTTCACCAAAATCTAGATATAGTGTGTATCTGTTATATAGAAGGTTGCAGCCTTCACCAATTGAGCAGTATGCTCCCAGATAGTGTGTCCTCACCTTTAACAAGGTTATTTGTAAAAGACTCCTAACAGGGTCTGACCCTTGACCAGGTCATTGTACTTCATGCATTGTAAAGATCAACTCATAACAATGTTGTAAGATCTTCTAATAGGGATCAGTATACTCTAGTATAGTTTATAGTGGGTGCTAATTCCCACCAGGGTTTTTACCTATTTGGGTTCATCATAACAAAAATTGTGGTGTTGTGTTAAGTGTTATCTTATTGTGTATGTGCTTAATGTTATTCTATACTTAATTGGATAAAGAATTAAATCTTGTAGATAACTGATTCACCCCCCCCCCCCCCTCTCATTTATCTCTTGGGAGTATTCCTAACATGAATGATGTCAACAAAATGGTCACTCATTAACATGGGAAGGTGTTTCTTCATTGGTTAAATAATCTCATCGTAATGGAGATTCCAATATTATGCCAATGGTAATTAATCTAGCATATGGTTTAAGAGGTAGACAGGTATGTATAAATTTATTAATCATGACCCATATGTTTAATATCAACTCACGATGCAAATATTTTTCACATGTTTGAAAAATTATAGGTCATGCACCACAAAGATGTGTACTACCATGGTCATAAATCTCACATAAAAAATTTGGACGATACGAAGAAAACTTGTGATTCTAGGATAACTGTAGTCTTCAAGGTCACTAATATTTCATGTAGAAACAACATAGATCCTCAAGAATCTCAAAACCGATATTATGGAATTTTGGATGATGTACTTGAGTGTGAATTTAAATCCTTCAAATTAGTTCTATTTTTTATCAAATGATACAGGCTATGATTGAATCAAAAGGATCCTAATAGAACTGTTATTCAACATGATAATAGATTTACAATGATTAATACAAGGTTATTTGAGCCAGTTGAAGATGAACCATGTGTTCTTCCAAGACAATGTGAGCAAGTGTTTTACATAGAGGCTCCACATAAACTGGGTGTGTTATTTGTTGTTAGTAATGATCCAAGAGGAAAGCCAGTAAAGTATAATGTGATGGAAGAAGAAGAAGAAGATGGTGATGATGATGATGATGACTGTGGTGGTGGTGGTGGTGTTGGTGGTGGTGGTGGTGGGGATGATGATGACAATGATGATCATGATCCTGATAATGATGATGATGATGATGATGATGATGATGATGATGGTCATCATAATGATGGTAATATTGATTTATTCATATAAAATTATTTGACTTATATGTTTTCATAGTTAATTTATTATGTATTAAACTCTAATGGCATGGTATAATTAATTCATTATGTTCAATTCTAATGATTATAACATATGTGATTTACGATACACTTGTTTCAATTATTACTCGTATATTTAATGTATTTATCATTTAAGAAATTACCAATGTATTGCTCATGATGCTCAATTGGTGGTGTTGATTACATGTATATATTTAGTGTGATTGTCACCCTTTGTGGAAACAGGCAATTGACTACAGACATCATCACCCCTTTTGCTGATGATCTTGCATAGGACACATAAAGTAAAGGTAAGGAATTAAAAAATATACAATGATTATGATGAATGCATATTGTTCATGTTGTCTTCAATGATTATGATGAATGCATATTGTTCATGTTGTCTTCTATGTAATTTGTAGCATATGTATCATGTAATTTTTAGTAAACTTAAGATAAATGATTCACATATGCAAAAAAATTAACCCCTTTTACGAGGATCCTACATAGTGACATGGATCGGAAGGTATAAGTCAATACACCCTATAGAAATAGTTTATTATTTATTTTCTTTCTTTTTACGACCATCTTCATTGAGTGGTTTAATAATAAGGTATTAATTTTCTCATGATTTAACAGAACTACCCTCAACATCAATTATAGAGCCGACTTCATCAACATTACCCTCATTTAGAAAAATATCTTGCTCCTTACCAACTATATCTCTCATTTGATGGACTGCAGGAACCACCTAATAGGTACTTTTTAGATCTGTCTTCCTCAAGTGACGAAAATGTGATAATAGAAGATGAAAGTGAGACATGTAGTAGGCCTAAAATAGGGAGATCAACTAGAGGTCAAAAGATTAGAATAAAATTCAATAAATGCATGCAATTTTTCTTTGTTGAAGGGGGTCATGTTCTTATGATGATGAGACCAAAGGAAACATCAAGGTTCCCTTGAGGTACACACATCTTCAGAAAGAATGGGTACCCAAGGAATTACCTCCAATTAACATTGATTTTTGTGTTAACGATAGGATATATCTCATAGCTCCATCATCATTACATGGTTTGGGCCTATTTTCCATGGATGGCATAAAGGTATGTTACAACAAAGTTTTTGAATTGATGGAGTATGTCGGACCTTGTTACAATTACAATAATTGGATGTGGATTGTTCGATATAAAAAAAAGTATGCGTAGGTATGAATTGTCAACAAATTATATACAATGGAAAGAAAATGATCAAAGTAAAATATTTTATATGTACATTGATGGGAGGCCAAAAGCAACAAGGAATATTGTGGGTTTTATAAGTAGTACGCAACCTGGGTCAACTAATAAGTGACCCAATTGCATATTCGAGACACGTGAGGGAAATCATGTTTTTGTATGTGTGATAAAATTAATAAGTGCAGGGGAAGAGCTGCTAATATATTACCATTTGAATCGTGTAGATACAAAAAAAGTTACTATCATGGGAATTAATGACTCCAATATACCATTTTATTAATAAGTTTTTTTGCTAAGTCTATTGCTTTCATTTCACTGAAATTTTTATATTTAATCTTTGTCACAAGATGACATGGATCCACCACATGACAAAGGTGGGGATGTTCCTCCCACCCCTTCTTTGGTGAAGGTAAACCTTAAACTAATTGTAAAAAATAGATAAAAGCAAAATGTTATATTATTATGTTCTTTTCTTTAGGGTTTTGGAGTTATTCTGATAATTTTACTGATATTCTTGTCAGAAACTGATGTTCAGGGAAAGGGAAAAGTGCCTATAATAACTGAGGCAATAGTTGCAGATTTGGAGGTGACAGTATTATGCGATGATGACATTGCATATACCTATGACCCTATAAATATGGTCAGAAAGACCCTAAACAAAATTAATATAGAACTTCTTGGCATCCTGCTCCATCCATATCCAAATGAGGAGATGTGGGTGAAGAGAGAGGAATTGATAGGGAGAGCACATTGTTTGGAAGTAACAAGTAATGAATCTTTAGTTATAACAAAATTTCAATAAAGGTTTATATTTTATACTATTTTATGTCATGAACTAAAATATGTATGTGTTCTTCTTATAGGAATTTTTGAATACTCAACCACCTCATCATGGACTTTATGAGGGTGGTACTAGCGTAGGTCCCTTACGTAAAATAGTTCTTAAGTTAACAAGTTACAAGGAATTTTTTTTTGGAACATTCACAAACTTCATTGGACTTACTGATTAGAAATCTACATTTTTCATTGGACTTACTAATACCCTAGATGAGGTTTTTGTGCCAGTAGTTTTATTCAAACTCACATATCTTAACTCCTCACTTCAAATTTAGACTTTATGTTTCATTTTCCTTGAAACATAAACTACCCTTAAATAGGCATAAAGTGTCTTCAACATTACTGTTTACACTATGACTGTCCCACACACCCTTATCACACTTGACTCAAGACACTAGCTTTGTATTTCTTACATTACACAACTCTAACTGCTATAAAACCTCATGCATGTTAAAGGGACTTGATTATAGTTAAACATAAAACAAGCATTATAATTTTTCATTGATCAAATTATAAAATAATATCAACCCTTCTCAAACTACTCTAGTATTGAGGGTTTCATAATAGTAAATACAAACATTAGTGGTTTTGCCTCCATACTTCACAACATATACAACAAATGGATTCCAAACCTTGTTCATTCATTATACTAGCATTCCAAATTGTCAAATTAGTAAATACTATCCACAAACATGTAACAAAATTACAAATACCAATGAGTGGCGTGTATAAATAGCTAGAGGAAAAGGTACAGTTACAAATAATTCAAAATTTCTGAAAAAATCTTCACTCAAACTTTATTGAAAACCTACTCATACTTTTATTATTTTAGAATGTATTTGCTAACAATATATTGTTTAGGTCATTAAGTGTAGATACCTCCTCCTACGAGGACCAACAATCTCACATTGTTGAATGCAATGTTGGCAACAAGGAGAATGCAAACATCCATGTTTGCACCGTCTACAACTAGTAGATCCTTGTTTTTCTATATTCTATTATGTGTTAATTATGATTTGATTTGTACTTTAATCTTGGGTGTATTTCATAGTGGATTAATTTTGTGCAGTAGAAGATACACATCCTCATGATACGAAGACCAGTACTAGTGATAATTCACCATTGCTTCCTAGATCTACCTGTGTTGCTAGTACGGGAAATTTTTAGACCTCATTGTTGTTGACCGATGAAGATATGATTCCTTTAAAATTACCTTTAAAGCTTCCACATACTTTAAAAATATTATTATTTATATTATTATTTTAATTTACTTATTCATAACTCATTTTGGATTGATGATCTCATGATGTTTTTGCAGGGAACGATGTTTTTTATGAAAATCTTAATGGGATGACATTGTCGCAATTTGAGCCTACCATACGTACAAGGTGGAACATCATATGTGAACTAACCCTATCCCACTACTTTGATTTCATATCATTGCTAGAATATTTTTCCTTTCATCCATTTCTTGTACTATATTCAAGGTACGCAACTTTAGTTAATTTTTTTTTCTAACAATTTTGTTTTTTTCTTAAATGGTGGAATTTACAAGATAAAAAATTAAAAGATCAGCTCATAGAGCTCTTTGGAAGGAACATTTTTTATAGCACCAAAGTTCTTCAGAGAGCTTGCAAACATCTAAAGACTGTGAGGGACACATACAGAAAGAATCTAATGAACAACCCAAAATATGAGCATCCTCCCATGATTCCATAGAAGCAGTCGAGGGAATTCATTTTGGATGCAAGGGAGAAAGCGCAAACTCAAAGAGGAATTACAATACCAAATGACAATAGAAGGTATGTGATAGTATTAAGTAGAATATAATTACGTACTAATTAGTGATCTTTATATTTATATAATCTAACATATTTCAAACTTTTCATAGACTGCAGGACACATCGAAGGCTACAAAGGCCAAAGTAGAAAAGAATGGCCAACACAAACTTGGCTCTAGTGGTTATTTGAAACTTCAAGCATGAATTGTAAGTAGTAGTAAATGAAATTTCAAATCAAAATTTTTATAAATTGCAAATAATTTTGTTTAATCAAACAATACCTACATAATTGATGATATTAAGCCAAAAATGTAGGGCTCAGAATTTAATGTAGCGCCCACAAAAGAAGACAAAAATATTGCCTTCAAGCAAGGTTGTAATGTCATGGTTGAACGCCTACGCCAAGCTTCCTATGGCCAAACCCAACATTCTACTACATCGGTTCACACACAGGTAAATAGGTCAAATGAAAAATATTTCAAATTGAATACTTGAGCAATAATCTATTTGATGTTAATTTTGAACATAGATTGACTATTTTTGTTTTAAAAAGAAAACAATGATAAAAATGTGCATGACATTGCAATGTGGCCTGCTAATCCTAGCATAGAACCTGCACATGATGAAGGCCCTAATGTGCATCACAATGATGGAGGTATTCATTTTCTATTGAATAATAATTATGTAATTATTAATACAATTTTAACATCTTAAATTGAAATTGGTGTAACCTTTTTGTGTATATTTTAGAGCATGTACAACGTCATGGTGAACAAGTAAAGGATGATCCGAGTGTTCACCATTGTTGACTTTGGGGCTGAACAAAATGTTATTGTAGATGATGTGGCACTATTAGGTAAATAAAATCTATGTTGTGTTCTTTTAAAAAAAATTTGATCTGTTGTTATATTATTTTAATTAATGAAATCTACGTGTAACACTAATATAAAATATTATGAATTTAACCCATTTAGTTGTTATTGCAGCGGACACCCCTTTGGCGCACCAACCTCCTCCTAAACACGGGAGGAGGTATTTCTTGAATTCACAAGAAAAAGAGGAGGTAAATAACAAAGATATTGATGCTTTGCTTAGCCATTACCTTCAAAAATTGAAGAAAAAACCAAAAAAGAAATGATTGTAATAAACCTTTTTTGATAATGAAAGAATGTTGTCTTAATGAATGTAATTTTGTGATAGTAAATGTTGATGAATGATGTGTTAATGAATTATTGATGAATTTTGTGTGTTAATGAATTTTATGTGTTAATGAATGTTATCTGATTATAATGATTGAATGTTATATTTCATAAATGAATGAATGAATCAATGTTAAATGTAATTGGAAAATTTAGAATGATGTTAGGAGGGGGGAGGGAAACATTGTAAAGTCATTTATGGCATAAAGGATAAGTATGGTGACACAAGACTAGTACATGGTCATGCTACGGTCATGAAAAGGCTAGATGATTTCAGAGTCTAATCCAAGGTTCATAGCAAAGAAATTTGGAATATATAGTAGAGCTTCTTCATCACATAAGGATGAGTTTTGTGTTGGGTCTTAGATAAGGTCACAGTGACAGTAGTTGAAGATGACAAAGTGCCAATGACAGTGATGTTGATTATGAGAATGCAAATAACTAAGGTAGTCCACTGTACAGAATACCCCATAACCTGTTGGAGAACATGTTTTGTGAAGAATATATGATGGGGTTTCACGTAAGTATGGACAAGTATTGAGGCTTTCCAAAGAATAGTTTTTAAAGTCCTAAATTGGAGACTCTC
This sequence comes from Chamaecyparis obtusa, assembly GCA_027943335.1. Classification (NCBI taxonomy): domain Eukaryota; kingdom Viridiplantae; phylum Streptophyta; class Pinopsida; order Cupressales; family Cupressaceae; genus Chamaecyparis; species Chamaecyparis obtusa. The sequence goes on from BSBK01000249.1 coordinate 247,118, forward strand.
CATGATAGTGGGGTAAGGACAACAAAGCATGGGAAAATTAAAACCAAACTATTGAAATAAAATTTTAAGTCTTTTGTCAAAGACTTTATCAATGATGTACTACTACTTTCAATGCCAAAATTATTATAGAGATGATAAAATTCAAGTCAATAGTCATAAAGATAGACCTCAATCTGCAATATATATTTATGACACTGATAGAAGGACAAAATCCACAATGATGAAGAACTATGAAACTGAAAGTTGTAAGCTAAAATACGGAAAATGATGAAGGGTAGTGTTAAGATATGTGATAGAGAAGCCATTGGGTATTGAGTAGAGGACAGTTACAAACTTGTTGAATTTTAGTGACAATGAATGAACATGGATAGTCCTAAGAATCTGAAGACTTGAAGAGATAGCAATCTGGAAATCTAAGACTTTAACTTTCATTCTTGTTTGGAAAATATGAATATATATAAAATCATAACAGTAATGTAAAAGTCTCATGAAATCTCACCAAAGAGAAAAGCCTTCCAACATAAAGTCATGCAATGATAGTGTATATAGTCGAATGTGGACCTCTAATCCAACTACACACACAACAGAGTCATTACTCACACAATCGAATTACGAAAGAGAGTATGGATTACTCAATTCAAAATTCATGGTGAAGCGACTTGTTGCCTCCTATGTAGACAGGGTGTTTAATTACTCTCAAAACAAGAGCCCAACAACCATTAGACCAGTACTACAATGGAGGATTTGAAAACTTATGAAGATGATCAAATTGAAATTAAACTAGAATGAAGTGCAATTAATCTAAGAGCTTGAAAGAAATATGAAATGCAGATTTACTCTAAAGAACTTGAAATAAAGATGAAATTAAACTATGAGCAAGTAAGCAAACTAATTACAATGAAGATGCAATATTAAACTAGATGAAATTAATCTAAATATGCAATGAAAGCTTGAAATTGTCAAATTGAGACAAAAAATTGCTATAGTTTAGTTACTCTCAAAATTGCTCTCCTTTCAAATGAAGAATGAGGTTCAATAGATAGACAAGCTCAGGGAGAGAATGAAGAGATTCTTGAAAATGAACGGTTGCCTCTTCATTCCCCTTTGAGACAAATATTCAAAGATTTATTTAATTAAAGAATGGATTATTGCCACATATGGGTGACCATTCAAATAATTTGAATTATTAAATTCAAATAAAGAGGTGTCCATTCAAATAACTAAATAAGATTAATTCCCTTTTTTATGTGTATTAGCTAAAGGGGGTGGGTTTTTATTAAATTTAAAGTACTTAGGACTTTAGAATTAAATTGATTTATCATAGGGTTAATTTGGCTAATAAAAGTTGAAAACTTTAGGAATTAATTATAATATTTGATTAATGCAATTTAGGGTTTTTGCAATTGACATCAAGTCAAATTAAGTCAGGTAGGAGAGAGAAAATTGCCTAGCAAAGTAGGACTTTGAAGATGTAAAATTGACGAAAATGCACCAAAATTGATTGAAATTATTAGGTGCCAATTTTGGGGTATTACATTTGCCCCTCTTTGAATTGATGTGTGAACAACATTTTGATTCATAGAATAGCCTGAAGTGACAGATAACAAGAATTTTCAAAGGTCTAGGTTAGGTTGCCAAGACACCAAATAGATCAAAGCATGACTTTCTAAAGTCTAAGTTAGATTGCGAAGAAAAAGGTCTAAAAGAGAATCGGAATCAGGGTTAGATTGCCCCAATACCAATTGATGAGAGATGCAGACTTAGGGCTGTCTCCAGAATCAGGGTTAGATTTCCCCAATACAAAGCTTAGCCCTCTGAGACCCAAGTTAGATTGCTCAGATAACGATCTAAAAGAGATTTCAAGAGCTATCTCCAGAATGAAGATTGACTCCCAAGAAATTAGGGTTAGACTGCCCCAATACCTAATGTATTTCGAGAACCATTTCTAGAATGAAGCTTGATCCTTGAGGATTCAAGTTAGATTTCTCAGATACCTAAAAGATAGATGACCAGATAGCAAGATACGAGGCACTGAGATGCCCCTAGCAATGAGAACTGATGATTCAGATTAGACTAATTCAAGAATTGATTTGACAAGATTCAAATGATGCAATCATCCTATCCCTTCAGGAGCGAAATCGAAAGATGACATATCAGAAGGACGATTGACAATGAGAGGTTGCAGAGTAGAAATAATCAGACTAGATTTGAGAAGCTACAGAAGCAATTTGAAGTGATCGGGAGGTCTTGCTGACCAATTTTGACCATGGTTGACCATGGTTGACCAAATTTGACTTGAGTTGACTTTGATGAAAAGAGCAAAGATCTCAAGAACATGATGCAAAGATAAGGGTCTGGCAGGAAGATGATGCCAGAAGGCTGACTGCACAAGTGTCCGATCCCAAAGGGTCCCAAAATTTAAAATGTGATTTCGAGCTATCTAGACATGTCAGATTTTGATTTCAATCTTGAAAATGGATTTAGAGTAGTTGATTTAGCCAAGGGTGCAATTTTTGCATGAAATGGAGCACTTTTGAAAATTAGGTCAAAAGCTATATAAGGTCGGAGGGGTCATTTTCAAGTCATTATTCACTTTTGTCTTCTTGCTAATTTTAAGCTCTGAGAGAGAAATAGAGGGTCTTCCACTACATATGCATCGATTTGAGCACTCCCAACGACACGCCTAGCCACCGGAGTATGATGCACCTATAAGTAGTCGATAAACCTCCTTGCATTTTGATTCGTACTACTTTCTAAGTCAATTTAGGATAGATCTAGCAATTTTAGGAGCATGTTCTTCGAATCTCACATGAGGAAGTAGTTTCCTCGCATCGACCTCTATCACCTTTCACATGAGGAAGTGGTTTCCTCACATTAGATAGGGTATCTTTGCATGGTGTCTGTCTGGAAGCTCACGCAAGCTAAAAGTTGGTCTCGCGCGAAATTTCTCCTGCTCGGGCAAGAACAAGTCATGTCTCACGTGAGGAAATAGTTTCCTCATGTGAAAAGTTGTTGCAGTGTTTGTAAAATCTTTTCTTGAATTTGCCAAATTTGCATAAAATCAGCCAAGTAGAGCATCACAGAGTCATGTCTAGGATAGATGCCTTGCTGTATTTGTCGTTGTTGTTTTGAAAACCATCATATTGAGATAGTGATCAATTTCATCGCTTGCTTTGTAGGTTGACTTCCCTGACATCACCTTCAGGACGCATCATCCAGTGATCACCACATTAGTTCAGAGATTAACGGATGCAAAGAGTGCTCACATTGAGGGACTTGGTCTAGCATACTTGCATGATCTACTCGACATTAGGGTAAATCACGGTCTTCTTGGTGTGCTTGTAGATCATTTCCACTCGGAGATGAACACTTTCCATTTGCCGATGGGGGAGATGATTGTGACCCTCAAGGATATATACAAGATCCTGCAGATACCCATCCATGGTACTCAAGTAGAGTATGATACACAGCCGAGGTAGGGTACAGTAGCATTGAGGATGATCTTCTAAGATGATCTAGTGATGGGTCAGGCCATCTCTTGGGATGATTTGATCAGTAGGTACAGTGGTGCTCATCCATTTCTCATTGTTCCTACTATGTTTTTGAGTTTCTACCTTGTTCCAGATTGAGGTCAGCATGGTTTAGAGTGCGGCTAGGGGACGATGTTGTGGAGGATGCTGGAGAGGCCAGCCATCAGATTTAGGTGGGGTGAGTGCATGTTAGCCCACATGTATCATGAGATGCATGAGATAGTATATCGCAGTGCAAGGACCATGGCAGCAGGTGTCTTTGTCTTGCAAATCTAGGCCTGGGAGCATCTCCCTGTTTGCAGGCCTATATTCCATGATACATGATAGGTGCTGGAGCCTTACATTTATAGGTACATAGGTCTGATGACTCAGCCTTTGCTGGGTAAGATAGAGCAGTGGTGAGGATAGCTTGATGACATGGTAGCTATAGTCTGGAGACCTTGGGTGGCCACTGAGCCCTAGGATGATTCTCATCGAGAGCTTTCTATCATGTTTGTGTCACGTCCACTGATTGGACATAGTGTTACTATCATTGAGCACTTCCTTGTCACATGTTTCCTACATCAGTTTGGTAGGTAGCAGGATATTTCACATGAGTACTACCCCTATGCCCACTTCACCGATGAGGAGAAGAAGGGGTGGCACACGAGACTTGATCCAAGGTGATGTGTGATAGAGGCATGTATACCAGCTACATGATGGGACTACATGGTGGATGTCACCAATGCATGGGTGAAACCTGCATATAGAGACCATTTGATAGCATGACCTCATCACAGATTCACTAATCCTATTGGTATAGGAGCACAGCAACAACAAGTACCAGCTCAGCAGGTTCCAATTTAGAAGGTACTAGTTCAGTAGCCTACACAGCAGCAGGTTGCATAGCAGGGGCCATAGGGACTGCAGAAGAGAGTGCTGAGGCCTAGATTTGGACAGACTAGCATCCCCGCCAGGACCATGGGCTCAAATGCAGGAGCTGGGAGCAATGGGGCCCAGCAGAGGTCCACTAGGCAACGGAAAGGAGATACATTGCAGCAGGCTCCTCCAAATGATGACACTAATATGCCTAATATTCTGATAGGAGCAGGGACACCATAGTTGCAGGAGGCTATTAGGAAGAGCCATGAGAGAGTGAGGCAGGTCCAGCGAGAGTGAGATGACTATCATACCTGAGTCATCAAAGAGGAGACCTGTGTAGCTGATAGGGATGCTGAGATCAAGAAGCTATGGGAGGAGCTAGCACAGTCGAGGATCGAGATGAGATACGAGGCTGCTCAAGCAGCTTATTACTATGCAGCTTACTGCAAAGTCATTTCAGACCTAACAGAGTAGGTGCCGCCATTTTCTGAGTACATTGGAGCTCCACAGGCACCTCCACCAGCACCTCCATAGGCACCACCATAGGCACCCCCATAGCAAGCACGTCCACAGTGATCAATGCCACCACCGCAGAGACCACTGCCACCACCTCCTCTAGGTGGTGAGAGACATAGTTAGCATATTTTGATATCCATGTATTGTAGCCCATTTTTTATACTGTGCTCGAGTAGCACCCTTCTCTTTTGTACATGACATTGGATCAAGATATATATATATGAGATCGACAATTTGATATCATCGTACTTGTTGATATATTTCTTTGATATTGATGTTTTATGAGATGTGTCCTAGATGCTTAGATGTATGAATTAGATATGTATGAAATGCACATGTTTCCTTTTTATGATAATGCAATGTGAAATGCAGTGATAGATGGATAGAGTGTATGCATATGTGTAATGTATGATTTGAGTTATGCTTATAATGGATGCACATGTATATGGATATGCAAATGAATTTATGAATGCAAATGGAAATGAAATGAAAATGCAATGGATATGTAATGTATATGGTACTAATCATCTCATGCAGGATTGTCACAATATATGATAGGTACTAACCAAAAGAAATATGTTTCAAAGATCGAGAGCGAGGACCAGACACTTGTGCAGCCAAGATGAAACTAGGACAAAAGATGAGAACCTTTGATGAATAGAGAGCAATCAAGAGAGTACCAAGATATCATCTCAAATGCAAGCCTAGAATGAAAGATGCAAGCTTAAACTAGATGCAAGCCTAGAATGAGTGGATTCAATTCCTAGGACTTGGTTGTTGGACTCACCGTATTTATCATCATTGAGTTCATTTAGGCACAGGATGATTGCAAGATGCCATACGATTCTCACTAACATGGCAATCATGAGAATATGAATATGACATAAGTCTTTAGATTTTTTGGAGTGAGGTGTAAGCATTAAGGCACAAGAAGCCAGAATGACCTAAACACCTATTCCTTTTGATTTAGCAAGTTAACATAAGCATCAAAGCACAATTTCTAGAATGACCTAAATGTTTCTTGCGAACAAACACACCAGACACACAAGAGTTCCTTCCTTTGCCAAAGAATGCTCGCAATGACCTTTACATCCACTTAGCAAGATGAGCGTTAGCAATTTTACTTGTAGCAGAAAGAAGTCGCTCAAAACAGACAAGGAGAAGAACCAACCTCACCAAAGCATCCATATAAAAGGAGTCGAGGTACGCATGGCCATCCAATATGAGATGAAGGCTCTTACAGATGGACACCCCTCTTAGATAGATTCTTTGGATCATTGGAACTAAACCAGCAAGCAGAAAACATAGGAAAAGATCATGCCCCCAGTCTTCGCATTTCTTAGTCAAGAAAGATGTCTTAGATCCGCTCGAGGGGAAATGATAAAGAAAACAAACAAACAAGAAAAGGAAAATCTTAGCACACTTCAAAGGAACACAAATTCAGTTTTAATTTTAGTTTACATTTGTGTTCAAGTGGATTGAAGTCAAATCAGAAGCGTACAACATTTGAAGTCTCAACGGGATAGCGACAGTAGGCAGACATAGTGAGAACCACTGGTGACCGTCGTGAGAGATGAAATCTCAAGAAGATATCAAAGTGAAAACCAAGTATTAGCAGGTGGACGTAGTGAGAACCACTGGTGACCGATACAAGGAAGATTCTCAAAAGAGAGAATAAAGCACGAATGAAACATCAGCAGGCAGACACAGTGAGAACCACTGGTGACTGATGTAAGGAAAAGATCCCAAAAGAGAAGGTTGAATGAAAGCTAAGTATCAGTAGGTGGGCATAGTGGGATTCACTGGTGACCGATAGATGAGAGATCCTCTAGGAGAGAAATCTCAAAAGTAGCTAGGCATCAGCAGGCAGACGCAGCGAGAATCGCTGGTGACTGATGCATGAACAAAACTTTTGAAAAGTGGTAGGACAATGCCCCCTAGACCAGGAAGGTGCCCCCATGTGTGACCAGTTCCAATCCATGAAGATTTGAGGAAAATCTTGAAGACAACTAAAAGCAAGTGCATGAGCTGGCAACTAAAGCAGGAAACAGACTAAAAGAAGGAAACAAACTAAAGCAGGAAAGTGGGAAAGAAAACTAAAGTAGGAAACTAAGAGCCAAGTGATGGTGAGATGAGATATAGCTTCAGGAAACAAGAGGCACCTATTTACCAAGTTTTCATCATCTTGGCAAAGATTCCATTTTGCTACCATGATGCCTGTTTACAAGGTTTTCATCAATGGCACATTTTTTATTCTTTTTCAATTTTTTTGTACTTTTCTTTTTTTTCATTTTTTTGTATTTTTGAATATTTCATTTTTTTGTATTTTTTCAAATTTTCTATTTTTTTTATTATTATCAAGGCGCCTGTTTACTAGATTTTCACCAAGATAATAGATACATGAAAGCACCTGTTTACCAAGTTTTCACTAAGATGATCATTTTTTCAGGACATTTTGCAATTTTTAGGATTTTTTGCAATATATCATTTTTTGGGATTTTTTCAGGAGCAATAAGTATGTACATGAGCACACAAAGAATGCCTCAGCTATAGAATTTATTTAAGTGAAGAGCGTTGATAGGCTCTTTGAGTTGTTCTCCTTCAGTGGTGGAGAGTCGATAAGCACTAGACCCAAATGTTGTAGTAATGACATACGGACCAAGCCAATTTGGTTCAAATTTCCCTTTTTGGACTCATTGTTGTTGATTCTTGGGGTTCTCTCTCAGGATGAGATCACCCACTTGGAATTCTCTTTGTCTAACTTTCTTATTGTAGGCTTTGGACATCCTCTTTTGTTATGCTCTTAGATGATCAAACGCCACCTTCCGATGTTGATCAAGTAACTCAAGCTCTTGAAGCCAAGATATTCTATTTTCTTCATCAGTGATGAGGCCCTTAAGAGAGATTCGCAATGTAGGAATCTTGACCTCAATAGGTAATAATACATCTGCTCCATAAACCAAGGCAAAAGGAGTGGCCCCCATTGGTGTTTGGATACTTGTTCTATAGGCCCACAAAGCTGGATTAATCTGGAGATGCCAATCTCTACCAGATTTATGAACTATTCGGTGTAGAATTTTGAGAATTGTCTTATTAGAAGCTTTTGATTGTCCATTACCCTGAGGATAATAGATAGATGACCAATGTTGAATGATTCTAAATTTGGTGCATAAGTCTGTCAGGTCCTTATTTTTGAATTGTCCCCCATTGTCAGTGATAATGGATGAGGGTACATCATATCTACAAATGATATAGTTCAATATAAACATAGCCACAGACTTGCCATCAGCTACAGCTAGAGGCACTGCCTCAACCCACTTGGTAAAATAATCAGTAGCTATGATGATAAACTTATGTCCTCTTGAAGAAGAAGGATGTATCTGACCTACCAAATCAAAGGCCCATTACTGAAATGGCTAGAAACTGATGAGAGGACTAAGCTCTTTAGCAGGAGCATGAATCAGATTCCTATGAAATTGGCATTGTTTGCAAGTCTTTGCATATTGAATGGCTTCTTTTTCCATGTCCGGCCAGTAATAACCAGCTCTAATAAGGTTCTGAGCTAACGTCAAACCACTTGAATGAGACCCATAGATACCTTCATGTACCTCAGCTAGTGCACATTTGGATTCATCAGGTTCTAGACACCTAAGGAGGGTACCGTCTAGACCTCATCTATACAAGTTGTTTGCTATGAGGACATACCGTGAAGCAGTACGAATGAGGTGACATTTTTCATTCTAGGTATAGGTGTCTAGAATGATCTAGTCATGGAGGTAGGAATAGATATGGTGGTAGCGGGATGAATCATGTCTAATGACTGAATAGATCATCCTGGATTTAGGAATATCATAGGCAGGGTAGTGTAATGCCTCCACCAGGAATTCGTGTCTGAAGTCATTTTCTAACATTTGTAACATTGAAGCAAGAGTGGCCATAGCATCAGCCACTTTATTGTCTACCCTTGGAATTTGCTGGAAAGAAATGTGTGCAAAATACTATTTGAGATCATCCACCATTCTTTTGTAAGGTACTAGCTTGTCATCTTTTGTTTGGTAAACATCATTGACTTGATTGATGATTAACTAAGAATCTCCAAAAACCTTGAGCTCATCCACATGCCATTCAATGGCTATCTTCATGCCATTAATGAGAGCTTCATATTTGGCAATGTTGTTTGTGTAGGGAAACAATAATTTGTAAGATTTGGGTAATGAGTATCTTTGAGGTGTTATAAATAGAATGCCTGCACTTGATCCTTGCTAAGTGAATGATCCATCAAAGAACATGCTCCAAGATTGATGTGTGAGAAGCATGATAGATTCATTTGGGAATTCAATACTCAAAGGTTGGTGATCTTTCAAAGGAGTTGCCACCAACTGATCAGCAATTGCTTGTCCCTTAATAGCTTTTCTTTCCACATATTCAATGTCAAATTCACTAAGTATCATCATCCATTTTGCTAATCTACCCATGAGGGCAGCCTTGCTCAATAAGTAATTTAGTGGATCAATTTTTGCAATAAGCCTTGTAGTATGAGTTGGCATATAATGCTGCAACTTCTGAGAAGCAAATACCACTGATAAACAAGCTTTCTCAATGATGAAATAGTTCATCTCATATGAAACCAATGTTCTACTGATATAATATATGGCTCTCTCTTTGTTGTTTTGATCTTCTTGAGCTAGGAGAGCACCCAAAGATGTGTTCATTGTTGAGATATACAATATAAGCAGCTTCCCATGAATAGGATGCATCAATATAGGTGGATTAGCAAGATACTATTTAATCTGAGTGAGTCCCCTGTCACATTCTTCATTCCATTCATAGGTCACATTCTTATGCAAGGTTTTAGTAAATGGTTGTGACTTGTCGGCCAACTGTGAAATGAAACACCGAATAGATTGTATCCTTCCCTATAATCCTCTCATTTGACTAATATTCTTGGGTGGAGGCATGTCCATAATAGCTTGCACTTTTTCAAGATCCACTTCTATGCCTTTAGCTGAAATGATATAACCCAAGAGTTTCCCAAAAGTGACACCAAAAGCGCACTTTTTGGGATTAAGTCTGAGACTAAATTGTTCCATGCAGTCAAGTATCGGACCCAAATCTATGAGATGAGTTCTTCATTGCATGCTTTTGGCTAAATTATCATCCACATAATCCTCCATCATTTTATGCATCATATCATGGAAAATAGTAGTGACAGCTCTCTGATATGTTGCTCCAGCATTCTTAAGCCCAAAAGGCATGACATTCAAGCAAAAGGTACCCCAGGCACATGTGAAAGCAGTCTTTTCTTGATCTTCTAGCACAATTTTTATTTGATTATAGCCAGAAAAGCCATCCATCAAGGAATACATCTCATATCATGTTGTCATGTCTATTATCATGTCAATATTAGGTAGTGGGAAGTCATCTTTTGGACATGCCTTATTGAGATCCTAGAAATCTGTACACACACGAATGGATTTATCATGTTTAGTGACTGGAACAATGTTTGAAATCCATTCTGCATAATCAATAGTTCTTATGAAACCAGCCTTAAGAAGCTTTTCTAGCTTTGCTTTGACCAAAAGTACTACGTGCGGATGCATCTTTCATAGCTTCTATTTAACAGGTTTAATACCTGGTGCAATGGACAAATGGTGCATGATTAGATTGAGGTCTAATCCAGGCATGTCAGAGTAGGTCCACGCAAAGTTTATTTTCTTGCTCTGAAAGAAGTTAGTGAATTCTTCTTTTTCTTTTGCAAACAATGATTGTGCTAGATGAATAATCTATGGAGCAGCCTCTGTACCCAAATTTACTGGCTGTGTCAGCTCAATCAATACTAATTACCTCTCTTGAAAATGGCTCAGAAGCATATCAAGTATCTCATCCTTGGGTGCCTTAGAGAGGTTTTCACCCTTGGATACGTCTTTTATTTTCACTATTTTTGGCTCTGATACTACCACAAAGTGGTTTTCACCATCAAAGCATCTATTTTTTCTTCTTTTAATTTTTTGACTAAGATACTTGATATCCACCTCTATCATGCTGACACTAATTTCATTGGTGGAGGACATCATAGGTTCAATATCATGGAGGTAACAGGCTAAATCATAATCATTTTGGAATGTTAGGACTTCATTGGATGATGAGGGGGAGTTCCAGTTTATCAAATTGGGATGGTGGAGTGAAAGGGAAGTAGTGACTGGTTCAATTGCGTTCATGATATAACAATCAAAAGTGTGGATGAGAAAGTCAAGACCTAGAGTGATCTCATCCAAAGGAGCATTTGAATCCCTATAAGACCTTACGTTAAAAGTAGAGGACAAGTTAACACCAGTGGCATTCGATTCATGCGGCCTAATGCTAGACCCTTCACCTACTTCGAGAAGTCTTTCATACACATGAACAGTATCTATGTCTACATCATAAGTAGCATCAGACAAAGAGTCAAACTCATATTCATGTGAGTTAGTACTTGATGTGGGAATTTCATTAGTACTAGCAGTATCACCTGACTCATCTTCATTCCTTGTGGCATTAACAACTTGCTAAAGTTGCTCTCATTCAAGATACTTTTGAAAATGTGGCAACCTATATTGTTCACCTAGAAAATTAGGATCATCATTCAATGTTTCTTTCCATTCCTCATATTTGAATTGATATAACAAAGAGGTTTTATCAGAATCAGTATCAGTCTCTACCATATGGACAAGTATGATAGGCTCATCAGGTTCGGCAAAGAGTGCCACAAGATCCGGAGGGATAGGATATGGAAATGTGTCTTCATCAGAGCTGGCCTCTTGATTTACCTCTAGAGTGGCATCTTCAATGTCTTAATCTAGTTCAGGTTCAGGTTCTGACACAAACTTGTTAATCCCTAAATGAAAGGGGATCTTCTTGAAGCCTAAGCTAGTAGTATCCTTTGTGCGGCAACCTATAGCTTCAATGGGCTTCAGTAGACCATTATCATTCTTCCCTATAGGACCACTCCCCTTATAGATGAAGTGCTTCATGATCTTGAAGGCCTCACTGTATGGTTCTTGCTCTAAATCTAGAGGTGGAGTAGTTGTTTCAGGTGTTTCTTTTCCTTTATAGATCTAAGCTCTGATAGCTCTTTCTTCATCCTCATCTTCTAAAGGTAAAGAGGCCCTTACAAAGGTGCCATCATAAACTATTTGAGGAGAAGCATTAGAAGGTTGGTTATTCTCAAAAGGTCTCCCATAAGAGCGTGGGGACTATTAGTCCATTTTCCTGTGAATGCAAAATCTTATGAAAATGGCCTATTCTCTGCAGTCTTTGTTATGTTGTCCTGCCATGCCTGCAATCACAGTTTTGACTTGCAATGAAAATCCATAATGTTTCATAGTGTGTACCCTTAGCCTTGGTAGTTTATTGTGTCACCTTGCTCTAGTCCAAAACACATGTGCTGAATTGCAAAATCTAGGGAGATATCCGAGTTTTAAGGTTTGCAGGAAATAGTTTCAGAATTTGCCGAAGTGTCGAAAACCCACAATGTTTTTTAAAATCCATGATGTTTTCAGTTTCCCTACTACCTTTCGGTCTGTTGATAACCCAATGTGTTTTCAGTCTTTTTGCCGAAAACTTTGTGTGTTTTCAATCCTTCGCTATTGTGAAAAATTTGGATATTTTTGACCTCGCACTTCTGCCCTGTTTGTTGGCATTCCCTAACTGCGCAAGTGCGATCAATTGGTGGGACTCAGTTCTTCCCATTGCCCAGTCTGGTTAAAGTTTAGACAAGATCGGTGGTTGTCACATGTTCGCATGGTGAAGATGCACTGTGTTTATCCTTCATGCTTTTGTGACAGCCGTCAAATTTTTCCTGTGTGGGCGTGTCGTGGGTCCAGGTGGGTCTACGTGGCAAACAGTGCTGAGGTGCTCATTTTTTATTGGTCCATGTGGTGATGAGTCAAAAATGTCAGCGGGGCTTGTGTTAGTGATTTCAATCTACGGTCGGTGTGTGATCGCATGGAATATTCTCACCCCATGCGATCATGCGCCCACCATCTGATTGGATGCCGATGGGTTTGTTTGCAGTGGGCCCGCTGTCAGAGGATGTTGAGGTGGCAAGGTTCTAGTGGATGCAGGGTAGAGATGTGGGCCCAGTGTCAGAAGGGAAATAAGGGCACATGTTCTTATTAGTTGTCGCATGATCGCATGTCAGGAATTTTTGACATGCGACCATGTGACCAGTTGACGTCTGTCTTTTGAGGCTGTTGGTGGAGAGGTGGCGGTCTTATGGCCTTGTCGCATGATCGCAGGGGCCATTTTCACAGCTTGTGACCATGCGACAAGGTTCTTCCTTGATGAGGCCCGGTGGTAGGTGGTGATGTGGCATCTTTCAATTGGTCTGAGGTGGTGATGTGGTAGTTTGTTAGTGGGCCTAAGAGATTTAGAGGGGAGGATGGCATGGAAAATCTAGTGGTCAGTGCATGATCTCATGGGAGGTGTTAGACCCATGTGATCATGTGCCTATCATTTGATTTCAAAGGCTTGTAAAAGTGAGTCCTGTGGCAGGTGTGACTCGGTAGTTGCAACGAATGGTGGTGTGACATGTGGCATTAGGTGGGCCTAGGTCTAAGGCATGGCGATTTTTGGCAGGGTTGAGGCATGGTAAGTAGTGGTTAGTTGCATGTTCGCATAGCCTTTTTCAAGGCTATGCAATCATGCAACTAACATTTTGTGTTAACCCTCAGCGGTGGCAGTTATGTGGAGGTAAAGGATTGTAGTGTGTCACATGTTTGCATAGCCCATCTCCTGGCTATGTGATCATGCAACAACTATAGAAGTATGTCATCATTGCGGACTTGCGAAGTTGTGAAGGTAATGTAACCGAGGACTTCTCAGGATGGTTTGTGATCAGCATTGCGTTCTTAAGAATCCACGGTCACATGATCGCAAAGGTTAGTTTGGTGCCTTGCGATCATGTGACCAAGCACATATATAGCCAGAATTCCTGTGGCAGTTAAGTTGACGACTAGACGACTGCACAACTAAGGGTAAATAGTTAAGTGGCATAGCCCGGGAAGGTAAAGATCTGACGGCGGGGATATAAGGTTGGCTGAGATTTGAATGTAGACCACCGATTTACTTCTAGCACCATGAATGTGACCATTTCAAACTTGCAGAGATTTTTGCGGTAGGAAGTACCAGGATTGAATGCTTTCATGGCCAAATTTGATTGGTTTGGTGGCGCTTGCTGTTGCAGTGTGGTCCAGGGTGCCATGAGTGTTTGCAAGGATGTTTTGCCATGTGGGGGAGGACAAATTTTGTTGCTCAAGGCATTTTGCAGGTCTGTTTAGTTTGGTTTGCATGGTAAATTTATGATCTTCCTGTCCTTCTCAGAGATTCTTCTCAAGTGTGAAGATCATCCTTGGTTTGATAGACGTATGCTTGGTTTTCCCTCCAAGAGTTTTTAAATTTTGATGTATTTCTGGTTGGTTGAGGTGGGTGAAACTTTAGCCCTAGCTGTCAGTAGCTTGTTGCAACCTATTTTGGGTTTCCAAGGTAGCTAGTGGTATAAATTGTCAAAATTTTGACTTTGTATGGGTTCCAGCTGAGATTTCCTTTCTGGTTCCAATGAATGGTCCTTTTCCTGTAGATTTTTCTCCTTTTCTCTGCATATAGGGTGTTCTTCTTTCCCTTATTGGTTCAGAGAATATAATGCATATTGTAACAGACTTGTTTTATGTATGAGAATTTAATATACTCTTACTGTTACCAAGCTATCTCCATTTGAATTCTGAGTTCATTAGTCATACATCAAGGGTGTTTGATTTTTCTATTTGCATTGCCTAAGTGTTTGCAAGTGGAATTGTCTTCGCAGAGATAACTGGTTCAGGGTTAGTGTTCATGTATGTATGAGCTGAGGTGTCAAAGATATTTCATGCTTGTCTTCCAGTGGATGTTGGTCAATGTATTACCTATTTATAGGTCTCTTCTAATGGGAGGGTTAAAATCCTTTAGGTGGGTAATAACATACTTGGATACACAGGTGGGTTGTTAAGTTGAGGTTTGGTCATGGTGTGTGATTGATGTTAGGCATCAACACATTGAGTATATTGTTTTCTTGTTTCATAGATGTCCCTTGCAATAAGGTATTTGACTCTATGGCCCATTGGACAAGGCACTAGTCTATGAGAGACTTAGGACATCTCAGGGGTCCTTTCAATCCATTCAAATCATTTCCATTTAGTCCCACCCTTTCCCTTTCATGTTGTTAGTGTAGGTCTCTGGTTTTCATACTCACTCCATGCAAGTAGGGCTATTGCATGAGATATTGGTTTCATTTGAGGTACAGGATACCTATAAGGGTTTGAAAATCATTCCACAGTCATTTACCTATAGGCCTGTAGTGTGACACAAGTTGTATGAGTGTGTAGATGAGGTACACCCATCTGAGTGATGTGGAGCTCAAAGTGTAGAAGGATCTCTCTTTGATCCTTGTCAGTTGGCCCTTTTTCCTATCAGATTTGGAGTGTTGAGTGAATGTGACACTAGCCCTATCAATCCTTATGTCAATCTGACCTTTGGGGAAAAAGAAACACCAACAGGGATAGAGGTAGAGTAGCAAGTGATAGCACAGGTTCAATTTGGTATTCTCCTATGCCTATATCCTTAAGTCTCAAAGTGTGTTCCATTTCTTTCAGCTTAGCATCATAAAACTCAATGGATTCTCTATTTGTCAGAACAAAGCTATCTACAGATTGCGCAAGAGTGTTGCAAGAGTAATTGGTATTAGCAGGCACAGTGACTTCCACCCCATGGAATGGAAACTTAATGCATTGATGATACATGGATG
The DNA here is from genome assembly GCA_027943335.1 of Chamaecyparis obtusa. Lineage (NCBI taxonomy): Eukaryota > Viridiplantae > Streptophyta > Pinopsida > Cupressales > Cupressaceae > Chamaecyparis > Chamaecyparis obtusa. The sequence continues at coordinate 262,841 of BSBK01000249.1, forward strand.
AAACAGCCTACATCTCATGAATCCATGGCCTACCCAACAAGATATTGTAGGCAAGAGGAATGTCAAGAACTTGAAAAGTAACATCTCTCTCAATAGGTCCTACGTAGATAGGTAGCACAACTAAGCCTTGGGACTTGTGTTCTTCTTCATCATAAGCTTTGATGGTAATATTTTTGCGGGAGTCTACACAATTCTCTTCATAACCTAGCTGAGTAAGTAGCTTAGCAGAATAGATATTAAGACCAGCACCATTGTCTATGAGCACTCGGTGGACGCGCTTAGGACCTATCATGACCTCTATATGCAAGGGAGCATTATGCGGGTGACTCAAAGAGTGATCATCTTCTTTAGAGAAAGATAGATAGTGAGGCGAGGTCAAATGACCCACCATAGATTGGAATCGATTGAGATCAAGATCCCTGGGAACTTTTGCCTCGGCGAGGGCTTTATCCAAAATCTGCCTGTGAGCAGGCGAGATCTTCAACAACTCAAAAATGGTAATCTGAGCATTGGTTCACTGGAGTTGATCTAAGATGCTATAACTAGCCGAGCTATTTGTAGGAACATATTTCATGTTCTTGTTGGCAGGGCCAACAGTAGTCTTATCTGCAGTTTTCTTTGGAGCGGGTGTAGAAGTATCGAGACTCTTATCCATAGTTTGCTTTGGAGTAGATGCAGAAGTATCAAGACCTTTCAAAATGACTCTTCCTCATGATCGAGTAACCACATTAGCATAGTCTTGAGGTTGTTCAGATTCAGATGAACGAGATGCAAAACTATGCAAGATGAAAGGAGTCTTAGGTTTGGGAGCATCACCACTTCCCTTAATAGTAATCACGTCATAATATTTAAATTCAATAGGTTTGATCATACCAATGACCTTGTCATCATCAGTGTACGTATAATTGATCTTAGCATTGGTATTCTTGGCATTTGAAGACTCACCCTTCTCATGCAGAGGGAAGGGATCCTTAAAGGCTTGATGGTCTAAATTCTTGTTACGGTTGTCCACAATAATGTCACCACTATCAATCAAATCTTGGACCTTATGTTTCAGTTGAAAACAAGTAGAATTCTTATGACCCTTATTCTAGTGATAGTCACAATAGGCATTGTCATTACACCAATAAGGTCATGGTTGTGGGTCATAGAAACACTTTTCCAAAGGAGTAAGAATTTGATTCTGCACAAGAGTTTTATAGACCACATCAAGTGGTTCTCCCAAGGAAGTGAATTCACGCTTGGGTCGAGATGCCCAAGGTTTGTTTCTAGAAAACCTCAAAGGTTTCTGATTTTCCACCACAGGCTTTTCAACCGCTTTAACCGCTTGTATGGTGGAAGAGAGATTAAAAATAGACTTAGCAAGTTGCAGGGTCATATTGTCGACCACTCCATCATTCACAATGTCTCTATTCTTGTTCACAAACTTCCCTTTATCCTTATTTGAGTTTGAAGATCCCTAAAGTCTAGGACAAGATTGTCCAAGAAAATGTCGAGTCTCTCAGACTCCGGTAGCTTGTGAGGACACCTTGTACATAATTGTCTCCACATTTGGAGGAATGTTAGGAAAGATTCTCCTTGTCACTGTTTTAAATTGAAAAGATCCTGGATGTTGACCGGATGATGAATATTATGCGAGTAATGTTGGAGAAATAGATTATCCATTTCGTCAAAAGTCTTAATGCCAGTAGGCAATCTAGAAAACCATTCCATCGCGGGTCCACCCAAACTATGAGGAAATAAGTGCATAAGATATGTTTGATCATGCATGAATTCCATAGATAATGCGCCAAACTCCCTTAAGTGATCTTGGGGATCAGTTGCACCCAAGTATTTATCATATTTGGGGAGTTCTACACCTCTAGGAAAAGGTGGCATATGTAGACTTCTATCAAAAGGGAAAGGACAAATACTTTCCATCATGAATTGTTGAGCGGGTTTGTCCTTATTCTTCGCAAGTTGACTAATCTGATCCTGCATGTCTTGAACCATTTTTTGTAACTTTGCGGTCTCAGTTTCTTCTTCCTTGGCCACAAGTGTTTCAACTTGATAGTCTGGGGGTAACTTGGCCCCTTGTTTAGCTAACTCAAGGAAGTATTTTTCTTTCTCCTCTAGGAGAAGGATATCCATCATTTTAACAAGACTCTTATTAGCTTTGGCAGCATTTATATCATGTTGAGTTATCACATCATTTTCATTCCCAAGGATCTTGTAAATGCTTGGAATCTGATCTTGTTGCTGATCATCTTGGTTTTGATCGAATGGAGGAGGGTGATAGAAATATGATGGTTGTAGATTGACTTGAGGTTTGTTTCGAGATTGATCATCATTATTGGATTAATTTTGGTCATGTTGAGATTGACCATGAGGCTACTCATTCCAAGGTTGAGCATGACGTGGGTCATTAGAGGATTGACCATGATGCTGATTATTTTGAGATTGGTCATAAGTTTGACTGTACTTTCCCGGTTGGAAATCAAACAAATCTCCCATCCTGTTGATGTGGGATAGTGTAGCAATTGAAGCCTCAGTAAAGTGATATGAATGATGTCGATGAGGTGCAGCAAAGGTAACTTTTGGTGAATGAACAAGGTTAAAAGAATTAATAAATTCAGGTGGGAAGATATCATGATCAGTATCAATAGATTCAATAATAGGAGCAGTCCCAGGGAGTGGTCTTCCAAAGTTATGAAACAATGAGTTGTTTTGGAAGTATGAGTTGTCTTGCTCCTGAAATGAGAAACCAGGTTGCGATTCAAACAATGGATTAAAACACTCCTAGAACACCAAAGGTGATGGTTGAGACAGACTATCTTTCAAAGTACTCAATGAGGAAGTCGAGGATCTCTCACAAAGTTTAGATTTCACAACAGATTCAGGATGATCTATTTATTGATTAGGAGGTTCACTTCAACCTTGATTAGTATTCTGAATGGGGTAAGTCTTGCCACTTCTAGTCGTGATAGTCATAGATGAAGATGAAATGAGAGAAGACTCAAGATAATGTTAGACTCTATCTCTAAGATAATGGATCGGAGATAAATGGCTAGAACAGCCAAGATGCGAGATGGACCTAGTATGAATCATCAAAAGAGGGGGCTAGAATAGCCGAGATAAGACTATCGCAACATGAGATACAAAAAGCATAAAGAGATAAGGTAAACCAACAAGAGACAACACAAGCCAAAGCAAAGATCGATCGATTCCCAACTTGAGACAACTAGTTTCTGACAGTGACCAACAGGAAAATAGAAAAATAGACCTCAGACAAAAAGTAGATCAAGAAAAAGTTTGACCAATCAACGGGAATTTAGTCTTTGTCTTTGAAAACTGGGCTACAATCTTGTGTGAGAAAGTACCAGGCCACACGAGAAAACACCAAACCTCACACGAAAGAACAAAGTCTCACACAAGAAAGTGCTCTGAAAAGTGAAACTTCACGCGGGAAAAATCCAAAATCTGACAATTTAACACAGTTTTTGAGGTAAAAGTTGAATTCTGAGATACAGCCTTAATTGATGTCTAATAGAAAATCCAGTTTCCTAACAGGTTTGAAGAATAGTTTAGTCAAAAATCTCATTTTGAGGTTTCAAGCATTCATTTAAAGACACAAAGGTTTAGATCAAGCAGTTGTGATACAAGAAGTAGTCGTTAACAGACCTATCAAGGACAAAGCAACTTGATAGCATCAGGGGAGTCTTTGTTTGAATGATTAGACAATGTTTAAGACTCGATAACAAACACATAGATTATCCCTACCAAAAAAATGGTGAGAAGACAAAACCTTTTCCCCATTGCTTATGCACATACGTGCACCTCACATAGCCATGTCACCCCCTAGAGGGTGCCCATGTTTTTGGTGTTTCCAAGGAATCAATAGTATATGTTCAAAGGTTACCCTTGTGGTAGGGGCCAGTGTCATATACCACCTTCAAGTGTCCAGGTGTATTCCTATGATGGGAATCTATTAGAGAGATTCTTCCCCCTCCCTGCGCAAAGATTATGCCTCCTTTCAGAGGTGAACCGAGTAAGCCACTAGCTAAGGAAATTTTTTAATAGGCTTCCATTCATACTAACCTTCGGTACCCCCGATACAGGTTTTAGGCCTCACAACCACACCGACACTTGAAATTCATACACCCCCACAAGAAGGGCTAGGAGCAGCGTCGCTCAGTACAACAAACAAGGCCTTCTCAAGATGATAGTCAAAATCATGAGAAGGAAGCTAATATGGCTTTGGAGTCTTTAGACTCAACAAAGTGTTCTTTATTAAAGTGAGGTGGAATCACTGGAAAAAGGTGCGTACTCACTTGGGTCGTTCCCAGAGGTTCAACTTCTGGCAGGCCCTCTAAAGGTGACACAACTTGGCTTAGATCCAAGGGTTTGATTTTATGTTTCTCTCAAAGAGAGAAGAGCATACTTCTCTACCTCATCACTTCACCCAAACACATCAAGCAATTTCATCACCAAGTTAGCTTCACTTCACCAAATCCACAAGCTTTTGGGTTTCTAGTTCTCTCAGAGAGAGAAGAGCATAATCCCCTGGCAAGTAGAAGTGTTAAAGATTCACTACCTTTCTCCACTTCCCCAAGAATCTATCATATTAGTAGGATCATTGGGTTTTTGGGTTCATTCATGGTCATCACCTCCATGTAATGAAGAGCCAAATTCCCTACCCACTATCAAAATTCTCAAGAAATTTTAATAGAGCCCTATTTAGACTATGTGAATGAAAGCAAGAAATAAACACAACATTTTATGAGATCTTTGACTATCATCTTGCAATCAAACCATTAGCATGTTTTATGTTCTTCGACAAATGTCCTACAGAAAACTGTTATGCTATGGAAAGAACAGAGAAATGAAAAATTAACAGCAAATAGAAACTATTAGAAATCTGGAACAGAAAACAAAGACTAGAAAAAATTTTATAAATTGGATCCAAATCTCACATGAGGAAGTACTCCACAGTGCGTGAGAAAACACAGGGTGTTGTGCAAGGATGGGAAAGTTCACGCGAGAGAGTGCTAGAGAGAGTGAAACTTCACACGGTATGCTCTGGATTCTCACGCGAGAATCTGTACACAGGAAGTACAAACTCACGGTAGAGCTCAAATTTCATGTCAGAAAAATAGAGAATGAGGCCAGAAATTGATCTTTTCTACCCCATGGTGGGCACCAGAAATGTATATATTCAAATGTGGACCTCTAATCCAACTACACGCACAACAGAGTCATTACTCACACAATCAAATTACGAAAGAGAGTATGGATTACTCAATTCAAAATTCATGGTGAAGCGACCTGTTGCCTCCTATGTAGATGAGGTGTTTAATTACTCTTAGAATGAGAGCCCAACAACCATTAGACCAGTACTACAATGGAGGATTTGAAAACTTATGAATATGATCAAATTGAAATTAAACTAGAATGAAGTGCAATTAATCTAAGAGCTTGAAAGAAATATGAAATGCAGATTTACTCTAAAGAACTTGAAATAAAGATGAGATTAAACTATGAGCAAGTAAGAAAACTAATTACAATGAAGATGCAATATTAAACTAGATGAAATTAATCTAAATATGCAATGAAAGCTTGAAATTGTCAAATTAAGACAAAAAAATTGCTATAGTTTAGTTACTCTCAAAATTGTTCTCCTTTCGAATGAAGAATGAGGTTCAATAAATAGACAAGCCCGGGGAGAGAATGAAGAGATTCTTGAAAATGAACGGTTGTCTCTTCATTCCCATTTGAGACAAATATTCAAAGATTTATTTAATTAAAGAATGGATTATTGCCACATATGGGTGACCATTCGAATAATTTGAATTATTAAATTCAAATAAAGAGGTGTCCATTCAAATAACTAAATAAGATTAATTCCCTTTTTTATGTGTATTAGCTAAAGGGGGTGGGTTTTAATTTAATTTAAAGTACTTAGAACTTTAGAATTAAATTGATTTATCATAGGGTTAATTTAGCTAATAAAAGTCAAAAACTTTAGGAATTAATTATAATATTTGATTAATGCAATTTAGGGTTTTTGCAATTAACATCAAGTTGAATTAAGTCAGGTAGGAGAGAGAAAATTGCCAAGCAAAGTAGGACTTTGAAGATGTACAATTGATGAAAATGCACCAAAATTGATTGAAATTATTTGGTGCCAATTTTGCGGTATTACAGATAGGTCTAATATAAGTTGAATAGGAATACCATGATGGCAATGGAGGCATTTCAAAAAGTATAACAATGAAGATTGAGGACAGAAGATGACAAGTGTGCAAAGTCTACAAAAAGGGCAATTTCATGATTATTAGGTGTCATTTTGGCATGTGATAATATACTTGGTGGATGGATACACATTTGAAAGGTACTTTTAAGCATCTACTACCTAGTTTGGGGTAGTTAAGAATATTTTTTAAGAGTGTTTTCAGTTCTTTCTGACCGAGTATCAGAATAATTGAATCATTCAACTAGTTGAGTAGATATACCTGGGGGTGTTTGAGGTTGTTGATTTAGTTTGAAGTCTTTTCCAAGCATCTAGCGGCGGTTTCAAGCCAAGTCAGCTACATCCATCAAGTGGGAAGCTACAGCAAGGACAAAGCATTGAATTCAATCCATCAACAACTCTTCCAAGGAGACCATACTAGTGGACTAGGTCCCTTGACATTCATTTGTTCTCATAGATGCTATCCTATATTCTCTCACATGTAAATGATATATAAGGAGGTTTTACGCTCAGTTTTATACTAGTTCTTTTTTGCAAGAAATATTGTATCTTATCTAGCTCTTTGAAGCAAAAAAAGGTTTGAAACTCATTTTCAGTCTTTTGAAGACTGATTTTCATTGTAAGAGGAACACATCTCTATGCTTATGTTGTGGTAATATTTTATTTATTTCAATAAAGTTCAATTCTTGCCTTCTTTATGGTTTTTTAAATATATGTTGACTGAGTGATTTTCTCGTCTATAAAACCTTGAAGCATATTTGAGAAAAATATGTGTAGTCAGGCAAATACATTCACATGCAAATTGTAAACTATGAAACACTCATGTAGGTTTGTCCTCTTGTGAACAAATTGTCTATTTTCCTTCAAAACAACAACACACAAGTGTCCTCTTTACAAAGTAATGACCTTATTGGTCTTATTACAAACAAAAGTGACCTTAATGGTCCTTATTCATCCTCAAACCTTTTTAGGCCCATAAGTGACCCTTAGAGATTTCATCCTTATTTTGACTCCTGCATCAAATTCTTGCATCTACTACCTGCACACACCAACTGTAGATCAAATCCACTACATTTTGTCTTTTCATTTTCCCAAACAACATTTAACAACATTGTGGAATTCTATCATTTACATTGTGTTTACTATTAATATGCAACTCTATGATTGTTTGTGTCCTATATAAAGCTTTCCTAAACCACATTTAGGGATGTTTTAGATCCACCTTCTTTGTTTGGCTCCATGGTGTCCCTAGATGTCTTCATAGGTTCTCCTGCACCAAAATTAAGAGCAATGATTATCTATGTGCACATTATAAGGGCTTAAAGCCTTGAAGACTTCAAATAAAAATAACTAGGAAACACAAAATTTTCTAATGTGTCTCAATTGTTTTGATTAGAAGTCTTTAAGTTGCGACAATTCAAGGAGGGGCAACAATTGTCTATATTAAAAGGCATGCATAATGTTATTAGGCATGCCTTTGATATAGAGATAGTTTAATTTTGATGCAGAGAGAAGTGGTGGGACTTCAAAGAATCTCCAAGGAGTCTTCCAAATCACTCATTTGTTTTCTATGACCATTCAAATAGACCCCTTTAACAGGGTTCAATGTGAAGACCCAACCCACCTGATTAGCTACCCTCCAAGGGTTAACACACTAGTCCTCACCTCCACTTGACTCTACACCATTTAAGTGCTCAAACCAGGGTCCATGCTTCTCAATTCCTCATTCTAGGCTAGAAATATACTAACCCTCACCAGTGAGTAATTTGATTTTTAACTTCCCACTTTCCCAAACAACTTGCTAAATCAATGAGGTGACTCTAGAAAATCCTTTACAAAACTTGATTGTCTCTATTTTTACACCAATTTGATAGGGTGAATCCTCTAAGAACTATCCTAGTTCTTTAATAAGTCTATTTCTAGACTTCTTAGGGCTTCTTCCTCTTAGTACCCTATTACTTCAGGAGGTTCACTTTGCTATCCTCCTATACCTATAGTTTCCCTACCAATTTGAATGTTCTCTTCTCCCATGAACTCACAACTATAAGTTCATCTATTAACCACTTGTCCCTCTTCCAATTATCTTTCAGGAGTCAAGGGATCTTCTCCATTCTATTCACTCATTCAACAACTCTTCTGGACTAGTCCAGTAGTCATTTTTCTTGGTACTGACAACAAGCACTCATGTAAGTGTGTTTTTACTACTCTTCCCTAGTCGTACTATAGCCAAGCTCCCTAGGGAAAGAGAGTTACATTTTCCTCCATTGCTACTAGAAAACTAACAAAAAGGAAAAGAACATACATTAGTTCCATTTGTTCTATGCACAATACTTACTAGAACAGTTCAAATGAAGCTATTATTTACAGCTTGGTTGTTCCTCAGAATCCAACCAAGTACGAGACTGTATCTACATAAATAGAAATAAAATTATAAGAACCAAAATGAACACACATAGTAGATAAAAATGTGAATTTGATTAACTTCAGATGGAAATTACATACTGAATAAATCAGCACTCAACAAAAATCTAACTATTTTTTACTAATTTCTAACTGAATCCTATGTCTATCCAACTATTCCCCTCTCTAACTAACCAACCTCACAATCTAAAATCTCAAGGTCTTATATCAGCCTTGGATTAGTTACAAAACTACTAGAACTGAAAACCCAACTAAATTTCTATTCTATGTACAGTTTTCAAAATTGACTCATCGGTGTAGCCTATCCCACTGACATGATCAGGGATTAGTCTAACCAATTCATGGTTTCTCCACTAATGCATGTCTTGTCGATTATCAACTTACCATATACCAATGCCATAAGTCTAGTTGGTCATGCATCGGTAAAGCTTGTTATGATACCTTCATCAGGGATCAGTCTAACCCAAATGGCTCTCCTCTTCTAGTGCAAGTCACACCAATAAGCAATGTCGACATGACTCAACCCAATGTTCCCATTGGCCTTCAGTCAGACTCCAAACTCCTTGTGCTGCTAGACCAAGTTACTCTGATAGACTCTGGTTAGAGAAACTCTACCTGATGTGTACTTCAACAGACTTAACCCAAAAACTCATCAGCCATCAGTCTGACTCAAAATTCCCTTCATCGCTAATGTTAGCTATCCCGACAAGTGTTATTGGCATTTCTTCACCAATTCCAATAACCCTAATGGTCCCAATAAAAAATTATATTTTTTTTGAAAACAAACATTTCATGGATATTTCGACGGTCTTTGGACTCTTATACGATGAGAGGGATATATGAGCGATGACACAATCATCGTATTGTTGTCATAATTATGGCACATACTTTATAGATTTTTGATGATGAAGGTGTGGCCTATATAGCATTATCATTGTTTTTTATTATTATTTGCATCGTAAGTTGGTCGTAAGTTCGACTAGAATTCTTGACCATGCAGTCCATTTCTTTCAATGACTACATCATCGATTATGGCTACAATGTTGGTCATTGATCACTTTGACAAAAAAAATTGACATGTACATTTTTCAAATATTCTATATTTTTGAGTTGCAAAAATGACGAATGCACGTCAAAAATTGGGCAAAATTTTACTAGTGTTATAATTACCTAGTGAAGGACATCTTCACATGTTAAGTTTACTTAGGTCCTAGACCATGTCATTTTAGAAGCTAGTTATAATGTGGAAACATTCACCTCAATTACTTACAGTTTCCTAGGCATTTAATATTTACATTAGGCATGTATGTGTGTGTCATATTACTTGTTGATACAACATCACATATTGCCTTTATAAGAAAGTTTTATTATCATTGTACATTTCATACTCAATCAATCATCCTTAATATGCAAGTTATTCTTGTCATTCTCTCTTGTGGAAGTGTTTTGGTCATATAGAGATTTTGAGGGTTTTGAGGAGTCGCCTATCTACTCCTGCATGCTCTTTGTATGGTTGAACAAATGGATCAGCAAAAAATGTTTCTCCCCTCCTCTACAGTGAATATTCTTTACGGATTGGGCTTGGCCCTTTAGTGAAATGGTGGGGCTTCTTTCTTTCAATGCCTACAACCAAGGTTCAAGTCCCCACAAGGTCTCTCTCTACTATGGTTCTCAATGGAGATTTGTTACCTTGACCCTTAGTGAAATAGTGGGGCTTCTTCCCTATAGAGCTTACAACCAAGGTTCAACAATTTTTTTAAAAAAATATTTGAAAAGAATCATGGAGAACCATGGGAGGCTAGGGTTTTGCAGACACCAGAGAATGCACTACAATGATTGGATGGGATTTGGTATTCCCTTCAATAAGTATTCACGGCCCAGATTCAACACTCATTCAAATGGAAAATAGAGGAGTGCATGGCAGGTTCTGGCAAGCACCGATAACAGATCATTTGAAACTAACCACGGTTTTTGAAATCCAAATCCCCAAACTAGAAGGCTGAATTGGGTTGGAGGAAAGATATAGGTAGAAGATGGATTTATTTTTTGTAGAGTGAAGATGGTCAATGAATCACACTAGGTAAACTCTAATGTGGAGCATGCCCTAGTTGTTTTTTTTCTAATTGATAATAGGAAATAGTGTGAGTCTATTTGGTTTCTAAAAGAAAAAGATTTCTTCATGAAATGGGTTGGGCCCTAGCCCTCTTTTAATAAAATCAGAAAATGGTGTGACTCTCATTGGACTAAGGATTGTGTCCTAAAAACTTTGGAAAATATTTTCTTTTGGTTATCTATTCCTCACCAAAATATAAGGAATGGATTTTTAGTATTGGTCCCTTCCTCATATATGGTAAAGGTCTCTACCTAGTGGATTGGTCACCAAATTTCAATCCTTTGATGAAGAAATTGAAGTAAATCCCAATCTGGGTTAAGCTACCCAACCTACCCCATGAATATTAGGAGAAGGGAACATTGAGCTTGATTGGAAACAAGATTGGCTCATTCATAAAATTTGAGGAAGCTCTAGGTCATAATGGCCTTACCACATATCAAAGAATTATAATCCTATAGAAATATTCTCATCCTCTTCTGGAGATCATTGAGGTTAAAATAGGAGAAGGTTTATGGAAATAGAGGATAGAAGTAGACAAGTATGATGATCTTCTAGAAGAACAAGAGGAAGGTGGTGCATTAGAAAATGAGACAATGAAAGAAAAATATAAAAGATTAGATCGAGACAACTTGACAGACATGGTTATCAAAATATCTAAACAAAAGATATGTGAGCAGTCTATGGAGCTCTAGTTAATAGAGAAGAACACAAACAGACTATAGGGGAGAGATGAAAATCAGCATAGGAAGATTTTTTGGGAAGAAATCCATAAGTAAGAGATTGATTTCACATTTGAGAGAGATTGTGGCTACAACTCCAATGAAGCTGAGGATTTCAAATTAGTCTAAGAAAAGGAGGAAAAAATCAATAAGGGTGGAAATGATCTCAATTTCAACACTCATCATCAGAAATTCTAAAAGGTTCAAATGTTCAAGAACATAGAATCCCTTCAAAATGAGGATGTGGATCAACTGTTATGGCTTCAATTTGAATATGTGTTAGAGGCCATGATCATTTCTCAAACCATGCAAAGTGGGTGTGAGGGACCCTTGGATTCCACCCACTTATCAACAATATTTCAAGATTCAATCAGAAATAGGGAACACATCTTTATGGACAGAGTGGAAGCCAAAGGAGGAGACAGTTGTGGAACTTTACTCTCTCAAATATGATGCAAAAGAGAATGTTTTGAATACAATGATCAAGAGTGGGGAAAATACTGATGATTTGACCTTTAAGTACATATTCAAATTTCCCCTATACGCAATCTAGAAACTGTGGTTATTCAGATTTTGAATACAAGCATCTGAATCACCAAACACAAGACGTAGGGACAATAGTGGAAATTATGGTGATTTAGATTGTGAATAAATTTCTCAAGACAATATGGGAGGAGAAGATGATTTTGGCCTTATGGATAACCTAGGAATTTTAGAAGAATGGACCATTGAACAAATGCCCTCTTTACAGTCCAAACCAAGCATTGGAGAAAAGAAGAAAAGAGGGGCTAGGACTACAAGAATGAAATTAGCCTTTGTTGGTAATGCAATAGATTAGAGAAAACTTTTAAGGTCAAGAAAGGTATATTCCCTTTCCCGACAGCCATGAAGATCCTCTCATGGAATTTCAGGGGTTGCAATACCCCTAAAAAGATCTGCCTAATCCAAAGATGCTTTGATCAAGGTAGACCAGATGTGGCCTTTTTACAAGAAAAAAAATTGAGTGGGATGGAGGTTGATGCTTTCAAAAGGCATTTTGACAAGTGGAAAGGCTACTTTCAGAGATAGTTGATTCTTTTAAGGGGTTAGACGTGTTGTGGTCAAATGTGATAGTAGAGGTGCACATTAGAAGGCAAGATTAAAACTGACAATGGTTATAAATTTATTCCAAGCAACTCTTTACAAAATTTAATGCTATTAATATTTATGGTCCTAATAGTTTGGCTTTAAAATGAGATCTCTTAGATTTGATAAATATCATCAGAAATAATCCAACTGACATGTTCATAGTAGGAGGTGACTTCAACGCTATTCTCAATCCAGATGAGAAAATGGGTGGGAAAGGTTGGGTCGTGCAAATTCAAAAGGATTTCTCAAACTTTCTAACAGACAACAACCTTATTGAGCTTGAGTTGAGAAATGGTCAATTTACTTGGACAAATCAGAGGAGTGGTTTTCTAAATATTGTAGAAAAGCTAGACCATTTTATGATAGTAGGAAACTGGGAAGAATCATAATGGACCTGTAATGTTGAGGTTCTACCCATCTTTGGGTATGATCACTACCTTACCAATGTGTGAATTCAAGAGGAGATATCCCATGGTAGAGAACCTATCAAATTTGAGCCAATGTGGTTGTGGTATGAGGGTCTCCAGGACAAAATCATGGAGTGGTGATCTTTAGTCCCTATTAGGCTAGGTAACAAAGCTTTTGTATTTTAAAAAAATATAATTTATTAAAGAATAATTAAAAGTCTAGAATAGAGAAGCTTTTCACAATATTTTCATGGAAAAAGGCTGCAATGAGTTGGCGGCTTTACATTTGATAATAATTGAAAGGGGAATGGGGGAAGAGGAATATCATAAAGAAAAACTCTAAACAAGCACTATTCAGAAATTTTAGCTAGAGAAGAGCTTTATTGGCGACAAAAATCCCATAAAACTTGATTTAAAAAGGGGGATAGAAACACCAATTTTTTTCATAATTCAGTCAAAGTTAAATGGTCTTTCAATAGGATTTACTCCATTTCTTATCCAAATGGTGTAGCGCTGAAAATCCCTAAGGAAATAAACAATGAGGCAGTGAGATATTTCAAAGAGATCTTCCTCGAGGATCCTTTAAATCTTGAAAATAATCTAGAGATCTTGGAGGTCATTCCAAGATGTGTTTCAGATGCTTAGAACACTATGTTGATGAATCCCATTTCTATAAAAGAGGTTAAAAAATATTTGTTTGACATGTGGTGAGAAGGCCCCAAGTCAGATGGTTCTCGTACAATAATTTTTTCAAATATTTTGCGACATTTTTAGTGTGGACTTATGGGAGGTGGTTAAAGAGTCTCGTTAGGGAGGTGTTTTCCTTAGAGATTTTAATAATACATTTATAGCTATCATCCCAAAGAAATAAGATCAGATTTCTTTGAATGATTACAGATCGATCTCTCTTTGTAACATAATCTCAAACTTATTACCAAAGTGATAGAAAATCCTCTAAAATGTGTTTTGGATTCAATAATATCAAAGGAATAGAGTGGTTTTTCTCCGAATAGATCAATCTATGAAGGGGTCATCATAGCTCATGAAGCAATACATTCGGTGAGGACAACAAAAGAAGAGAAGATGATGATTAAATTAGATATTAGAAAGGCATATGATGATTTTAATAGAGGATTTCTTCTAAAGGTTCTTGAGAAATTTGGTTTTTGCATGGTTATGATGAAATGGATAAGTAGATGCATCAAATCTACTACATTTTTTATCCTAGTGAATGGAAATCCTTGAGGTTTCTTTGATTCTAATAAGGACATCAAGAAAGGGTATCCCTTCTCCCCTTTTCTATTGATTATTATGGAAGAAGCCTTGGGCCATTTGATTTATAAAAGAGGAGAGAAGGTCAATGGAAAGGCATCAAGGTAGCTAAAGTTCTAGATCTCGTATGACATCTGCAATTTACAGATGATACTTATTTTGCTAGGGATACTTCTTTGATGGAAGCCAGAATAATCAAAGCCACAACTGATAAGTATAGTAATGCCTCAGGACAGTGTGTTAATTACAATAAATATGATCTATTTCTTTTACACTAATATCAGGTTGCAACGAGAGATATGTAACATTTTAGGGATGAAAATTAGTTTCCTTCCAGGTAAATACCTTGGTATTCTGGTCTTTGGAGGAGCTTTCAAATCTAACTTATGGAAAGGCCTCATTGATAGTTGTGTAAAGCGAATGGATGGTTGGAAAAGTAGATGGCTTACCTTGACAGGAAGGATTCTCATGCTCAAATCAGTCATCTCAGTTATTTCAGTCTACTCAATTATGTGTTTAAAATTTCCTAAAATGGCACTTAAAGTCATTGAATAGAGGATGAGAAAATTATTTTGGAATGGGGCAAGTGAGAAAGATAAATGCCCTCTTCTAGCATGGGGAAAAATTTTCAAAGTAAAGGATTGTGGTGGTTATGGTATTAGGGACTAGCATATGATGAAAGATTCCTTGGGGGCTAAGCTTGTATGGAGCATCTACTCAAACCTTGACTTGTTGTGGATGAATATGCTAAAGGAAAAATACATGGACAGCCAAGATGACAACAATATTTTGACAATTAGAAACTCTCCCAAGGGTTCTGCTATTTGGAACTTCATAATTGATTGTAGACATATCATAACTAAGTATCTTTCATGGCATATTGGAAATGGAAAGTAGGCAAGTTTATGGGATGATTCATGATGTGGGTTTCCAACTTTAAAACACTCGGCAAAACTGCATGACCTCATAAATATGTTTCTTCAAGTTTGGGGGGATAAACTTTGTGATTATTTGAAAGTGAACTACTAACTTTGGTCATGAATGGAAGTGGAAGAGCTTGGATGGATTAGGATTAAGTGATCAAAAAATGCAATTATCTATCTTTCAAAATAGGAAAGTTTTAATAACACAAAAGGATGACAAAATTATATACTATGTAGCTAAGAGCAGAAATTATTCTTTGAAGTTGGGTTATCAAATATTGGAAAGAAATAGGTTGAAATGTGGCCAGTCAAACTATTTTGAGGTAAAGACTACCTTCCAAAAGCAAACTCATTTTCTTAGCTTGCTGTCAAAGGTTGAATCTCAACAAGACAAAAAAGGAAAATATTTGGAATTCAAGGTCCCACTAGATGTATTATGTGTGCATATGAGGGGGAGGAGGTCAATCATCTTCTTTTGAATTGTAAAGTGGCTTCAGATTGTTGGAAAATGGTTCAATTAAAACTAGGTTGGAAGGGACCTTTACAAGATTCCCTAAATAAGGTTTTCTATAGTTGTCCATCCTCTCTCAAGAAAATTCATCCTCTCATTTGGGTGTAATGTCAATCCTTCGATAATTGTCTAGGACTTGTGGAAGGAAATAAATGGGATGATTTTCCAGGGAAAGTGGGAATCAATTGAAAGAATCAAACATAGGATTAACCACATGATTGAGGAGGGAGTGGGTGCAGCATCAGCAAGACTTCAACCACACATTCCATTTATTATGGTGAATCAAAGGATTCGGGAGGCTGGTCAGGCATTAGATTGAGATCAAATGGGGGTGTGATGGCAGGTAAAATCAAGAGGATTGAGAGGAGTAATGTACGGTGGAAAAAACCTCATTTGGGATGGGTTATAATTAATTTTGATGGTGCTACAAATGGAAATCTAGGGCCATTAGGAGCCAAGTTCATTATTCTAAACAATGATGTTCAAACCTTAGTTATTAGTGCACAAAAATTTCCCTTAGGAACAAACAACATTGTTGAAGGTAATGCAGCTTTGCTAGCTATCAAAGTTGGAATGTCTTTTGGGTTCAAATAGATTCACTTAGAAGGAGATTCTCTTATCATAGTCAAAGAAATTGAGAAAGGAAAAACTTTGGCTTAGCATTTACAACCTTTAATTCATGCAATAAATAAGCATTTGGTCTAGTTAGAAAACTTTAAAGTTTTGCATATATGTAGAGAAGGCAATAGAAAAGTTGACACTTTGTCTAAATAGGCATTATCTTTTGAGATTGAAGATGACGTGAGGGTTGAAAGCTTTAGGGACAATGGTTAAATTTTTTAAGTTAGAAACTATAAAGACACTATGGCAGGATGAGGGGGGCGTACTTTTATAATCATGGATTTAAAAAAGGAACAAATCAATGCATTTATCACCTTTGTAAGGAAGGGGTGCTAGCTATCTTTTTAAATTACAATCTTAAACTGCATCAACCAAGCCATAGGATTTGAAAAGATTCTAGTTGAATGGAAGAAAGTAAAGGTTGAAATTAGGCATCACGAATAGGAGGTGAATAGTATGGTGATGAGATTTCCACTGTTCATGCATCATCAACCCCAAACCAGGTCTACAAACTGAGCTTGATTAGCATGAAGGTTCTGCAAATGGGTCTTTTTGGATGGTTTTTTTGAGCTAATCTACAGTTTTCCTGCCTATGAAATTAGAGTAGTTTATGTTAGCAAATGTTTATAGCTCAATAGGTTAAATGTTGTTAGTCTTCCATTTTGGAATGGTTATGGAGACCAGTCCTTATAAATTTCACAGTCTATTACATGTATATTCCATTTTGTAATGGTGATGGAAGCTAATATCCAACAGGTGTCATAAGCTACAATGAATTTTGTAAATGCTAAGGTCATTGTCTAGTCATCTTTTATAAGACATGTAATTGAAGAAGTTGTATTTTGGGAGTAGTACTTAGAGTTGGAAGTTATGTGTTTAGAGTCAATGTCATCCTAGACTTTCTTATATGATTTGATCTTATATTTATATATTAATAAAATCATATGTTACTGACCTATATATATATATATATATATATATATATATATATATATATATATATATATATATATATATATATATATATATATATATATATATATATATATATATATATATATATATATATATATATATATATATGGGTGAGCACACAATAGTGGGTTACACTTTTTTTGCCTGAACGGACACTGAACTCCACATTTTGAAAAAAACTTTCATATTCAGATGCATATTGTTGTTAAACTGTTTGAAATCGGAAGATGAAATAAATTAGAGTCTTTTAGGATTTTTTGTCTAGATTCTAAATATATTTTTTATTTTTATTTTTGAATTGATTTGAAGGTTTTTTTCTTTCTCCCACGAAAACTGGTATGTTGTTGAAAACCTCATTTTCAAAGAGTTACATTGTTTTCATAGAGCATAACTTTTTTTATAAAATAGATATCAATGTGATTCTTTCTAATTTAGTTTTGTAACATCCATACAGAGGGCATGAAATTATTTTGATGACATTATCATTATTATTGAATAATTTATTAACGTTTGAAGTTGACTAAACCGTAATTTTTACATACCTTGACTACATAGCTTATAACTTGTCGTGTATTTGTCCAATTTAATTTTTATTTTTTTTATAGAAATAGAATTTCAATACCTAGGGAATATATGTATTTTTAGAAAAAAAATTCTCTTATTTACTATTTTTCCATAAGCGTCAAACATAGAGGTAGACATATGGTGAAATATCTATGTTTAGCAAAACTAAAAATACAAAGTCATAATAAACTTAATATATATTAACATTATAATCATTGGAAAGATTTTTCTCAGTAGTAACTTACTACATAGATAGCTTTGTCAAATGGATTCATTTGATCTGCCAAAAGATAAAGTTGAAGTGATTTTTTGTCAACATTTTAATAGGTGCAAAGGAGACCCCATTGTAGGTATGAATGAGGAGTATAGATGTTATATCAATGTTTTTTTATCTAAGAGTCTTTGAGATAACCATTTATAATTAATTCCTTAAAATGGAACCTCTCAAGGCTTAAATCATCATATTTTATTAAAAATATGTTATTTTAGCAAAAATCAGCATGTTTAAAAAAGTGTAACCCACTATTGTGGGGTCACCCATATATATATATATATATATATATATATATATATATATATATATATATATATATATATATATATATATATATATATATATATATATATATATATATATATATATATATATATATATATATATATATATATATATATATATATATATATATATATATATATATATATATATATACACTCTCTCTCTCTCTCTCTCTCTCTCTCTCTCTCTCTCTCTCAGAATTGATGTATTTCTTTACTAGCTAGCATCAAAATTGGAGCCTTTGCATCACAGGTCATATGTTGACCCGTGATTAATTGGATCATCAACTTGTGGTACCTTTTTGTGTGGCTTGGTTAAATCATCAATTTGTTTGTCAACATATTCATTACATAGTACAAAAATCATTTTAAAAGTGTTTTTTGTTAATATCAAAAAGTTCTCAATGGTTGTTTAGTGTGTATGTGGAATGCATAACATTGTCCCATATTATGATGGTCACATCATTTACCGTGAATGCCTATCATCTATAATTCTACCCATCCGCTCCCACACATTGCTTTGCCAATTGCAGGCTTGTGAGGGGGTCTTGTTTTCCTCTTATGATAACAAAGGTTATATGGATGTCTGGGGACCAACTGCATGGTACTCATAAAATTCATTTTTTTGCAATCATACCCCTATTATGAAATTGACCATTGGAGCCATATTTTTTAAAACATGTCATTTGAAAGGTGGTTCAATGTGCTTTCTAGTGGATTAAGTTATTATAAGGTGGTAAAATAGAGTTCTCTATCTTGTATGGAAAAACTAGGAAGCTAGATCTATTTCCCATTTTACATTGGAAGGAGAATGATCCACCTAGGTAGAAAGATCCTTGGGCACAAGGTGAATTTTATAATACTTTTTATGAGCGGAAGATGACTATACAATTACAGTAGATGAATAAAAGATCTAAGGTGAAATGTAGTGAAAAGATTACTTTTGGAATGTACTAAAAAAGACAAAATTGATAGACTATTTTTTATATAAGATTCAAAAAGTACGGACTATAACTAATCTATGATTCACATTTCAACAAAAAGAAGGGGGACTAGCATGACCAAGGCAGCCCACTCTAGTGACTAGGGTCACTTTCTTGGCATGCTCCCAACAGTTTTAGGAAAAATAAATTGCATAGTATAGCTCTGCTCATTATCTAAGTGTAACTCTTTCAATGTGTCTGCCACTTGTTCTTGCATGTACAAATGAAGGAAAATATTGGGTTGAAAGGATTTTACCTAAGTCAAACCCTAATTTAGGAAATAAATTTGAAATTAAAATAAAATATACATGAAAAGGTAGACTTAATAATTTGAATGTCATATACCTTGATGATGAAATGCTCTTTAAATATAAAGAAAAGTGTTGATGCAATAACATGACTACAAAACCTATAAGGAAAATCATGAACACATGCTTTCATGAAGGATATTAAAGCTTGCCACAATGCTAGATTTGAAGAAGGCCTTGAATCTTTCATTACTTTCTCTTTAAGACTTGAGATGCAAAATTATAACTGAGAGCTTGAATTGAATTGAGTGTGTTACAAAATGAGGAAGGATAAATTGCTTATATACCCTTCTCAAGTTTCTTAGGGTGTAAAACTTAGAGCAATCCAACGTAGGTTTAAATCTTCTACTTACACAAGCTAATTGTTTTAAAGTTCAAATTTGAGGTGCAATGGTGGGAGCAAGATGACCAGGTCGACCTACTCCCTCCAATTCAAGCCTAAATTTAAATTGGAGACTCAATATTCTAAGGAGAGGTCAAATTGAATGGGAAATTGATTTGTGATTTCGAGATAAAATACAAAAGGTCACATATAGTAAAATAGTGCCTATGTAAGCAAGTCATGATTGAGTGAATGAAATAATAAAATGGCGCGCCTATGATGAAGACCCATATATTGATGAAATTGAATTAGGAGAGGAATTGTATTTTGAGTTAATTATTAATTAAATGCATAATGAAGTCCTATAATCCATAATAAAATGAAATAGACTAAAATGAGTGCAAGGAGAGCATGGAATTAGACACACTAGAAAAGGTGTACAATTTATGTTGTTGTAGTTATTTTTTCAAGTTCTATTATTTGGTTTCATTTTGTTTGAAGTTAGATTTTAATTTTTGGCTCCTGAGCTCATAAATATTTGTCGTAATCTTTAATTTTTTTAATTCTTGGAGTGTTTTATGTTGAACATTTGGTATACTAATTCACCCCTCCCCTCTCAGTATATTGAATAATCAACAATTGGTATCAAAGCTATGACTTCATCAGTCTTGAAAGACATACCTCACCAATGTCACACAGTCTAATAAACCTCTTCATAACCTCTTTTTTTATCAAGTGACAATCATCAAGCCATAGAAAGGTATAATGAAATTGACTTATGGCCATTTTTACCCAATTATCATCTCCACAAAAATTTGGAAAATGATTGAACACATCTACCTTCTTGCCCACCAAAACCTGAAATTATGGTTTCACATTTCTATTGGTGGTTGACAATTCCTTTTCCCAAATATCATATAAATTGTGGTGATCAAATTCACCCAGCTTGCACTTGAGATGAATCCTTACATCCTCAGCCAAAACCACTTCATGAGGAATTTGAGTCAAACAACTCGACATGTCATTCTTCATTGAAATGTTAGGTCACAATTTGAATACTATTCATGGCTCAGAAGACTCATCTACTAACTTAGGAGTAAACTCACTAGCCAAAGCCATTGTCTTATTTAATGTATAATATCAACGTAAAGAAGTATTAAGTGAATTAATTGTGTTGTATGTCCACTATCTCCACTTTTACCAAAAGGAATATTTTCATTTTGTCTCCTTCTACGGATAACTTCCTAATGGAGTAAAGTTGGTATAATTTCATTTCACGGGATGGGAGATAGATACATAATGATTTGTCCCCCTGACTGAAAATTGTGAGGTTGCTAATTTTTGGAATGCACTTATGCACCGGAGCCAGAGTTACAATCATCTTTCCTTACCCATATTTTCTTCATTTATTCTCTAATCTCATCCTTGTTAATTTTTTTTGTTGGTTTAGACTATTTAACATCAACTGATATGAAATATCTTTCTATATGACCAAATTTGTTGCATTTGAAACATTGGTTACCCTGCATCTTTTGTCTTGACCTACACTAGTTAGCTTGATGACCATATAGAAAAACATGTATAATAGTCTCTAGTGAAATTGTCTCTATCATTAGTAGGTTTCCTACATTGACTTGCCTTATGACTGAAAATATTACAATTGAAGCATCTATTGGTAAATGATCTATTATTCATATTTGTCTTACTTGTACAATTTACTACTTTACGTCCTCAATTATTGCATTTAAAACAATTACCATTAAAAGAATGGGAATTCATACTTACCTGGGATCTTACCAGAGCCTCACCTCTATCTAACTAATCAGGTGTAATATCATCTCTACTTACCAAAATTGATTTATCATCTTCTTTTATTGTGTTGTGAAAGTATTCACTAACATCACATCCAAGTCCCTTAATTTTATCTACAGGAGATCTTTGAAAGCTCATTATCTCATCTAGTTTCTCTAAACTGGTCTTGATATTTTCTTTTCTCTTTTTGGTTTCATCCTAACTTATTTTGAGAGATAAGATCTCTTGTTCTAGCCTTTTGCATTCATCAAATGTTCTCTTAATTATAATTTTTAGTAGCTTCTTGGTATTTTGATCTTCTTCACATTTGGTTTTTAGATCAGTGATGGTTTCATTTTCCAACTTGAGTTCATTGCTTACTTCTTTGTGTCTAGATTTGAACGTCTGAATCCACTAGTTCAGTTTTTGGATGCAGTCGTCTTCCATTTGAAGATTTTTTGTTAGGGCTTTGTATTCATCTTCAACTGATTACATATCTTCATATATCGACATGAATTCATTCTCATCCATAATGGATGTCGGTGTCAAATGTTTAACCACCTAGATCTCCTTTGAGTCGTTAGACTCTTCCAAAGGAACTAGCTTTGATACCAATTGTTGAACATCCAGTATATTGAGGGGGGGTGAATTAGTATACTCTTGAATTAGTATACATAACATATTTCAACTATGTTGAAAACTAAAGAACCAAAAGAATAAAATAGAGCAACACATAACATCACTATTTTTTTCGTGGAAACCCAAGATGGGAAAAACCATGGAGAGGTTTAGCTCTCAAGTATTAAATAATAAGTTATTTAATACATAGGGTGGCTCACTACCGATTTAGTTCACTATTTTTTGGGCTCACTTCTCTAATACAAAATACCAATACTTGCTAAATATACAAAATTGAATCAATAGGAATGCATCTAGAAATGCCCTAAATACTTTCTCAATGTCTAGTAGATCTCCTCTTTTTATCGATACAAAACTTCATCAACATTTTTCATATTATAGATTGCATATACATATAGCACCATAGATATCATCAAGTATTACATCTAATTACAATAGCTGAAATCGCAATGGTTATATACCATCATTGGTATACAGTTCTCCATGTTGACTAGGACCAAAAACCAAAACATGTAACCAATTTCCAGTAAATAATTGTTGTCAGCTATACCAAAATTATTTAAGTGTGAGTGTGTAACAATTTTGGACCAAAATAGTTATGTACTATGCCAACCATGAATTTTTGTCATAAATATTGCTAGCTCTACTATTGATGACCATTGTTGGTGTTTGTTGTCGGTGAACATGGAACAAAAACCGAAAGATGTTGTAAGAACCAATACTGACCAATCCAGAATAGTGACATCAATGGTATCTAGTGTAGGAGCACCTACTCTATACTTGACAAACATAACTCTTGAAAGTCCCTAGCACATCTACTTTAGATTAGATTCACTAGTCAGGCACCTAGACCAAGTTGTGAGGCCTAGTTCCAGGATTGGCACAATTATAAGCCCCTGGCTAACTATGGTCAAAGTGGTCAGTGGGCCTAAAATCATAGGATTTTACTTATTTTCATGTTTTTTATGTTTCAGATCCATGTTGGATCAATAGGATAGGCCTAGACCAAGTTTGGTCTCCTAGAAAGAAAAAGATGCAAAAATGTTGTAAAAGTTGCTTAGCAACTTCAACAACTTCTTGCCAAAAGATGTAATTATGCCCCCAACGGTCAGATGGTGTAAAATTAAGTTAGAACCGATGGGGGAAGCCTTCAAATAGCCCTTTTAGGTGGGTGGAAGGTAAGATATGTAATTTTTGGCATTGAATCAATAAAAACATCAACATTTCTCTGCATTTTCCCAAGAAGTTCTGCAGTGTACGGATAGGTACAGATGTGAGGGCATAAAAAAGTGAATCCAAAGGTTGGAGCCTTGAGTCTTCCTCCATTTTCAATTGATCTCATGTGTTGATCTGCCCTAGATTGTAAGATATCTAGTTTTTAGCAGGACTGCCTGGATTTGAGGCTTAAAACCAGGGGTTATAATAGGGCCTGATTGTTTGGACCAATTCCACCATGGGAAATTGATGCCCCTTGGTGGAATTCAACCTTTTTTAATTTATTTCCATATTTTTCAGGTTAGGAGTGTGGATTTGTAGAGGAGTGATTTTTCCACAAAGCCCTAGGTGTACATCTCTATGTGTGCACCGGTTTGTGACTTAGGACAGTCACTATAGATTTTGGTTGGGGATTCATCAAGACCTCAAAACTTGGATTTTGAGTTTTTTTATATATCCACACATGCCTCCATACTTATTTTGTGCTTTGGCTTAGGAGAAAGAGAACTTGTAGTGCATTTGGAGACCTAATTAAGCCTATTAGCCTAGCCTAAACATTGCTACATCAGTGACTTATGCTTGTCTCCACTCCTTGGTGCTTGGATATGTTTTATAAACCCCAAAAGGGTATAAGAATCCTTGACCAATTCATCATCTCATTTGGGAACATTTTGACTTATGTTCAGTTTTCCTTCTAGGAAGGGCTACAAGCCAAATCCTAGGTTTGTGCAGCAGCTTAGTACTATGGGTTGCTTGTAAATGAAAGAACCATTGGAACTAATAGAATAGGACCTAAAAAGGCTAGATCAGTGATTATAGGCCACCCCTGGTCTTATAAGTCATTTCATGGGGTTTGGTTACCTATTGGGCTAAGGAGACCTCTTAGTAACCTCTCAATTATTGGTGATTTGGACTTGGCATAGCCTAGTGATTAGGTTGTCTTGGGTGTTTGGGTTGTGATAACCATTTCCCCTAGTCCTTACCATACTTGTGATAAGTATTGGGCACTTGGATCCTTATTTGGGATAGTTGAGACCTTGAAACTCACCAGTTGTCACTATTTGAAAGCTTCCGCTTGCCACTTTGCATCAGTAACCAAGAAGGGCATAATCTAACATTGTAAATGTATGTAGGGGATCTTTTTAGCCATTTATGTATTTTTTCCATTTTCAACCCTAGGTACATTTTATATTGGTTCTAGCCCAATGGGTACCTTGAAGCCTTAGTTGGAAATACTGTCAATTCTAGGAAGGTTTTGTTTTGATCATTGCACTTCATTTTAGTCTTGGATCATTTGTTAATAAACTATTGATTCATCATCTAGAGTTGTGCCAATTCAAATTTTTCTAATTATTCATTTGTGGCCGAACTTATTCTATTTTCGTATTCTAATCATCAAGATACTCCATGGTCAAGAGTTTATAGTATTTTTGAATAGATGCATCTTGTCTTTTGTTGCCTAGATTGAGGGATCATAAATTTACCCCACAAATTAGTTTGAGTGCTTATTTGGACCAAGTTATCTCATTATAGGAGGGTTGTATTATTTCTCTTGTATTATTCGTAAGGAAGGAGATTGATTATATTTGTGATGGATTAGGATCTTGGGGGTATCATTGAGTCTTCCATGTCATCCTTGATTATATCTTTTCAGTCTTTTGGAGAGGATTTTTGTCCCAATGGATTTTCTCATTTGTTTGTTTGTGAGAGATTGCATTGTATTTGTACATGGGTACCTAACATGACTTAGTAGTTGGGACCTATAATCATCATCTTGCATCTTCCATCATTAGCATAATAATTGTCTCCCTAAGTTACACTTAATGGGGGTGTTAGTGTGAATAAGGTTATATACCTTATAATTACCTAGTGAGGGACATATTCACATTTTAAGTTTACTTGCGTCCTAGATACCATTCTCAAAGTTAGTTATAATGGGTCTATGTTAATTACATTTACTTTTATTTTTCTAGGCATTTAATCATGCATGTGTCATGTTAGTTATTGATACATCATGCATTGCATTTATAAGCAAGGCATCTCATTGTATATTTCATATTCAATCAATCATCTTTATTATGCAAATTATTATTGTCATTCTCTCCTATGGAAGTTGTTGGGTCTACTAGGGATTATGGGGGTGTTGAGGAGTCACCTATCTAGTCCTACAATATGTAAAATATTTTTTATGGAACCAATAGAGGTACTCTTCATTTTGTCACAACTTGGGAAAATAGAGGCCATTTTTCAAAAAATATAGCTTTATGAATTTTTCAATGGTGTGGATTATTCTTTGAAAAAAATTATTTAGTAGAAGTAATTATTGATTGAAGTTAGATCATCTTTTTGGTTCTTGATCTCGTAACTTTTACCTATGATCTTATATTTTTGTGATTCTTGCAACATTGGAAAGATAATAAGATCATTGAAGTCATCCTTGCACCTTTTTAGATTCTTTCCTAGGTATGTTCTATGCATTTTTTTCCATATTTTTATCATAAAGGATTAATTGATTTTTTATGTAATTTGGAAGGTGCTTCTTTGATTAAATAACTTCATTTTCAGCATACATCATATTTCAAGTTTTATATTTGTGTGAGATTTTTTGTCTTTGTAATATTTAATAAATATTGAGGAGTGGATCATGTATAATTGTTGTCACTATAAATATTGTGGGAGTAATCAACATGGGAATGAATGATGCCCTTATGTCTCAAACAATGACACCCAACTATTGATTGAGAGTGCATTTGGTCCATCAATTGATGTTGCAAGAATCTCAAGTTGTCCATTCTCCATCTATAGAGATACTTGCTCTACCTTCTTTGATTGAAACTCTCACCATTATTGTTAAGCAAGATAATCCAGCTTTAGTTTTTTATTCATTGAGAGGTCTCAGTGATTTGTTGCAGTTGGTATCATATTGTCTTCTTAATTAGGATTCTCATTACCAAACATTGCATCTAAGTTGTTTGTGGATTCTTATGTTTCAAATATAGAGGACCACTTTGATAAGGGTATGTGCAAGATCAGGGAGGCCAAAAAGTGGCATTGTGAAAAAAAAATTCATTTGCCTAAAAATGCAAAAAAAAATGTGTTGAATTTCTACTTGGGCTGAGTGTTAGTATATGCAATCATAGCAAAAACCAAAGCAAAATAGAAATCAGTTAATATCAGATATCCAATACAAATGTATATTTGTTATTAACTAAAATTTGTTATATAAACTATTAAAAAATAAATAAAATATTATATTTATACACATTATATATAAATAAATAATATGTCATGTCTTATCTACCATGTAATCATATGTCAAGACTCTTGATTATTCTAGGGGAGTACCATATGTAGAACATCTTTTGGAGAAAAGATGTAGACATGAGGTAATCAAGAATTCAATTTTAGAGAAATTATAGTTTAATATATATAGACTTTGATGTTAATTTGACAGTTGACGATCATATTATATGATTGTAATTAATCAGAGCCATAGAATGCTTTAAAGAGGCTCAATTTTGATCATGATCCGCCACAAGTTTAGGATGTGCTAGAGACATGTAGTAGTCACTTATGGACATTTTGGTATATATGTCATACTTAAAGTTTGTCCCAAAGGGAAAAAAAACTAACAAATAAAAATGTAAAAGCTAACTACAATATTGTACAAAGCTCAATATGGTAGTGTGCTATATGCATCCAGTAATGATGCATGTACATTGTCATTGTCATCATGTCATCTAAAGGTGGGGTGTGGATGGCATATGCTCCTTTTTAACGAAGTAGAAGACTCTAAGGATTAGCAATGTCTCAACAACATATTAATTGCTCGGCCAGCTTCCTACTAAAATATTGCACCCTATACCTTGGAGATCATACCCATCTCATCTTAAGGTATGTTTATGATATCAACCTATACAAACCCAACTAATCATACATCAACTCTGTGCTTTAAGACTTAGTCATCCCTTGTCTGAGAGAACATAAACTCAAATTTGTTAAATAAAATATTATTGGAATTTAATGAAAGTATAAACATGTTCAATCATATTAATATTCTGAATAATCATTTGATATAATCATTTATCTTAAATCACTAGTACATTTGAGACCTTTTTCCGATGCTCTGTCGTCATAATTTTGACTGTATACCGTCGATTAAGAGACACCACCTACCATCACAATTTTGTAGTCAAAAAAAATGACGGCTACGATTGGCATCGTAATTATGATGACTATGGCCGTCGCAAAAAGGGGGTGCCAACATGGCGAACATACCGTCGGGCCTATTTTTGGTCATCACAATTGCGACGCCCATTTGTCACAAACAACTACAAACGACAGTTTCCCGTCAGAATCTTCCATCATTTGTAGGTTGTTTGCCGACGGAGATCTTGTTCGTGCGACGGATACCCGTCGAAAGTTTATGACGGATAGCCATCGTTTGTAGTTTTTTAACGACAATGATGTTGTACATGCAACGGACACCTATCGAAAGTTTACAATGGATATCTATCATTTGTATTTTTTTGCCGACAATGATGATGTACATGCGATGGCTGTCTGTTGGATGTTCCCGACAGATAGTCGTCACTTTTATAGAAGAGATAACTACCTACAACTATATTTCATAACTCCTCCTTTGAAGTCATGGGTTAGTTAAAAATGGAGAAAGTATACAAACTCACCAATTTAATCCCAAAATTTCATAACATTGCATTCTTGTTGCTATTATGGTGCACAATAGCAACAAGCATGCAATGACAACAATAACATTGCATGATGTCTGAGCTCAAATTCAAAATAGTAAGTGTATTATTTTATTACTAATGTCCCTATTTTATTACTGATGTCCCTATTTGATCTAATAACATCAATATAACAAACATAGCACCGACCAATCAAATAGGGACATTAGGTGCTCAAATAGTGAGCTCATAAACAATGCATGATGCCCTAGCTTGCAGCCCACGATCCATCAAGACATTTCCTCATGAAATGATCATAAACAAGAGTACTGCATAGTGAATATCAATAGCAAAACAAATAGAGAGAGATCAAACACTTCACACAATGTATGTTGTTTTATAAGATTTTATTACTTGACTAAATATTTTTAGTTATCTTTTCAAAAGTGTATCATAATTAAAGGTATGTGAATTCATATTGTACTTAATCTGAATGTCACTGTGTAATGTTTTTACTTATGATATTTTGAAACCCCTCTTATGGGAAATTACAAAACCAATAATATAGTATGTGAATTCTTCCTCCTAAAAGAGTTTATGGATACTCAAGTGAGTCTACAAATTTGGGAAGGTGAATTCCAAAGCTGAACTCACATATCTCTAAAATCTTACCCCTCAAAACTAAGAAAACTAAAAACAATCACTTGAATGAAACAAGGTTCAGAAGACGTACTCAACAAGTAATAATAAAGTTACCATATTTACATAGAGAATAAAATAAGTAATCCACAGAGACTATTACCCTTCACTCATGATGCCACTAAGTCTGGTGTCTCAGCCTCAACGGCCAAAATAGTTGTATGGACTTTATCCAACCAATTGTCAAGCCTGTCCCGTAATGATTTGATTTGTGGGATTCTCAGCACTCTGGGCTACACCCAAGATACATGCACAGTCCCTTCAACTTGATCAATTACCCCTTCAATCAAATGCACAGAAAGACTTTTCATAAGAAGATATTCAACATCTTCTACTGATAATTTGGTACGTTCAGCAATGACCCTCAATGGGATTGTTCAATCTTCTGAAGGTCGGATGAATATGATCTCCATCAAACACAAGATGTTAATCTTTTCCAGCATTTTTTTCTCATTCTCAACAAGACCTGGTTGTGCATTAAGGGATGTCATATGAGTATGGAAAAGTTCTTGATATCGAACAAGATCACCAGAATTGAAAGCTTCCAAAATGTAGTAAAGTCATTCTACACTTGTTCCCAGAAGACTTTTCACTATTGGATGGGCCAATATTTCTCCAAAATTGTATATATTATCTCCAAGCAAAGCAGCAAGAGATAAGTCAAATGCCAGATCCAGTTTAAATGGTTCTAAAAGAGACTCTATAGTCGTATAAGCCAAATAGAGAAGGGCACTTTTGTAAAACTCAGCAAACTCTTGTCTTTATTTATGATATTGCGATGAGACCCAATGGTAGCTTGCATAAACAATAGGATCAATATGTGTCATACTATCTAGAGTGCTTTTGCCATCATCTAGCAACCTTTTGCACTCTTTCTGTTCACCTTGCTCAAGTTTGAATGCAGCTATTTGTGTTCTAACATATATGATAGGTTCATCAATCCTCATCTGCCTTGTGGCACGAAGCTTCTCAATTACTCCCTCCAAAAAGCTAATAGAAGCCTCCTTTTCAGTGTACTGACTTGAAACTATAACAGAAAAGTGTGCAAGCTTAAGCAGATTTATCTTTGTTTTAAATTTTGTAATAAAATTGTGATATAGCTTAATAAGTGTATCACCACCTTGCAAAACTGCAAGGAGCAAGAACTGATCCAGTTTGAGGGTGAGTCGATGCCATAGCTTACACTCGTAGAGATCCACCATGGCAGCATACCATTCTACAAGCTTCGGTTGCAATGTCCTATGCTGCTCCAAATACTTCACACCACCCTCCATTCCTTTCGCCTTGAACCCTCTCTGGTTATCTCTCACCCTCTTCACCTTACCCACTCTTCCCTCTGCTACAAAAAATAGATTTATAGCCTGGGACTTGACTAAATATATTGTTTTATTAAGATTTTATTAAGACAAAGTATTTTGGGTTGGTCTTATGTTGTTTTATAAGATTTTATTAAGTCTAAATATATGATGTAAACCCATAATTATACTTGATATATATAATACAATGGTATGTAGTATAATCTATACATTTGTGAGATGTGATTAATTCCAGTTATATGATGTTTTGGGATTAAATTGATGAGTTTGTATAGTTTCTCCATTTTTAATTAACCTATGACTTCAAAGGAGGAATTATGAAATATAGTTGTAGGTAGTTATCTCTTCTATAATGATGGAGGAGTCAAAGGTAATGATCAATAAGGTTGCTGCTATTAGATCATACATTAATACACTTACTGTTTTAACAGCAATAACATTGCATGATGCCTGAGCTCAAATTCAAAACAGTAAGTGGATTATTTTAGTAGTGATGTCCCTATTTTATTACCGATGTCCCTATTTGATCTAATAGCATCAATATAACAAATAGATCACCGGCCAATCAAATAGGGACATGAGGTGCTCAAACAGTGAGCTCATAAACAATGCATGATGCCCTAGCTTGCAGCCTGCGAGCCATCAAGACATTTCCTCATGAGATGATCATAAACGGGGAGTACCACATAGTGAATATCAACAGAAAAACAAATAAAGAGAGATCAAACACTTCACACAATGCCTTGAAGGTTATAGAAATGATGCACTAGCTCTCAAAGCTCGCAAGTCATCAAACATTCGAAATGAAAAGATGTAAACAATGTTAGTATTAAACAGTGAGCTCGTGAACAATGTATGATGCCCTAGCTTGTAGCCCATGAGCCATCAAGACATTTTCTCATGAAATGATCATAAACGGAGAGTACCACATAGTGAATATCAATAACAAAACAAATAAAGAGAGATCAAACACTTCACACAATGCCTTGAAGGTAATAGAAATGATTCCCTAGCTCTTAAAGCTCGCAGGTCATCAAGCATTCCAAATGAAAAGATGTAAACAATGCCAATATTAAATAGTGAGCTCATGAACAATGTATAATGCCCTAGCTTGCAGCCCGCAAGCCATCAAGATATTTCCTCATGAAATGATCATAAACAGGGAGTACCACATAGTGAATATCAATAGAAAAACAAATAAAGAGAGGTCAAACACTTCACACAATGCTTTGAAGGTAATAGCAATGATGCCCTAGCTCTCAAACCTCACAGGTCATCAAGCATTCCAAATGAAAAGATGTAAATAATGTCAATATTCAATAGTGAGCTCATAAACAATGTATGATGCCCTAGCTTGCAGCCCGCGAACCCTCAAGACATTTCCTCATGAAATGATCATAAACGGGGAGTACCACATAGTGAATATCAACAGAAAAAAAAATAAAGAGAGATCAAACACTTCACACAATGCCTTGAAGGTAATAGCAATGATGCCCTAGCTCTCAAAGCTCGCAGATCATCGAGCATTCCAAATGCTAAGATGTAAATAATGCCACTATTAACATTCATATTGTGTCATTAAATCAACAAATGTCATCAAAATGAAATTGAGTTACTGAGAAGACAAAGCTCGAATGCCTACCTCAAGTGTCAGTGCCCTCTTCCCACACGGTGTCGGCCTCTTTGTGCACGCCAAACTCGAATGCCCTCTTCGCGCCATGCAAAAGTGTTGTGTCGTCTTCGCGGCAGCTCTTCGAATTCACAAAAATTACAAATGACACTTTCTTTTTCTTTTTTTTTTGTTTATAACCAAGCAGGTGTTGCGATTACAATGTCATCGTCGCTATTACGACATTGTTGGGGGCACTTGCAAAAACAAACACAAATGGTAATGGCGTCACAAATTGGCGTCAAAATCCAGCCTCAAATGTTGTAGTGCATTAATTAATGTTCTTATCATATAATTTACCACAAAAGATATATGTATCTATTTATTTGTATAATATATATATATATATATATATATATATATATATATATATATATATATATATATATATATATATATATATATATATATATATATATATATATATATATATATATATATATATATAGTGGTGAATTATATGATAAGAACGTTAAGTATCATATCTCTAAATTAAATTAATAATATTGACATTAATTAACGTTCTTATCATATAATTGACCATAAAAGATATATGTATCTATTTGTATAATAATACACACACACACACAGAGATCCTATTATTATTAAAAATATTATTCACAATCACTAACATCAATAATCTAGATTTTCAACCCCTAAACCAAGCTGCTTGCTCTAATAATTGACTTCATCAATTAACTCTGTATTATTATTGATGTTGTTCTTATTCTCTAATATAATTATTATCAAATGTGTGACTACTATAGTCATTATTAATGCTAAAGGACCTGAAAGACCTGCTGACTGCAAAGGTCAGATATCATAAGGGATAAGGTTGAAATTGTGCCTTAGGCGAATATGATGAAATGGATAACCCTCAATTATTAGCTCTTAGTTGAAGAAGTTTCAGCACATAGATGTATGCTCCTATATCTGATAACTAAAATTACTTTATGAAAGTCCTCATTGAACTGATGTACATGCATGCCCCCTAAGCTCACAATCTGAACCTCCATAAAAAGAAAAGAATATCAATATTAATATGACTCCAAAGTCTAATGTTTGCCATGTCTTTAAATAGCAAAGGCACGCTCTTGTGAGATCAATTAGGATAGACTGTGACAAATGATTTTTAGTGATTGAATCAACTGGGCATTATTATTATTACTTTGTATTCATATTTGGAAGAATAACTCTCTTTGTTTACTTTTTGAGCTCGGATTAAAAAATAACCACTCAAAAGGAAAGAATCAAAGCCTATGAGCAACCCTTGACTATTTTCCATATGTTAACTTTCTATTGAAATGAGAAGCAAAACGTTGATAATCAAATTACAAGAGAATAATTTATGAACTTTGATTATCAAATGCAATCCAAAAAGAACTGATTGCCAATAAACTTACCAACCATTCAAATCCATTTCTCAAAATAAAAAGACATGCACAAAATTGAAGAGAAATATCTACCAATAAACTTACCAACCATTCAAATCTATTTCTCAAAATAAAAAGACATGCACAAAATTGAAGAGAATTATCTATCAATAAACTTACCAACCATTCAAACCCATTTCTATTGCATGTGAGAAACCCTGGACTATTTTCCATATGTTAACTTTCTATAGAAAAGAGAAGCAAAACGTAGATAATCAAATTACAAGAGAATAATTTATGAACTTTGATTATCAAATGCAATCCAAAAAAAGAATTGACTACCAATAAACTTACCAACCATTCAAATCCATTTCTCAAAATAAAAAACATGCACAAAATTGAAGAGAATTATCTACCAATAAACTTACCAACCATTCAAACTCATTTCTCAAAATAAAAAGACATGCACAAAATTGAAGTCATAAAAAGGATGCATTCATAAAAAATTACAGATACCCATTAAACTCATATTTTTGAGGGTAGACCGGTAGAAAAGGTCAGATATCTTTATATAGTTTCAGTTTCAATACTAAAATTATGATATGAAAAAATTGGGGTTAGAAGGGAAAAAATGGTATTTTATTTTTTAATTTAACTGTTATAAATTGAGATAGGAAAAAAATTTAATAATTGAACATCCAAATTTCACATTTCTAATTTACTATGTTGCATGGGTACTCGTACTCATACCCCTAGGATGCGTACTAGGTACTAGTACTCAGTGGAGAGCATCATAGCTGACCTTGATTAAGATTTCTGACAAGCTTAATTCAATATGTAATCAATTTGAGACTTTGATACAATACTGATTAACAGTAAACTTTATCACTGTTCAAGTCAGAAGTTTATCATTTGCAATATGTCATTATTATATGATTTATGATCTTCTTGTTCATGTTTAAAGTTTGTCTTCTATATTATGTATCTAAACATTTAGCATATATTATTATTACAAATATATTGCAAATCTGAATTACATCTGCAAACCTAAAATAGCTACACCCGTACCCGAAGTACCCAAGTACCCCGTCCCATATAACTTTACTAATTTATATTTGTTAATATTATATAATAATGGATCACCACTTCCACTGCAATCTGCAAACTATCTAGTATCCCCTCCATTGTTAGAACCGATGATACAACTTATAATTAAAGTAAGAACTAATGGGACTGTCATAGCTTTGTAGTTTGATAGACAAATCTTCCAAACATAATATATCTGGAAGTCACCCGTATTGAGTCACATTATTAATTTCCAATTTCAAGCATAAATGATCTCATAAAAATATCGAACCATTCTAAGCATGCAATATAATCAGAATCGGTGTCGAATAATGCATCATATATCAAATGCAATATCATATAGTATCCAACAAAATGAGAATCAAAATATTCTCTACGTTAGGTCTATCAAAAGGTGGACATCACAATATCATGCACATCACTCACCCAAAAACACAGCAAAACAAAGTTTATTAACCTTGGAAAAAACCAAATGTGCCAGATGCTAGTGAGCTTTGCTAATCTTTGACATGTGGCCCTGCAGAAAACATGTTAGTAGTTTTAACAATATAGTCATTGATAGACGTGAAACTTGTAAATACTTAAGAGAAAAATGATAAAAGCATACCAAAAGAAAAACTAGAAAATGCTGTAAGCATATAGCAAATATAATTATATGCAAGTGATATGCTCATCACAAGAAATGACAATGCATTGAAATTCTAGTTTTCAAATTTACACTACTCAGTCAAACAAATTTATTTATTTTTAAATTTTTAGGAATCTTAAATAAAAATACAAAGAACAAACTCTTAATAGGGCTTTCCAAATTTGTGAAGAAATTTAAAAAATTGTTAATGTGTTATCTAAATGTTACATTTATGAAAAATTGTAAAATTGACATAAATCTTTCAAAATTGATAATCTAAGTCTGACATTTGGACAATAGCAGCTTTGGATGAGCTCCAAACCTCTATAATGGAATTAGATAGAAATTTCAATTGTTTGCAAGATGTGGCCAAATCTTTAAAATGCTAAAATTGAAATAAATTACTTAAATTTAACCATCTGAATCTCATTGTTGAATATTATCTTTCTTAAATGATTATAAAGCTACAGCCATAAAGTCAAGGAAAATTTATCAGCCATAAAATGATGCAACCCAATTTTAATCGTAAACTAGATTCATAAAGAACACATGAAAACACAGAAGATTTCAGAATCCACAGCCCTTCATTATTCCTCCAACTATTCTTTGTCGTACAATAACAGGAAACACTAATTTAACCAAATTCAAAAGTTACCATTTTTGGCAGATTTTCCAAAAATCCTTTTTTTGCCATTTTTGATCATTTTTAAAATAACTCCTAAAAATTTGATTTTTCCCTAAAGCTTCTCTAAACTAAGATAAGACGAATTGCCAACTAATCTTTGAAATTAGAAACATGATTTCGAAGTTATTAAAAAACACAACTTTCTAAAAACTCCAAAAAAATACTAAAAGCCAATTTCGGAAGCCCAAACGAACTTTTTGACTCCCTGAAAGATGTCGAAACGGCTCCCTACCAATCTAAACTCAATCAAAAATCCAAATGGCACCTCCTGAAAAATCCACCCGTAAAATTTTAGCTAAAACGAACAACCGAGTCAAAAGTTATGACTGTTGAAAGTCTTAGAAGTTTTAAATTCAAATTTCTTCATAAAGACATTAAAAATCTGCAGAATGAAGTTAGAAAAACTAAAAATTAAAAAGGGGCAAGAGTCCCACTCAAGATGTCAAAAATGTCATCAAATATAGATTCAAATGAAATATTTTCAATAAATATTCAATTCTTGAAATCGACATCAAATATAACTTATGATTAAGTGAAAAGATTCCTAATGCACAAAATGAAACAATAAAATGTTAGCAAACAAGTTAAATCTTTGATGTGCTAACAATATTAAAAATGTGGTTACTTGTATGAGTGGCATAACAATACTTTGATTCAGGATTCCTCTTTCGAAAATGGTTAAGGATGGGGAGATTTGCAAGGATGAAGATCGATGATTGAGATCAAAATGGTGAATCGATAAGATTGAGTTGGCTGGGAGGTTACAAGATGGAGTGTAGGGAATAAAAGGGATTATTTAATTTAAAGTTTCCTTTTTTTGGAAGAGAGTTATGAGATAGATGGAAGAGACCAAAAGAAATATTTAATTTCTTTTATTTATTTTAGGTGGTTATGAGTGGAAGATTTTATTAGTTTACATAATTAAATCATGTAGAAAAGGGGCTAGGACTAAATAAATGAGTTAAGACTAAGGTAAAATGGGAATAAAGTCTTGATAATAAGAGTATTTGATTTTATTAAATGATCAAAGATTTGAGAGAAAAAATGAAGTGTCTACAATAGCTCCATGCAAGTCATGTGGTATTTCATTGATCTTTAGGATAAGATATACATTCTTGAGTATTTTCTTATTTAATGGTCATAAGTCGATGCACATCATTGCAGTACCATTATTTTTCTTCACTAGTATTATTATTAAGACAAGTGAACTAGAATTCAACCTGTCGTTCCTCATATTCAACAGCTCCATCATTGCCTTCTTTATATATTTCTTGTAGATCCTAGGGTTACAATAGGGGGTGGTTATCACTAGCTTTGGACCCATTTCAAGATCAATAATGTGTTGGAGCCTTGGTCAAGTGGAAATCCTATGGGAATGTCCTAAAAAATTGATGTGTTTATCCAAAATAGCTTGCACATCAATATGATAAGCAAACTTCGTGTCCATGGGTCTTTCTAGTGTGGTCAAGTAGTTCGCTATCTAAGTTATTTGTTCTCAAAACTATATCCATCATTTTAGCATTATTACCTACGGTGCTCTATTTTGATTTTGGATTCCCTTGAGAAATACCTCATTTCTTTCATTTCTAAATTTTAATTCTATCAATTGGTATTACTTCCATAAAAATTATCCCAAATAGTATTTTCCAATCCAACTACATAGAAATGTGTGCATATCACATGATCCCCAAGGGTCATATTTAGCTATCAATTTTTTTGTGCACATGTTATGGTAAACCCATTAGCCACAGTCACATTGTATCCCTTAAAATTCTAAGTCGTTAAGGCCCTTCTTACCACCAAACCCTTGTCTAAAAAATTGTGGGTTGCTCCACTATTGATCAAGATGGTGCTCATTTGACATAATAGTTCACTCTATAAATTGTGAATGGATATTACCTTCATATTCAAGAGAGATCCACAAGACTTACTTCAATTAGTTCTTCTCCATCTTCATTACATTTTCCAATTTCCTTCTCAATCTTAACTTCTTTTGTTTCCTCATCTAAATTGAGTATAATCTAGTGCACTTGACATTTGCCAAGGCATTTGTGTCCTCGCTCCCAAGGTTCTCTGCAATGAAACTAGAGTCTCTTTCTCCTAATCTATTGTCTTCATTTCTTTTTTAAGGTGGTGGAATATTTTGTGTACTTAATTCTCTCTTTTGATACTCCTTATTTATAGGTGGAGCATTAGCATAGGATTTACTTTGAGGTAACAAAGATTCCAATGCAAGGGCCCTTTTGATTACCTATTGAACTATGGAAGGATCCAATTCATTAACCAATCCCTTTAATGTCTCTACCAATACTTCTATCAAAAGAATCATGATCTTTTTTTCTCAAATACATTAGCAACTTTGATAGTTATCCTCTAAAAGTCACTTATATATAATGTTCTATTTATTGATCTATAGTATTTTAGTTGTGCCAATTCCCAAAAGTGAATTTTTAGATCAACCCTATCAAATCTTTCAATCAATCTTTGGTTACACTCTTCAAAAGTAGCAAAGAGATTATGCTCGTGTCACTATGTCATGGTACCACCATTGATGGGATAACCCTTCTAGAAAGAGAGATGAAAACTTAATGGCTTATCCTTCATGCATTGGATTTAGCTATAGGTAGGTGTTGTTTTTCTAGATCCAGGCTCAAGTTGTACACATTTGTGTCCCATCAAACATAGGTATGTAGGAATCTTACCCAAATATTATCACAATTCCATGTTAGCCTGATTAGAACTAATCTTTCATTAGCTTGAGGCATATTTTGAAATTCAATGTTGTAGGATGCATAAAATGACAAATAATCATCAATGTCTTGCTTTGGGGTTTTTTAACATGTAGGAATAAAAAGTTATCAACTAACTCAATTTCCTCTTCCCAACCAATCTTCTCTTCTTTGTCTTAATTTTGGTTGAAAGGGATTGGGAAAAGTACCAACCATTTAATTAATCCATTATACATTTCTCCTTCCAGTATGTGATGTTGTAGTTTGAAGAGATTTTTTACCTTGCATATATGCACCAACAATGTCATTGTCTCTAAGTGCTTGGTCCATTTCTCTCTACCTTGCATTCACATTGATCATTGCATCAAACATGGCCTAAACCTTTTTTTCATCTATCAAATCATCCTTCCTTAAGTCTACCATCGTGTTTCTTCCAAAT
Source organism: Chamaecyparis obtusa (assembly GCA_027943335.1). Taxonomy (NCBI): domain Eukaryota; kingdom Viridiplantae; phylum Streptophyta; class Pinopsida; order Cupressales; family Cupressaceae; genus Chamaecyparis; species Chamaecyparis obtusa. Next base: position 301,852 of record BSBK01000249.1, read on the forward strand.
CAAACCCCTCGATCCACAAGTTGGTAGGATCAAAGCTCTAATTTATAATTTTTTTTATCTCTAATTAGAGATGTTTAATATTTCAATTTGATGTCAATCTATGAGATACCAATTACTAGAAAAAAAAATTCAAATCAAGTATATCCTAACATAGAAAATATAAACAAAATATTCATAAATCAATTGTGAACCCTTGCAAATGAATAGAAATTTACAATAGCTATTTATTCACCTTATTACAATGATAAATCAAACATATAATAAATTTAGTTGTCAAAACAATAATATCCATATTATTATCATAAGCATAGAAAATATACAAGAAACTAATGCTACAAAATACACCACTAAGTTGTCATCCTTAGGTGTTAAGAGAGACACTTAACTTTGACAATGAGCAATAATAATAGAAACCCATATAGTAATCAATGAAGCTCAAATACAATCCTTGAGTGGAATTTCTAAATATTGGGTAAGGGTTCATGTTCACTAGTTGGTTATGGAGTTCAAGGGGTTTTTGTCCTCCGCTCTCCAATGAAAAATGAATAGAATCACTTATCTATTTGAGGAATAATTTTAAAAAACTGCATGATGTTGCTACTCTATGACTTAGGTTTAAATAGGCAATTGAGAGCTTACTTTCCCTCCAAACTACAAATTATAATCTTTTTTTTCCTTCAAGGAGCCTCACAAACACCCCCTTAGTCAACAAACTTAAAGGAATAAAGCTTGATAATGTAAAATCTGAAGACCTATAATCTAATCACACATACACTAGGAAACATCAAATTGTTATAGTCATTTCCTTCATTTATTTTCTCACGCTTATGAGAAATGGAAAATAGTTCGTAGGAACATCCAATAATCTTATGTGAAAAGGGGACATGATAGTTCGGTTTGTGATCAATTTGATGGCAATTGGATTAAGAACATCTTATTCATGGTGCCCAAACCTTTACCTTTATAGTTTGTGCTTTTGCGAATTTGGACAACTATTAAATATGTTTATTTGAAGAAACATTATACAAACTTCTCACTTCAATGGATCTTGGAAATCATGTATCCTCTAATGTCCTCACCAACTTGAACCCCATATTGCACAAATGTAGTGATGGAAAATTGCAGAACATTTGATGTTTTATTCACTTGTTGATGAGGTCATTCATGGCATCTTGAGGAGGGGAACTTACCGATATGGAAGGCATTGTGTGCCTCATATTCTTCACAAATAGTGTTGAGTATCTTGACTTGTGCTTTAGGAGGTGTAGTGGTGGATGAGGATGTCAAATACTCAAGATTGACATAGGAGGAAGAGGCTAGGTGTGTGGGAGAATTGAGGATATCTATGCTAAGGCAACAATGGAATTTGTTCTAGTTGGGATGATTGATATGTGCTGATGTTGAAGCCACAGCATGATGACTTCAACCCATCTACTGATTCTTTCAATAAAATGCATATTTGGGTCAGGCTTCCAAACCTCCCTCTTCATCTTTGGGTGGATCCTCTTCTTGAGGAAGTGGGCAAGGCTCTTGGAGACTTCCTGATGGTGGATGCGAAATCTACTAACATTCTTCATTCTACCTATGCCCGCATTTTGGTGTATATTGATGCCTCTAAGGCTTTTCCTGCTGAGGTCAAGCTTATTTCTCCTTTGGGCAATTGGATTCAGCCTTTGGACTATGATGGAATTCCCTTCAAGAGTAGAAGGTGCTTTAAAACCGGTCATGTTGTGGTTCAATGTGAACTTGGTAAATCCAAGCAATCTACTTCTTGGTGGAAAGGTGCCTCTTCCTAGCATTATATGGTTTAAAAATCATCGTCCCAGTGAAGCTTTTCCTAGGTTGTTGCATAGGATTCTCCAACTTCTTCCCCTCTGGATTGTGTGTCAACAGTGGTGAGTACATTTTCCTCCCTTGCAGGTGATGTTGGGCCCTCGTTGCCAGTTACTGTTGATGCTAAGGAGATCGTCTCTTAGAGTATTAGTGGGGTTGAGACAGCCTCTTTGGCTGTTGTTGGCCATGTTCTTGGGGCTTTTGTTGGCCCTTCACCAATTGATCTGACTTATGCTATTCATGTTGGTTCTACTATTGTTGTAACTATGCTAGACAACGCCAAGGTTTCCGTTAGTGTGTCTACTGTTGTTGGCCCAGCAAATTTTGATGTTGTTTTCTCTTTGGTTGTTGGTTTTGGTTGCTCTCAATTGGTTGTTCATTCGCAGGGTGTTGGACCCTTGTTGGGTGTTAGGACCTTGGTTATGGATTCCTTATGCTGACAAGATGAGGCTGCCAAGGTTGAAGAAGGATGGATCACGGTAAAAGATCAAAAAAATTGTTCGGTCCATGTCTTCTTTTGACATGAAGCTTTGGTCCCATAAGTTGGGGACTAAAGGAAAATTGTAATGATTGTATTTCATTCTGGGTTGCCAATCTTCAATGTTTAATCTTTTGCAGCGTTCTTATGTGTTTTGTTTGGGGGGCTCACCATTTGTTCTGGCTAGTCTGTTATTTTCTTTGGGGTCTTTTAAAGCATTATCTTAATCTTCAAATTTGTAAAAGGTTTTAGGGTCCCTTCAAATCCTACTTTTGCATTAATCAAAAACAATGGGATTTGTGATAAGGTTCTACCCACATTTTGTAATATTAGAAGTGATGGAGATAGATGAGTGGTGATTTCCACACCTTTATTGGGAATTTTGAAGTATTGATGGTAAGTTAAAGGAATAGTCAACATGTCATGTATCCATGGGTAGTCCAAGAAGATATCATAGGATAAACAAGATCAATGACACTACACACCAATTTTGTAATGAGTCCAACTTGTATGGAGAGACATTATTCCTTCTAATTTTTTATGTTGCTATCATAGACCTTGTGGAGATTTTATGAAGTTCTAACTCATTTATACAATATCCCAATTGTTTGATGAGCCTCAAAGTGCACTTTTTTAATCCAAACATGGTATCCAATAGGCCTCTTGATCTTGCTTGTGGTGATGACTTCCATATAATTAAGGGTCTTATAATGGGATAGATTGATGGGTAGCATATTGTATGAACTAAAAGTTGATAGTTAGTTGATAGGACTTTGAAATCTATCCCATCAAAACTTAGAATTAATAAAGGTCAATGTTGTTGGGGAAATGTGACTCTCAAAGTAGAGATAGAAAATTCCTTGAGATCTTTGAGTCATTGGGAATTCAAAGTTTGGTGTGCTCGAGAAGTGTGTGTCATGTAAGGGGGAGCTAGTGCCACCAAACTTCTAAACTATCTACTTTTAATAAGTTGGGCTTAGATTTATCCACAGTAGAAATTAGCAAATATTGTCTCAACCAACCTGGGATTTGTACTTGAATGTGCTTTTATCTAAAAACATTTTGTCTGGCATGTTTTATGTGTGTGTACAAAACAAACATCTTCAAACAATCAACACCACACTTGAAACATTGAAAACTTGTCAAAACAAACAACATTGTCAGTGTGTGTACAAAACAAACATCTTCAAACAATGAACACCACACTTGAAACATTGAAACCTTGTCAAAACAAACAACATTGTCACCAAACACCAGTCTTGCTTATTTGCTCACTATTGCTACAAACAGAGGAATTGAAACATAAGTTATCTCAATCTTCCTGACATCATTCTTCAGTTTTGATCTTCTAGGGTTCATTTTCAATCCTTGCATACTCCATACATTCCCATTAGGTACTATACACTTGCATTGGTCCAACAAAGTTTTGGTTGACATCTAGATTACATGCTTTGGATCCTAAATTAAACATTAGCTACCACGATCCCTTCATCACTCATCATCTGAGTTAGGGAAACAATCAACATCCTAGGATAGAGTAACTTGCCAAGAGTTCATCATCTCCTTTAGCATACTCTTCCCTTTTGATCATTTCCCTTGTGTTCACCATAGTAGCACGAGTCAAGCCTTGTTTACAAAATCACTTTCAAACCTAGAGTCACTTCCCTTAGAATTAGCTTCAATGGATCAAAAAAATTATTCATTTCAAACCTATTACTTGGAGTTAGTATCATACCTTGTCATATCCTAGTTAGCTCCTCTTAGAACTTGCATAATCCTAGAGTCTCATATCATCTACCTTATCATTTGTTTTAGGTCAAAGATTAGGAACATCTCATGTCACCAAAGACTAGTTACCAAACAAGAATGGAACAAGAGAAAGAGAACAATTTGATGAGGAAGAACATATTAGTGTTGATTTTGAAAATCAAGACCAAGAGAAAAATCATGATAGTGATGATGAGGAAGTAACACAAGAATGTGTAGAAGCCCTCCATGATCATATATTCCTACCACTATTCAAAAAGGTCATAAAATAAGATCCTAGACGCAGCTTATCCTAGACCTCCTTCTCATCCTTCCAATTCTTACAATTTTTGGGTTCCCGGTGATTCAGCTCCCCACCCATACTAGCTACGATACCTTCAAACTAGAAAGGACTCTCAGCAAGAAGCATGCACAAAACAAAAACAATGACAAAGGAAAAACCCGTCATCACTCTAATGAACTCGTGTCTTCTCCTCTCAGTCTTGGGAAAGCTGAAACTTTCCATAATGATATTACAACCCTTAATTAAAAGATGTCTTGTCATTATTACTATGAAGATATGCCAAATCAGCCCTCCAACTATGAATCTTATCATACTCCACCTTAGCTTTCAAATCAACATTAGTTTAATGTCGCCATGCCAAGTCATGATAGCCTCCGATTTGACAGCCAAGTTAGCCATAGCGTCAGCCGTCCCATTGGCCTCACGATACACATGTGAGATCAATACATCATGAAAATTATTAATGATTTCAAGAGCATCTTTAATAAAGGCTTTAATTATCCACAACGATTTAGATTTTTCCTTGATGCAATCTAAAATATTCATAGAATCACCCTGGATCCACACTTTATTACACTTGGATAAATTAATAAGTTTTAAGGTCTGGAGAAGGCTCGTTGCTTCCGCCACGTGGTTAGACTGAATACCTATAGGCAAGACCACAGCAGCATGATAGTTCACCTCGTCATCCCTAATAATCCTACCACACCTAGCAGGACCCAGGTTGCCCTTAGAAGCCCCATCGAAATTGACTTTAATCCATCCTTTGGGGGGAGAGAGCCAACTAACATTCTCCAACAAAGACTTAGAGGCCTTGGTAACTTTGTTAAGGTTGTTGTCAGCATAGAAATCTAGCTTCCCACTCATCATAGTAGCACAATTCTCCTTGATACTTCTTTTTATTTTCTCCGCAACCACGAAAGGAGGCAAAGAATTATTTCTGAAAACCATGTCGTTACGCTCTCTCCAAATTTTCCAAATAACATGTGGAGCAATAATATTCCAAAGGTTTCTATCAATTCCCACATCCGCATTTCTCTATTGAATAAAAATATCCTGCATGCAGCTAGGGAAAACCCAGCATTAGTTCCAAATACTTAAACCAATGTTCCAAACTTCCCACGAGAAAGGATGGGAAACAACTAAATGGAAGACAGTTTCCTCCTTCATACAAAGGAAACAACAATTAACCAATATCATCCCTCTCTTTTGAAGATTATCCAGAGTAAAAATCTTATTCTGCAAAACCAACCAATAAAACAAGTTAATTTTAGGAATCAACCTCTTATCCCAAACCTTAGCTCAGAACAGGGGAGGATCCAAATGATCCAAAAGAAGAGTTGAGGTTGAGGCAACAATATAGGACCCAGAGGGATGAGCATCCCAAATCCAAGCATCCTCCACCGACGGCTCAAGTCTCCACACATTGAGATCCAACATCAAAGGTTTGAGGCAATCATCCACAAGCGCTAGATCAACCCACGACTGATTCCTCCAATAATTACTAACCCAGGGACCAAATCTCCAGATACACTCCTCAATGAGAGGTTAAATATTACGGTTAGAAGAAAGCAGAGAGCTCTTAAGCCAGCAATCTTCCCAAAACTTAATTCTGCAACCATTACCTAGAATCCACTTCGCCCCAATGAGAGTCATACTTTTAGCTTGTTGGGTACTATTCCAAATAGCCAAGCCATTAATCCTTACTTCCAACTTCAGAAAATTAAAAAAAATTGATAAGAACGCTAATAATTAACGTTCTTATCATATAATTCACCATAATATATATATATATATATATATATATATATATATATATAAAACTCCTATTATTATTAAAAATATTATTCACAATCACTAACATCAATAATCTAGATTTTCAACCCCTAAACCAAGCTACTTGCTCTAATAATTGACTTCATCAATTAACTCTATTATTATTGATGTTGTTCTTATTCTCTAATATAATTATTATCAAATGTGTGACTACTATAGTCATTATTAATACTAAAGGATAAAGCCTTGTTGACTGCAAGGGTTAGATATCATAAGGGATAAGGTTGAAATTGTGCCTTGGGCAAATTTGATGAAATGGATACCCCTTAGTTATTGACTCTTAGTTGAAGAAGTTTCAGCCCATAGATTTGTGCTCTTATATCAAATAGCTAAAATTACTTCATGAAACTCATCATTAATCTGATGTATGTTGCATCGCCTAAGCTCGCAATCTGAACCTTCATCAAAAAGAAAAAATATTAATATTAATATGACTCCAAAGTCTAATGCTACGGTCTCACCCCCCTTTAATGTGTAAGGGAAGATAATTACACTCTCGAAGACATTTACCCTAGTAACCGCGAAAGGAGTAAATTGATTTTTATTTATCAGTCCATAGATTATATAGTAGGAGGTTAGCTGCTAAACAATTATCAATACCTCTACGCAACTTGAGCTACCATAAATCATTTAAAAATAATGATATGATTTGACATTTTATTTGGAACATTTCATTTTATTAGGAGGATTTGATTTGACATTATATTTGGAATATTTCATTTTATTAGGAGGATTTGACTTTCTCCACAATCCAGACTGTCATTTAGGTGAGAGTTGCAATCACCATTAACATATGAAATCTTCATCTTTCACTGCTTGTAGGTTGGATTGCTAATCTAGATAAATGCGGTATCGTCGATAAGATTACAGTCTTTACCATAAATAAAAAGATAGCTATTGCCACCGTCCACAATTGTTATTAAATAGATTTCAAATCTATTGTTTTCAATAACTACACGAGAACACAGAAAGCAATGGCATTGATGCTAGTAAGCTGCTGGAACAAGTTGATGGCTTGTCAGCTTCTCTATTGATATACATCTTAACTAATTTAATATCAACCCAAGCAAGAAGAGAAGAAGATAGTATTCAGTTATATGGCATTACAAAATGGTTTTAAGTTTCAGAATGAGCTTCTTCAAAATGTTTTGCCTGCTATCCAAGGTTGTTTTAGCAAGAAGCACCCCATGTAAGTTTTACCAGAAAGTCCACAAATCATAAGAAGCAATAGAATTAACTCATTTAAATAGTAATCATTAGGGAAGAGTAATTATTTATGACAACTAAAAAATTTATTAATAAATTCTATATGTATCAATAGTTGATCATTTTTAGTTCTTTTAGTTTACAATTGATCTATTTATGCACCACTACTCAGACATTTGTACACAACTACTGAAACATTTGTCCATTAACTACACGTAATTTTTAGTGCATTGTTAATATTTAAATAAAATGGCCACTTTTTAACCCTTTAATGCTTAATAAATTACATTGAGAGCTTAGTTAATACCTCAGAAGTTATAAAATATTCTTTAAGTAGCTAAGCCGTATACAAAGACAACAACAAAAAATCATCAAAATCTAATATATAAATTAGACTCTATGAATGAACAAAGTTAACTATAACAACAACTAGTACACTTCCTCTAATAAAAATTAAATTTGCATTATTGCCAAAAATATAATATATATACAAGTAAGTTATAATGTTGCATTATTGCTCTTGTGAGATCCATTAGGATAGACCATGATAAATGGTTTTTAGTGATTGAATCAACCAGGCATTATTATTATTACTGTGTATGCATATTTGGAAGAATAACTCTCTTTGTTTACTTTTTGAGCTCGGATTAAAAAATAACCACCCAAAAGGAAAGAATCAAAGCCTATGAGCAACCCTCAACTATTTTCCATATGTTAACTTTCTATTGAAAAGAGAAGCAAGACGTAGATAATCAAATTACAAGAGAATAATTTATGAACTTTGATTATCAAATGCAATCCAAAAAAAAAACTGACTGCCAATAAACTTACCAACCATTCAAATCCATTTCTCAAAATAAAAAGACATGCACAAAATTGAAGAGAATTATCTACCAATAAACTTACCAACCATTCAAATCCATTTCTCAAAATAAAAAGACATGCACAAAATTGAAGAGAATTATCTACCAATAAACTTACCAACCATTCAAACCCATTTCTATTGCATGTGAGAAACCCTCCACTATTTTCCATATGTTAACTTTCTATAGAAAAGAGAAGCAACACATAGATAATCAAATTACAAGAGAATAATTTATGAACTTTGATTATCAAATGCAATCCAAAAAAAGAATTGACTACCAATAAACTTACCAACCATTCAAATCCATTTCTCAAAATAAAAAACATGCACAAAATTGAAGAGAATTATCTACCAATAAACTTACCAACCATTCAAACCCATTTCTCAAAATAAAAAGACATGCACAAAATTGAAGTCATAAAAAGGAAAATTACAGATACCCATTAAACTCATATTTTTTAAGGTAGACCGCTACAAAAGGTCAGATATCATTATATAGTTTCATTTTCAATACTAAAATTATGATATGAAAGAAATGAGTTTAAAAGGGAAAAAAAAGTATTTTATTTTTTTAATTTAACTGTTATAAATTGAGATAGAAAAAAAATCTAATAATTGAACATCCAAATTTTACATCTCTAATTTACTATGTTGCATGGGTACTCGTATTCATACCCCTAGGACGTTCACGTACAAGTACCGGGTACTCAATGGAGAGCATCATAGCTGACCTTGATTAAGATTTCTGATTTTTGTTTCAATTTTTGTTTATGTATCGGCTTGCTGTTTATCAAGCTTAATTCAATATATAAGCAATTTGAGACTTTGATACAATACTGATTAACAGTAAACTTTATCACTGTTCAAGTCAGAAGTTTATCATTTGCAATATGTCATTGTTATATGATTTATGATTTCTTGTTCATGTTTAAAGTTTGTCTTCTATGTTATGCATCTAAACATTTAGCATATATTATTATTACAAACATATTGCAAATCTGAAACTGAAAACAATACATTACATCTGCAAACTTTATCGTTGTTCTTGTTTTGAAAACTCATTGTCATGACTCATATTTTCAGATTTTCCCGTACCCGAAATACCCAAATACCCAGTACCCCATCCCATGCAACTTTCCTAATTTGTATTTTTTAATATTATATAAATATGGATCACCACTTCCACTGCCATCTGCAAACTATCCAGTATCCCCTCCATTGTTAGAACCGATGATACAAATTATAATTAAAGTAAGAACTAATGGGACTGTCATAGCTTTGTAGTTTGATAGACAAATCTTCCAAACATAATATATATAGAAGTCACCCGTATTGAGTCACATTATTAATTTCCAATTTCAAGCATAAATGATCTCATAAGAATATCGAACCATTCTAAGCATGGAATATAATCAGAATCAAAATAATGCATCATATATCAAACCGACCTCATATGCGATATCATATAGTATCCAATAAAATGAGAATCAAAATATTCTCTACGTTAGGTCTATCAAAAGGTGGACATCACAATGTCATGCACATCACTCGCCCAAAAACACAGCAAAACAAAGTTTCCTTGGAAAAAATCAAATGTGCCAGATGCTAGTGAGCTTTGTTAATCTTTGACATGCGGCCCTGCAGAAAACATGGTTTTAACAATATAGTCATTGATAGACGTGAAACTTGCAAATACTTAGAGAAAAATGATAAAAGCATACCAAAAGGAAAACTAGAAAATGCTGTGAGCATATAGCAAATATAATTATATGCAAGTGATATGCTCATCACAAGAAAAGACAGTGCATTGAAATTCTAGTTTTCAAATTTATACTACTTAATCAAACAATTTTTATTTTTTTTTAATTTTTAGGAATCTTAAATAAAAATACAGAGAACAAACTCTTAAATAGGGCTTTCCAATTTTTTGAAGAAATTTAAAAAATTGTTAATGTGTTATCTAAATGTTATATTTATGAAAAATTGTAAAATTGACATAAATCTTTCAAAAATGATAATCTAAGTCTGACATTTGGACAATAGCAGCTTTGGATGAGCTCCAAACCTCTATAATGGAATTAGATAGTAATTTCAATTGTTTGCAAGATGTGGCCAAATCTTTAAAATCTTAAAATTGAAATAAATTACTTAAATTTAACCATCTGAATCTCATTGTTGAATATTATCTTTCTTGGATGATTATAAATCTACAGCCATAAAGTCAAGAAAATTTATCGGCCATAAAGTGATGCAACCCAATTTTAATCGTAAACCAGATCCATAAAGAACACATGAAAACATAGAAGATTTCAGACTCCACAGCCCTTCATTATTCTTCCAACTATTCTCTGTCTTACAATAACAGGAAACACTAATTTAACCAAATTCAAAAATTACCATTTTTGGCAGATTTTTCAAAAGTCTATTTTTTTGCCATTTTTGGTAATTTTTAAAATAATCCTACAAAATTTGATTTTTTCCCAAAAGCTGCCCTAAACTAAGATAAGACGAATTGCCAACTAATCTTTGAAATTAGAAACATGATTTCAAAGTTATTAAAAAATACAACTTTCTAAAAACTCAAAAAAAAAACACTAAAAGCCAATTTCAGAGGCTCAAACAAACTTTCTAGCTCCCAAAAAGATGTCAAAATGGCTCCCTACCGAGCTGAGCTCAATCGGCAATCCAAATGGCATCTCCTGAACAATTCGCCTGTAAAATTTCAGCCAAAACAAACAACCAAGTCAAAAGTTATGACTGTCGAAAGTCGGACTAGGATTTTCTATATAGATTTCTTGAATCCGAAGATTCTTACAAGTTTTAAATTCAAATTTCTTCATAAAGGCATTAAAATCTGCAAAATGAAATTAGAAAAATTAAAAATTAAAAAGGGGCAAGAGTCGCACTTGGGATGTCAAAATGTCATCAAATATAGATTAAAATAAAATATTTTCAATAAATATTCAATTCTTGAAATCGACATCAAATACTTATGATTAAGTGAAAAGATTCCTAATGCACAAAATGAAAACAATAAAATGTTAGCAAACAAATTAAATCTTTGATGTGCTAACAATATTAAAAATGTGGTTACTTGTATGAGTGGCATAACAATACTTTGATTCAGGATTCCTCTTTCAAAAATGGTTAAGGATGGGGAGATTCATAGATTTGCAAGGATGAAGATCAATGATTGAGATCAAAATGGTGGATGGCTAAGATTGAGTTGGTTGGGAGGTTGCAAGATGGTGTGTAGGGAATAAAAAGGATTATTTAATTTAAAGTTTCATTTTTTGAAGAGAGTTATGAGATAGATGGAAGAGCCCAAAAGAAATATTTAATTTCTTTTATTTATTTTAGGTGGTTATATGTGGAAGATTTTATTAGTTTACATAATTAAATCATGTGGAAAGGGGACTAGGATAGAAAAATGAGTTAAGACTAAGGAAAAAATGGGAATAAAGTCTTGATAATAAGAGAATTTGATTTTATTAAATGATCAAAGATTTGAGAGAAAAAATGAAGTGTCTACAATAGCTCCATGCAACTCATGTGGTATTTCATTGATATTTAGGATAAGATATACATTCTTGATTATTTTCTTATTTAATGATCACAAGTCGGTGCACACCATCGTAGTACCATTATTTTTCTTCACTAGTATTATTATTAAGACAAATGGAATAGAATTCAACATATTGTGGCTCATATTCAATAGCTCCATCATTGCCTTCTTTATATATATCATGTGGATCCTAGGGTTACAATAGGGGGTGATTATCACTAGCTTTGGACCCATTTCAAGATCAATAATGTGTTGGAGCCTTGGTCAAATGGAAATCCTATGGGAATGTCCTAAAAAAATGTCGTGTTTATCCAAAACAGCTTGCACATCAATATGATAAGCAAACTTTGTGTCCATGGGTCTTTCTAGTGTGGTCAAGTAGTTGGCTATCTAAATTATTTGTTCTCAAAACTATATCCATCCTTTTAGCATTATTACCTACGGTGCTCCATTTTGAATTTGGATTCCCTTGAGAAATACCTCATTTCTTTCATTTCTAGATTTTAATTCTATCAATTGGTATTACTTCCATGAAAATTATCCCAAATAGTATTTTCCAATCCAACTACATAGAAATATGTGCATATCACATGATCCCCAAGGGTCATATTTAGCTATCAATTTTTTTGTGCACATGTTATGGTAAACCCATTAGCCACAGTCACATTGTATCCCTTAAAATTCTAAGCCACTAAGGCCCTTCTTACCACCAAACCCTTGTCTAAAAAATTGTGGGTTGCTCCACTATTTATCAAGATGGTGATCATTTGACATAATAGTTCACTCTATAAATCGTGAATGGATATTACCTTTGTATTCAAGAGAGATCCACAAGACTTACTTCAATTAGTTCTTCTCCCTCTTCATTACATTTTCCAATTTCCTTCTCAATCTTAACTTCTTTTGTTTCCTCATCTAAATTGAGTATAATCTAATGCACCTGACATTTACCAAGGCATTTGTGTCCTCACTCCCAAGGTTCTCTGCAATGAAAATAAACTCTCTTTCTCCTAATCTATTGTCTTTATGTCTTTTTTATGGTGGTGAAATATTTTGTGTGCTTAATTCTCCCTTTTGATACGTCTTATTTATAGGTGGAGCATTAGCATAGGATTTACTTTGAGGTAACAAGATTCCAATGCAAGGGCCCTTTTGATTACCTATTGAACAATGGAAGGATCCAATTCATTAACCAATCCCTTTAATGTCTCTACCAATACTTCTATAAAAAGAATCATGATCTTTTTTCTCAAATACATTAGCAACTTTGATAGTTGTCCTCTAGAAGTCACTTATATATAATGTTCTATTTATTGATCTATAGTATTTCAGTTGTGTCAATTCCCAAAAGTGAATTTTTAGATCAACCCTATCAAATCTTTCAATCAATCTTTGGTTACACTCTTCAAAAGTAGCAAAGAGATTATGCTCATGTCACTATGTCATGGTACCACCATTGATGTGATAACCCTTCTAGAAAAAGAGATGAAAAATTAATGGCTTCTCCTTCATGCATTGGATTTAGCTATAGGTAGGTGTTGATTTTCTAGATCCAGGCTCAAGTTGTACACATTTGTGTCCCATCAAACATAGGTATGTAGGAATCCTACCCAAATATTATTGCAATTCCATGTTAGCCTGATTTAGAACTAATATTTCATTAGCTTGAGGCATATTTTGAAATTCAATGTTTTTGATTAAGGTAAAAACAAGTTTTGAAGGGGCCCCGAAACGCTTTACATAACTGGTTCAAAGGATAAGGCTAATGAAGTACCACAAATACAACGGTCCAACCTAAACATAGGACTGGACACCTCAAGAACACACAAAAAACTAGCACTCGAGACGGTTCAGTCCAGCCAGCAAAAGGCCACACAAACCACAATACGCTGATTAGCCAAAGGGCAAAGACTAATCAGAGATCCCCTTTTTATGAGATCGGAGAGTCATGTCAAACGATGAGGAGGATTTCTTAGAATTTTTCCTTTTGACAGTTATCCGACCATCTTCGACTTTCGCTGCCTTCTTCTGCCAGCAATCTGAATCCAAAGAAACAGCCTCCAGCAATGGATCCGAAAAGCACCCAACAGGAGGCATAGAGGCACCAATACCGTCAGCAGTGATCTTACCAGCTGAACTGGCAGGAAAATCGAAAACAAAAGTAGAGCAAGCTAGGCTTCCAGCAAGAGAAGCATTCGCACTAGAATCCACACCAGCAGGGCTAGCAGGAATAGGTTCCACTCCAGCAGGGCTAGCAAGAACAACATCCACTGAAACATCAACAAAAGAAGAGGCAGGGCCAGCAGCAACCTGCTCAACCACTGTGAGAAGCTCCGAAGTGAAGACACCTTCTCCACTGTATAGTGTTGGGAGGAAGCACCCTTCCACCATGAAGCATTCTTTTTAAATTTCTGAAGATCACATTGAGAAGCAACATGACCTGTCTTACAGCATCTTCTACATTTGAAGGGGAGGCCTTCATAGTCCAGTTGCTGAATCCAGCTTCTGCCCTGAGGAGAAAAGAGTTTTATTTCAGAAGGAAGGCCTTTTGAGGTGTCAATATCCACCAGTATACGAGCATAAGTAGAATGGAAAAGATCCGAAGATTTCTCATCCACCATTAGCATTTCCCCAATCGCATCCCCCACAGTCTCCAGAATAGAGTCAATCCAAAGATGGAAAGGAAGGTTAGGCAGCCTAACCCAAATTGGTTGCAAATCAAACGATTCAGAAGGAGAAAAATCAAAATGCCATGGCTTCAACAATAGCATGAAACGATCCTCCCAACTGAAGAAGTTTTCACACAGAATAGTTTGTCTATCCTCCGCATTATCAAATTTTGCCACGAAGAAGCCTTTAGCCATGGGGAAAATATGGATTGAACCAGAAGTTAGAGGTTCCCAAAATTTTGAAATCCATGAATGGAGAGCAGGCAGAGAGGGCCAGAAACCCTTGAATCTGCAAAATCAACCCATGCTCAGAAAAAATAGAGGCTGCCACATCGATCTCCGTGAGAATGTCCTCATTCAACCTAACCGAGATATGGTTGCTGACAGGAAAGGCACTACGAGGAATGCCCTTCAGAGTCGAACGAACAGGAGCTTCAATGGCCTTCCGAGAAGCAGCTGGCAATCGAGCTGAGACTGTCGTAGAAGCCCCAACAGGCATCACATTGGTGGACAAAGGAGCAATGGTATGAGCAGCCGACAGGTCGACTGTAGACAACTGCACAGGGACCACCTTTGGAACCCTAGCGGGAGCCACCACAGACACAACCGCTGGTGCCAAACCAAGCTCAGGGGGAACAAGATCCTTCGACGCCACAACAGAAGCCACCTCCAAAGCCCTAGACGATGCTGCAAGAGCTGAAGGAGGAGCGCGAGCGGGAACTGGAGAGCCCATTTTGAAATTCAATGTTGTAGGATGCATAAAATGACAAATAATCAATAATGTCTTGCTTTAGGGTTTTTTAACATGTAGGAATAAAAAGTCATCAACTAACTCAATTTCCTTTTCCCACCCAATCTTCTCTTCTTTGTCTTAATTTTGGTTGAAAGGGATTGGGAAAAGTACCAACCATAAATAAGTAATCCATTATGCATTTCTCCTTCCAGTATGTGATATTGTAGTTTTAAGAGATTTTTTACCTTGCGTATATGCACCAACATTGTCATTGTCTCTAAGTGCTTGGTCTATTTTTCCCTACCTCGCATTCACATTGATCATTGCATCAAACATGACCTAAACCTTTTTTTCATCTATCAAATCATCCTTCCTTAAGTCTAACATCGTGTTTCTTCCAAATCAAACCCCTCGATCCACAAGTTGGTAGGATCAAAGCTCTAATTTATCATTGTTTTATCTATAATTAGAGATGTTTAATATTTCAATTTGATTTCAATCTATGAGATACCAATTATTAGAAAAAAAATTTCAAATCAAGTATATCCGAACATAGAAAATATAAACAAAATATGCATAAATCAATTGTGAACCCTTGCAAATGAATAGCAATTTATTCACCTCATTACAATGATAAATCAAACATATAATAAATTTAGTTGTCAAAACAATAATATCCATATTATTATCATAAGCATAGAAAATATACAAGAAACTGATGCTACAAAATACACAACTAAGTTGTCATCCTTAGGTGTTAAGAGAATCTCTTAACTTAGACAATGAGCAATAACAATAGAAACCCATATAGTAATCAATGAAGCTCAAATACAATCCTTGAGTGGAATTTCTAAATATTGGGTGAGGGTTCATGTTCACTAGTTGGTTATGGAGTTCTAGGGTTTTTTGTCCTTCACTCTCTAATGAAAAATGAATAGAATCACTTATCTATTTGAGGAATAATTTTATAAAAACTGCATGAAGTTGCTTCTCTATGACTTAGGTTTAAATAGGCAATTGAGAGCTTACTTTCCCTCCAAAATAAAAATTATAATCTTTTTTTCCTTCAAGGAGCCTCACAAACCGCCCCCCCCCCCCCTTGGTGGATGAGTATGCTAGATCCAAAAGATTGACATAGGAGGAAGAGGCTATGTGTGTGGGAGAATTGAGGATATCTATGCCAAGGCAACAATGGGATTTTTTCTAGCTGGGATGATCGATATGTGTTGATGTTGAAGCCATGGCATGATGACTTCAACCCATCTACTGATTCTTTCAATAAAATGCCTATTTGGATCAAGCTTCCAAACCTCTCTCTTCATCTTTGGGTGGATCCTCTTCTTGAGGAAGTGAGCAAGGCTCTTGGAGACTTCCTGATGGTGGATGCAAAATCTACTAACATTCTTCATTCTACCTATGCCCGCATTTTGGTGTATATTGATGCCTCTAAGGATTTGTCTGTTGAGGTCAAGCTTATTTCTCATTTGGGCAACTGGATTCAGCCTTTGGACTTTGATGGAATTCCCTTCAAGAGTAGAAGGTTCTTTAAAACTAGTCACATTGTGGCTAAATGTGAACTTGGTAAATCCAAGCGATCTACTTCTTGGTGGAAGGGTGCCTCTTCCCAACATTATACGGTTGAAAAATCCTTGTCCCAGTGGAACTTTCCCAGGTTGTTGCACAGGATTCTCCAACTTCCTCCTCTCTGGATTGTGCACCAACAGTGGTGAGTACATTTTCCTCCCTTGCAGGTGGTGTTGGCCCCTCGTTGCCAATTAATGTTGATGCTAAGGAGATTGTCTCTCAGAGTACTAGTGGGGTTGAGAAAGCCTCTTTGGCTATTGTTGGCCATGTTCTCGGGGTTTCTGATGGCCCTTCACCGACTAATCGGTCTTATGTTATTCATGTTGGTTCTACTACTGTTGCAGTTATGCTAGACAGTGCCAAGGTTTCCACTGGTGTGTCTACTGTTGTTGGCCCCGCAAATTCTGATGTTGTTTCCTATTTAGTTGTTGTTGGTTCTGGTTGCTCTCAGTTGGTTGTTCATTCGCAGGGTGTTGGACCCTTTTGGGTGGTAAGACCTTGGTTATGGATTCCTTATGCTGACAGGATGAGGTTGCCAAGGTTGAAGAAGGATGGATCACGGTTAAAGGTAAAAAATCCATTTGGTCCTTGCCTTCTTTTGACATGAAGCGTCAGTCCCATAAGTTGGGGACTAAAGGAAAATCGTAATGATTGTATTTGATTCTGGGTTGCCGACCTTCAATGTCTAATCTTTTGTAGTGTTCTTATGTGTTTTGTTTGGGGGGTTGGCCTTTTGTTCTCACTGGCTTGTTATTTTCTTTGGGGTCTTTTAAAGCATTATCTTAATCTTCATATTTGTAAAAGGTTTCAAGGCCCCTTCAAATCTTACTTTTACATTAATAAAAAACAATGGGATTTGTGACAAGGTTCTTCCCACATTTTGTAATATTAGAAAGGATGGAGATAGATGAGTGGTGATTTCCACACCGTTATTGGGAATTAGTATTGATGGTAAGTTAAAGGAATAGTCAACATGGCATGTATCCATGGGTAGTCCAGGAAGATATCATAGGATAAACAAGATCAATGACACTACACACCAATTTCGTAATATGAGTCCAACTTGTATGGAGAGACATTATTCCTTCTAATTTTTTATGTTGCTATCATAGACCTTGTGGTGATTTTATGAAGTTCTAACTCATTTATACAATATCTCAATTGTTTGATGAGCCTCAAAGTGTACTTATTTAATCCAAATATGGTATCCAATAGGCCTCTTGATCTTGCTTGTGGTGATGACTTCCATATAATTAAGGGTTTTATAATGGGATAGATTGATGGGTAGCATATTGTATGAACTAAAAGTTGATAGTTAGTTGATAGGACTTTGAAATCTATCCCATCAAAACTTAGAAATAATAAAGGTCAATGTTGTTGGGGATATTTGACTCTCAAAGTAGAGATAGCAAATTCCTTGAGATCTTTGAGTCATTGGGAATTCAAAGTTTGGTGTGCCCAAGAAGTGTGTGTCGTGTAAGGGGGAGCCAATGCCACCAAACTTCTAAGCTAACTACTTTGAATAAGTGCGGCTCAGATTTATCCGCAATGGAAATTAGCAAATATTGTCTCAACCAACCTAGGATTTGTACTTGAATGTGCTTTTATCAAACAAAAAAAATTGTCTGGTGTGTTTTATGTATGTGTACAAAACAAACATCTTCAAATAATCAACACCACACTTGAAACATTGAAACCTTGTCAAAACAAACAACATTGTCAGTGTGTGTACAAAACAAACATCTTCAAACAATCAACACCACACTTGAAACATTGAAACCTTGTCAAAACAAACAACATTGTCACCAAACACCAGTCTTGCTTATTTGCTCACTATTGCTACAAATAGAGGAATTGAAACATAGGTTATAACATAGGTTATCTTAGTCTTCCTAACATCATTTTTCAATTTTGATCTTCTAGGGTTCATTTTCAATCCTTGCATACTCCATACATTCCCATTAGGTACTATACACTTGCATTAGCCCAACAAAGTTTTGGTTGACATCTAGGTTACATTCTTTGGATCATAAATTGAACATTAGCTATCACGATCCCTTCATCACTCATCATTTGAGTTAGGGAAACAATCAACATCCTAGGATAGAGTAACTTGCCAAGAGTTCATCATCTCCTTCTTTAGCATATTCTTCCCCTTTGATCATTTCCCTTGTGTTCACCATAGTAGCACGAGTCAAGCCATGTTTACATAATCACTTTCAAACCTAGAGTCACTTCCCTTAAAATTAGCTTCATTGGATCAAACTTTTCATTCATTTCAAACCTATTACTTGGAGTTAGTATCATACCTTGTCATATCCTAGTTAGCTCCTCTTAGAACTTGCATAATCCTAGAGTCTCATATCATCTACCTTATCCTTTTTTTTAGGTCAAAGATCAGGAACATCTCATGCCACCAAAGACTAGATACCAAACAAGAATGAAACAAGAGAAAGAGAAACAGTTTGATGAGGAAGGACATATTAGTGTTGATTTTGAAAATCAAGACCAAGAGAAAAATCATGATAGTGATGATGAGGAAGTAACACAAGAATGTGTAGAAGCCCTCCATGATCATATATTCCTAACACTATTCAAAAAAGTCATAAAACAAGATCCTCAATAATATTTTAAAGCCATGGTTGAAGAGGGAATCAAAATACCTATAGAGATTGATGCATCCTTACTTGTGGAAGATGATAAAGTTGGAACAAGTGAAACCAAGCATACCAAAACACATAGGAACACGAGGTGAAGGATCATAGACCATTTTACTTACAACTTGGCTACAAAAGATCTACAAGGAAACCAAAACCTACACCTACAAATGATCCAATTTTGGATGAATTAAGATCCTTGAGACAAGAATTGGACAATCTTAAGAATGTTAAAACATCGTCTCATAAGTTTTCTCTTGAGGATGTATCTCTATCCATTTGATCCCAGTATACCAATGCCACCTTTTCCTAGCAATTTGGAATTACCAAGACTTGATAAATACAAAGTAAAAGGAGACCCTAAGGATCACTTAAGAGAATTTGGTGCTTCTACCTTGGAATTTGCATATGAAGAAACATACCTCAAGACTTTTCCAACACAGTCTAGGGGAAGTGTCATGGAATGGTTTACTCAATTACCCCATACTATTAAATCATTTGAAGAGTTGACGAACAAGTTCATATCACAATATGCATGCAGCTGTGAACATGAGGTTACAATGTCATAATTATGTGACACCAAGCAAAAACCAGAACATTTTATATCATTCCTTCAAAGATGGAGACATTTGACAAAGAAAGTACCCTATGGTATTCTTGATAAACAAATGATTGACTTATTTTGTCAAAACTTGAACAAAGAGATTGGGAAAGAACTTTGTCTTAAATTCCTTGATAAGTTTGAGGATGTTATAGAAATGGGATTTAAGATTGAACAAGCCCTTATAGATGATGGTACTATCAGAGTTAATAATGACAAAGACCATAAAGGAAGTTCAAGCAATAGTCACAATAACAAGACTCCTTTTGGGCTAGAAATAAAAACATTTTTAATGATGGTATTGTAGACGCAAAGACTACTAGATCTTCACAACCCATTTATAATCTCAAAGGACCATCCTCAAACAAAAGAAAAGTGCCTCAAAAGAACTTTCCAAAATGGATGTGTTGTTTTGTAAACACATGCACTAATATAAAATAGAAATGTTGAAAAGTGACCCCTACAAAATAGAATGACGAGAGATACAAAAATCACCAAAAAATAGAGCTCTACAATGATTGACTAGCAATAATGGTTAAAAATAGATTAGCAAGTTACAAATCTTCAAAAAAAAAAAGAAAAATAAAAGCCCAAGATGATTTTTAAAAATGAAAATCTATAACCAAGAAATGAAAACATTGAATCTTAAAACAAACACCCTATGAGATCACAAAAACATTGAACATGAAATTAAATTTGTACATAAATGGTTAGGTAAGCATAAAAGCACATTATTATGAAAAAAAAACTACACATCAATCAAGAAAAGAGTCAAAAAAGCAGCAGCAAAAGGGGTGTTCACAAGAACTAAGTTTCTAAAATGTCAATGTTGAACCATTGACTTGAAACACAAAGCCACAAACAAAACTAGGAAGCCAAGATATATACAAACAAATTAAAAAATATAAATCAAAAATCAAAACTATAATTTAAACTTGTTCATATTTTATTACGAATCTTTGACTATGCTAAGAGACGAAAAACTATAACAAAACCCTGACCAATAGATCTCTTATTCCACACAATGTGTGGATGTAAGATATAATTGATATATGGAATATTGGATGTAAAGTCTCAAATTGACAACATAACTTTGCATTCTACGCATCCATAAAAATAGCTTAGATGATGAATTCTTAATAGACTTAACGGATCAAAAATTAAGAGGTAAAATTGATTTAAAAGATCAATGGGGAGGTTGATAGAAAAATATTGAACCCTACATATCTGTGAACTGCACTTTGTAACTAGTGCACATAGCAAATTCTATGATCCAAAGAATTCATAGGGTGGAAATCTTAAGGGGAAAAAATGAAACGTTAAGCTCAAAAACCCTAGTTTCCTTAAATTTTTTGAAGAGCTAAAATTTTCTAGATTGAATGGATAAACAAGATTTGACAAGTGAACTTAAAAAGAAGTAACATGAAGTCGTGTACACATTTTTTTCTGAATTCATGTGCAATCTTGGATCTTGAGTAAAATGTCTTGAATAATCATGACTTGAATTGTACAAATGGCCGACTAATTTAAATAATTGATTTGGATTAATTTAAATAATTGATTTGTGTCAACTAATGACTTTAGGGAAAAAACAATCTATTTATTTATGCAATTTTTAAGAATGAAAATGATGAGCTTAAATAAATAGATGCTGACTTAATTTATTAAAAGTAGTACATTAGAAAATTATTGATTAATTAAATAAGCTGTCCTAACTTATTTAAATTCTAGAGAAATGGTTAAGTAATTAATTGTAAACATTTAATTAACATTGATGGAAGAATCGAGATATTTAGTTAAATAAATAGAATAATCAAATTTAAAAGTTGATATGAAGAGAACTGATGACAGCAGAAAAATAGAAGGGCAATTAGTGTCAACACAAAGCTCATAAAAACTATTCCATGTTTTACAATAAAACGGGTTCAAAACCATGGACTACAACTCTTCGTATTCCTCATGTTTCTTTATACGTTACACATGACCTCAAATACCGCACTTTTATGTTGTACATGTAACAAATCACAGTTTCACATCCCATAACTCCTCGCAATTTCACATCCCACACTACTCTTCTGTTGCACACATGGATACACAAACCCTCATGACTCATGTTGAATAGGTTAGGGCACTGCTATGCATGGTGGGCTGCAGACCATACCAAACTTGAAGTACATGCAATGTAAACAACACATACCAAGCAAAAACATATTGCCCTAACAAATATTACCATAACACCATGATTTCCAAAGACAGCCAATAGCCCCTAGCACCTTTCTTCAAAATAGAATCAATGCTCAGTTGATGTAGTACCACTATCATTCAAGCCAATCAAAAGTTGTTCAACTAATAAGAACGTATTGCATTGACAGAAAAAGAAATTATTTACATGACAGTGGCACAATTTTCAGAGTGAACCTAAAAGCCCTCGGCCCCTTTCTTCAAACTCGAACTGGTACTAAGAACCACTGTTCACTCAGACTGAACAAAAGTGATTGAATGTGTACAGTGCTGGTAGTAGATTTTAGCACAAAAAAAAAAAAAACTAGATGTACATTGCGAGAAAACAGAGATTAAAAAAAACTAGTCGACAAGCACAAACTGATTGATTAAATCTCTGTATGAGAATCGCATTTCTATGCCTTTTAGTTGACACAAGTTTTTCCTACACTGAGTTCTACTAATCATAAATGACATGAAAAATGCACTCTTCCATAAATAAACTCTAAAAGGAAAAAACTGCCCAAAATGAAACTTATGTGACAGCTTCTAGTGCAAGATAAAGCAACAAAATGATGTAGCAAGACTCCACATGAATTTACATCAATCCACTTCACAACTACTAAAAATCTGCATTTAAAAAATAAAACGCAATGAAATGACGAAATGAAGAGCAACCAGTTAAAGCACTTAAATTCAGGGGAAAGAAAAAATACCCTCTCAACACTTCCACCTCCATTACAACCACCATTTCTTTGGGCCTTAATGGGACCTTATGATCTCGGAAATGCAGAAGGTAGCAAATTACAACCACCTCCAGAATTATAATCCTAGATCCCACATTCGGAATATCAAGTACCTATACAAAAACATACAACTCATCAATCAACAGAATATGATGATGCACAACACCTCACTTGTCTTGTACTAAAAAGCAACAGGCACCATTCACACCAGAAAGGAATGCTTCCTCAAGATCATGCATATACTCATATATCCCCATTTGTTTCTGGTCGTTCAGACTTTGTGCTGTGAGGAAAAGATGATACCAGCCAATCATTCCCTTTTGCCTGTTCAACATAACTTTTAAACTTTCCACTTGCATTAGGTATGTCCAAGGCTAGATCATCAAGGCTGTCTGCAACTCTTGTGAAACCCTTCACCATCTGGTTGATTGTAATCAAACCTTCACTTGAACACTCCTGCAGCAAATTCAACAGCCTGTCATTCTTTTTCTCCATTGCCATGACCAACGCTTTCTTCACAACCTCATGGTGGAAAAATGGCATATCCAGATCTCGAATACAATGACAAGCTTCTGCAAGATCTCCACCTGCTTCATATTCCTCTAAAAGCTTAATGATTTTGTCCTTTGCATCTTCAACTGCCCAGCCAGTGCCACCACCCCAGCACCTAAGAATTCGCTCCCCAGCAAGGCGAGCAGATAGCAGAGAACGAGCCATGCGAACAATTTCATTGCCAATGGAACCTAGCTTTGGCTGGCTGTTTATTTCTTCCAAATTCAGTGGAGCCAAAATATCATCTATGACAGCTCTGGCCAAAAAAAGAGCTAGTTCATTTAAGGCATCAGGTATGTCCAATGCAGTGTCCTCAGCAGACTCTAATAGTAAAATAAAACCACTAACAATATCCTCAACAGGAATCACCTCAGTATAGAGAGCTGAAAGCAAAACAGAAGCCATTTCTTTCTCTCTGTTCTTCCTGTCCATAGCTAATGTTATGAGCTTCTTAACAAAAAGTGCATTAAAATCAGGAGCAGCAAGATCTTCCAAACTCCTGATAACTTCCAGGATGTCATCAGACAGGAAGTACTCTTGAATTATAGTTCCTGCTCTCTCTTTGAAAAGCCTTGCATTACTATCGTCAACAGCTTCATTTTGTTGGCTGGGAATGGACCTAACAGATTCTGGACTGAGCCAACCCTCTGCTTTTGCCTTCAAAATTAATAACTGAAACATGTCCTTGGCCTTAAGTATGTCAAGTGACAGATCATCAACAGTCTCTGCAAGCCTACCAAAACCCTTAGACATCTGACTAGATGATATCAAACCTTCCCCGGCAGCTTCTTTTAGAAGATCCATAATAAAATGCTCTGCATTTCTCCTTTCCATAGCCAATATCAAAGCCCGCTTCACAACTTCATGATGAAAGAAAGGAACATTCAAATCTCTTATACACCGACAAGCTTCAGCCTTATCTCCACTCTCAACATACTCATTTAGCAAGTCACTTATTTTCTTTTTCATTTCTTCTACAGTGATGTGTGTACTACCACCCCATCGACGTTCAATAACTTCTGCATGAAGAGGTGCAGATAAATAACTTTTTTCTGCCTTCTGAATTACTTCAACCCCCTTTGAATCATCGGTAAGAGATTTCAATGTTTTCGTCAGAAAAGCAGGTGGAAGTATGTCATCAACCACTGCACGAGCAATAAATAAAGCTAAAACATCTACTGCATCAGGGATATCCAAGGCCAAATCATCAGCCGAGTCCAGCAGTTTGCTGTAACCTTTACTAACCTGCTCAGGTTCAATCACATCTGCATACAGTGAGGACAAGAGGACTGCAGCCATCTCCTTTTCTCTGTCATGCCTGTCCATGGCCATGGAAATAAGTTTTTTAACAAAATAATGGTGATAGCTTGGACAGTCAAGATCAGTAAGATCAGCAGCAGTGGCAGCCACATCATCAGCAGCAAAATATTCTTTTATTATTGACCCAACACTGCCCTTGAATTCCTCTAGAGAATGTGTTACAGTTGTTCCCACCAGGCAGTAAGGTTCCTACAAGACACATATTCATTGTCTGTAAGTGATTCCAAAAGGGCAATAGTATCTTAACTAGAAGCTTTGCAATTGTCAGGAACAGTAACATTACAGTTATGAACTAGAGGAAACCTCTCTACATGGTCCATTCTATAATAAATATTGCATCAAAGGTCAACGACACAAACATCATTAACATGAGCAAAATACTAAAACCCAAGTTATTCCAACTTCATATTACAATATTTGAAACCAGAGTAAAGATTCTTAAAACTGTGCAACCAGCTTATGGGAAAAAAGATAGTTAAATCCCTAATAAAACCAGAGCTTTATGAAAATTGTGATGTGAGAAGATTAATATGTGGACCCCGGGGGTAACAAAGGCCAATAGGCACATTGTAAGCCTGTAACGGGTGGATAAGCATACATTGAACTTAAGAGTGAAGAGATTTTTCCTGCCCAAATGGCCCATTAATGGGAGTGATCATATGGATTAAGTCTTAACGATTCAAGTTAACTACAAATTATTGATTGAATTAAAACTATAAATAAGATGAATAAGGTTTTCAGGAATGCCTCAAAATGCTAAAATTTTATCTGGAATTTGGTTTTTCATTGAAAATTAGTATTGCAGAACACAAGCCTGACAAAGTGTAAGATTTACAAAATAAAATATTAAGAACTATGGGGATGCCTAAAAAGGGCCTTTTAAAAATTTTAAAATGCTTAGAAGCTGGTTGAACAATTTCCAAAGGCCAGTACACAGTCTATTCAACTTCCAGTCAAGTGAACCAGAATTATGGAGTGAGATATTAAAGAACTAAATGGTTCACAAAAATGCCTTCAGTAATTAATTAGATAGAAGGTAGAAAAATAAGCTAACATATTACCTGCAAATATAAGGCAACTTAAACATACACATTCCACATATGCATAAACAATCGTACACATATTTGCATTATTGCTACCAACAAAAAATATTCCACCCCAAGCATATCCCTACATGTTCTATGGTTTTTTGCAGAGTAAATAAAAGTATCTTTGACTATACTGGAAAATATAGGTGCACATTGTTTCAGCAAGGCAGTTATCCCCTTTATCATCAATATGTGAGACTCTAAATCGTTTTAAGACTGAGGAAATTGATTTAAAAGATGCATGAAAGGCATCGTTTTAAGACTGAGGAAATTGATTTAAAAGATGCATGAAAGGTATTTACAAATTTAGCCAGAGAGAGAGAGAACTGATTAAAAAAAAGTTTACCTCTCCACTATCATAATTTGGATCATTACGATCAACATGCGAATCACCGGCAGTGTCAAGCAATCCTCCCCATGTGCCTTTACCACCAGATCCACCTGCCAAAATAACCCCAAGCATCCCAATAAGACCTTGAATAGAAGAGACAATACTTCACATTGATCAGAATGTCATCACAAAATTCAGTTGCACCAGACTTCCCCATTTTTTAACTTTTTCACATAAACAAAATATAATTGAAGACTAATCCAAATTTAGAAAGAAACTAGTTACGCATAAAGATAAAGAATTATCAGAACCATCAAAAAATGTTGTTAATTTTCACAATGAAGTAAAATACTTCAAAGAAAATCACAACACATTCAGCTGAAATTTAATCCTATGCTACCAGATCTGCCAGAGCACTGGCCAGATCCTTGATCCAATTTGGTCTATACGGGTCTAGGGAGTTGGGTTTGTCTGGGATGAGCCCGGAGAGGATCAACATCCACATGGACCCACCTGAACCCAAGGGTGACTTTGACTTAGCCACCCTAAAATGAATTCTTAACCCTGAAATTGTTTATTAAAGCATTTCAAAAACCAAAACAAACTCATTTTAGCTCATTATTATTGCAAATGACAAATACCATTCCAATAGGCTAAACTTTCATTTTTGCTTGTCATTCAACAAAGGGGGCTGATGATTGATCCTTGAAGCTTGTATAATAGTTGTGTTACCACTTCTAGATATTTGTGAGTGTTCATTAGCTGTCAAGATCATAAAAGAATATTTTTGCAAAAAGGTCACTTTTTTTAAAAAAAATTGTTTCATTTTGTTTAATAAATATGAAACAAATTTTCTGCCTTGTTTTTCTTTAATTTTCTTATGAAAGCATCATTATGCTTCATATTTAAAAAATAGCTAAGTTTATATATATATATATATATATTTTCTGTTTTCAAAAAAAAAATTGACAGTGTTGTTTATAAAATTTCTTACCATAGGAGTTACAATGGCAGCTAGTTCTAACTCTACAAGCCAACTTAAATTCAAAATAGATCTGAGTTCTTTTCTATAGAAGTATTGTTGATATGAGAAAAAATTCTAGGTGGTGGGGATTAAGTTTAAATTTGAAAGGGGTGTGATGTTAGATTTCAAGTTCATATAGTCAGGTGAAAGCCCATTAGTGTGGAATTTCTGGACAAGGCATCAAAGCTTACCTTAAAAAGAATCTTGTACCCATGCGATTAGGGCAAGTGATAACATATATTATAGAGCAAGAGCAAGTAGATGAACTAGCAAGCCATAGAGAAAATCATCCTTCAGCAAAAAGGAGATCAAAGGGAATGAAATCTCCTATACACCCATCTAATTTCAAAGTTGTGATAAGGAGCCACCCATTTTTTACTACTCCTGAAAGTGAAGAACCAACTACAAATGAAAGACAAAAGGGAACTTTGGAAACAATATTTCAAACTCAGACTTGAGATATAACCAATCGACACATAATGAGATGTATTTATGCAAATGGGTTGGCTCTCAATGTTATCTGCTCACCATATTGGCATGAATAATGAAAAGAATTAATGAGGCTCCAAAAGGGTAAAAGACCAGGTTATGAGAAGGTGCACAGTACCTTATTGAGCAAAGAGGTCAAGCTTGTAGACGATTCATTGAAGCCCATAAGGGATTCATGGGTCAAGATAGTCTCGTCTATTGTTTTTGATGGGTGGAAAGATGTTAAAATTTGGCTATTGAGCAATGTCACGACAGTGTCACCTAAAAAAGTAATGTTTGTGAGAGCCATAGATTGTGAGGGGTTGGTGAAAGGGCCAATTTATTATTAATCTCCTAATCAGAGCCATTGATAAAATGGGACCTCATAACATTGATCAAGAATAATGGACAAGACAAAGTATTATAGTTGTTGGGTTGTTGGTTGAAGAACATTATTCACACATCCTTTGAACACCTTGTGTGCTCCACTATCTCAATCTTATGATACAAAGGATTGGGAACAAAGTTTATTCAAACAAAAAGTTGTAAGCAAAGGTTGAGGAGATTCAAATGTTGATCACCAACCACCACATGTTACAAGGCATATTTAGAGCATTTTCAAAACCAGAGCTATTGAAGGTAAATAAAGTAGCATACAATCTTATATTTTAGTTTCACTTTAGTTACTTGAAATTTTTTATTTTTTTAAATTAGTTGCTTAAGTCATAATTTGATTGTGAATTCTACTTTTCTTTAGAATTTGTTTTTATTTATTTTATTTTTTATTTTTGAATAGATTCTTGAGGCTCGTTTTGCCTTTACAACAATCTTCTTGAGACGACTTGTGAAGGTTGAAAAGGCACTTTTTAGCATGGTCGTTAGCCAAACTTGGTCCATATGAATACAAAGCAACACTAGGAGGGCAACAAATATTAAGCAAATGATCCTAGATGAATTTTGGGATTGTGTAGAATATCTTTTTCATTTCACCAATTTTGAGAATGAATTGTTATACTAACATGGACAAGCCTTGGTTAGGAGAGATATATAATGGCTTGAGACAATGATTGAGAAGATGGAGACCATCATAAATGAGAAAGAATAAAAAACCCTATAAACTTTCTTCAAACATGTGCACAAAATTATTGAAAAAAAATGGAACACAATGACCACCCCCCTGTGCTACAAATTTGTGCCTTTGCATTGACTCCAAAATACTACAGTTCTAAGATTCCCTCTATACCGATGAGGATCACCCCATATAGACATTATGAAGTTGAAAGGTACAAAACAACATTTCGTAGATTGTTCCCTAGTCTTAATGAGTAGAATGTAGTCACAAGCAAGCTAATTTTGAACACTCCGATGGTCAAAATATTGAGGTTCTTCACGATAAATTCAAAAAGGATACTCACAATTGGTGGTTGTTCCATGGCTAATAATTTCAACACATACAACCCTTTGCAATCAAATTTTTATCACATGTTTAATATATTTTTATTTTTTAATCTTAAAAGTTTCATTTAAATTTTTTGAATTTTTTATTTTTATAATGTATAGCTCTATCTCTACTTTTTCTTCATATATTTCTAGTTCATTTACATCTGTGAGAAATTGGAGCAAGTACTCTTTCGTCCACACAATAAAGCACAACAAATTGCACTCAGAAAGCGCACAGAACTTAGTCTATGTGCATTTCAACTTGTGCCCCCTTTCACACAAACAACACATCTCCAAAGGACATGAAGTTGTGAGGTATGGAGTCAAAGCAAATTGACTAACATGCTTCCACTTCCCAACATATTGCACTTGAGGAGTTTGAAAGCACACTTTTAGCACAAATTGCCATTTCATTGCTTGCAATTCTTCAAATGTTCCTATGATGAGGATGATGATATTTATACTAGTGATTTAGAAAATCCATTCAATGACGATGCAGTCAAGGAAGGAGAAACCTACAAAAGATCAGTCCAACCTTGCATCCAACACAAACACAACGGAAACAATAGCCAAGATAACAAAGAAATGAAAGATCAGCCTTTGATTATTATCAGAAAAATCAATTACAACCAATCTGCGACATGCAGTCTTCCATGCCAAGCATACATGCCTGATTATGATCAGAAATCCCCTTAAAACCCTAGCCAAACTTCGGCCAAATAATCTTATGAAAACCACCTTATCCCTTAGGAATAAGTCCATAAGCTTACATAGCCAATACAACCATTGGTCGGCCTAGAAAAGATCACATTTCCCAAGAATAGAGAAAGCGAAATACAACAAATAGGTCGGCTCCCAAATCCCTAGGAACAACCCCAAATGAATAAAACAAGAGATGTCATCATGGAAGAAAGTCGGCCTCAAACCTAACAATGAGCTGGCACGATCGCAACCAAAAATTCAAATCAGTAGATCGGAAAATCGACTGGTGAACACCAAGATTGACCGGAAAATGAAGAACAAGACAGTCTCGCAAAGAATCTGCAATAACTCCCGTGCGATGAATCCAAATGAGGTGCTATTGTAGGATAAGGCTCAAGACAAAGCCACGAACACACTATAGAAACCGCAGCTCATAACAAGTACAAATCAACCGCAACCAAAATACTAGACTGATCAACAGGAAACTAAACATGTTTTGGTTGACTCAAGATTGCTTAAATCCCAAGATGCTCTTGCATCAGACACCCGGGGTACTTGAAAAGTGAGTCCCTCACTTTGTTGGGGCTAAAGGAAAACCAAAGTGATCAACCTCAACTTGAGAAATCCATGATGAATCTTCAATTGGTCTGTCCTTCCACTTGACAAGAAATTCCATAGACTGCTGACCTCTTGTACTCCTACCAACTCTGCTATCCAGAATCTACTCTATTTGATCCTTCTGCTTCTTAGGATACTCTTGACCAACATCCAACTCATCAATGCTATCGCCATCTGATTCATGATACTCAAACAAATCTGCAACATTGAATATTGGTGATATATCCATGTCATCCAGTAATTCCACTTCATATGCATTCCCTGAATCAAATCTCCTCAAGATCTTGCAAGGACCAAATTTCTTCATCCACAACTTGTTATAAGTACCAACAAGAAACCTACCCTTCTGCAAGTACAACATAACTTCATCTCCTACTTGAGATTCCTTATGTCTCTTTTTCATATCAGCTCTCCTCTTGTAACCTTGGTTCATTTTCTCCAAATGACGTCTCACCTCTTCATGCAATGATTTCATAACCTTAGTAAATTTCTCTCCTTCAACGCTCTTCCTAACATCAGGACTGATATCCCTCAATTTTGCTATCCCCTTAGGATTAAACCCAGTAACAACTTCAAACGGTATCCTCTCTGTACTCCTATTCATTGAGTTATTATAAGAAAACTTTGCCTGAGGTAAAACTAAATCCCATTTTCTAAGCTTATCTTCAACTAAACACCTCAACAAGTTCCCTAAACTCCTATTCACAACCTCTATTTATCCATCAGTTTGTGGATGAAAAGTATAACTGTACTTCAAATCAGCTTTCATCTTCTTCCAAAGTGTCCTCCAGAAATATCAAGAAAACCTACTATCCCTGTCAAAAACAATGCTCTTAGGTAATCCATGTAATCTCACAATCTCCTTGAAAAATAAACCAGCCACATGCACCGCATCAGTTGTCTTCTTACAAGGAATAAAATGAGTCATCTTGGAAAATCTGTCTACAACCACAAAGACAGAATCATAACCCCTCTGTGTTCTAGGTAAACCTAGCACATAATCCATACTAATCTGCTCCCACGGTATGACCGGTACTGTCAAAGGTGTATACAATCCCACATTCTGACTACTGTCTTTGGCAACTTGACATACCTCACATCCTTTTGAATTTGTGGCCAAAAGTAATTCTCACTTACCAAAGCTACTCTCTTATCAATACCAAAATGTCATGTCAAACTGCCACTATGTTTCTCCTTAATTAGATTATCCCTCATGGAACTTCTAGGTATACATAATTGACTACCCCTGAATAACATCCCATCCTGAATGAAATAATCCAACCACTTACTCCTGTCAGCAACAATAGGTTCTTTGCAAGCCTTCCAAGGTTCACTGAAATCTACATCTTCCTCATACAACTCCTTCAATTCATCAAACCCCAACACTGCAATCTTCATTTCAGTCAACAAAGTCCTCCTACTCAAGGCATCAACAACTTTATTTGCCACACCACTCTTATGTTTCAACACAAATGTATGGCTCTGCATAAACTCAACCCGTCTCATATGTCTCTAATTCAACTTACCCTAGCTGCTCAAATACTTCAATGCTTGGTGATCAGTATACAATACAAACTCCCTAGGTAACAAATAATGCCTCCATTTCTTCAAAGCTTGAATTATAGCATAAAACTCTTGATCATAAATTGGATACCTTCTCTTAGCATCATTCATCTTCTCATTGAAGTAAGCAACCGGTCTTCCTTCTTGAGTCAAGACCGCTCCAATTTCATTTCCACTAGCATCACAGTCCACTTGGAATACCTTACTGAAATTAGGTAAAGCTAACATTGGTTGTTTTGTCACCTTCTTCTTCAACAATTCAAAGCCCCTCTGTGCTCCACGAGTCCATTTGAACTCCTTCCTATCACCTCTCATAGTTTCAGTCATCGGTCCACAGATTGAACTAAAGTTCCTAATGAAGTTCCGGCAGAAATTAGCTAACCCATGGAATGATCTTACCTCTCCAACTGTCACCAGTATAGACCACTCAACAATGGCTTTCACTTTCTCAAGATCCATCTTCAATCCCTCAGCAAATATAACAGATCCCAAGTATACCAACTCCTCTTTCATAAAAGTACACTTCTTAATGTTTATCAACTTCTCTTCTCTCAACCTCTGCAATATTTGTCTAACATGCATTAAAGGTTCCTCTTTGCTCTTATTGAAAATCAAGATATCATCCAAATACACAATGACATACTTACCCAAGAATTCCTTCAAGACTTCATTCATTAACCGCATGAAAGTACTAGGTGCATTAGACAATCCAAAAGGCATTACCAACCACGCATCCAAACCTTCATTTGGTTTAAATGCAATTTTCCGCTCATCACCTTCTCTAATTCTAATCTGATAATATCCACTCTTCAAGTCTATCTTGGTTAAATACTTAGCTCCACTCAAGCAATCTATCGAATCATCCATCCTTGGCAAAGGAAACTGGTATTTAATAGTAATATGGTTAATAGCCCTTGAATCGGCACACATCCTCCATTGACCATCTTTCTTAGGTGCTAACATTGCAGGCACTACACATGGACTCAGACTTTCTCTGATCAACCCTCTTTGCAACAAATATTGCACTTGCCTATTGAGTTCTTCATTCTCTATCAATGTCATTCTATAAGCTGCTTTATCAGGAAGACTAGCCCCCAATATCAGGTCCATACAATGACTAATACTTCTCACCGGTGGTAATCCATCAGGAACATTATTTGATATGATGTCAGCATATTCATTCAACAATTCAGTGATCTCCTCAGGGTGTTCTTCTACCAAGACTTTCTCCTTAGACTCCTTAGGTATTAATGCAAAACACGCATTATTATGCCTCATGCCATCCAAAAACGTCCTGGCATCCACTAGAAAAAATTATTGCACTAGTACATACTTCAATCTTAAGAGGTTCCTCTAATGGCAACAAATTTTGTTTCACCCCATTAGCAACAATGGTGTAAACATTCCTTCTACCATCATGCATAGCTTGCCTATCATACTGCCATGGCCTACCCAACAAGAGATGACACACATCCATAGGCATAATATCACACAAAACCTCATCATAATACTTCCAAATCTTGAATTTAACCAGGCATTGTTCACTTACCAGAACCTTGTGTTCATCTTGTATCCATGCAATCTGATTGGGTTTAGAATGCTTCAATCTTTTCAACTTCAATTTGTCAACAAGCTCCTCTGAAGAGAGATTATTAAAATTGCCACTATCTATAACAACATTGCATACCCTGTCTTGTACCTTACATCCGGTTCTAAACAAATTCTTCCTTTGTACTAGTTCCTTCTCTTGTTCTCGATGATATAAGACTCTCCTAGTCATCAAGGTCGCACCTTCCTTTGTTGGGTGGTTGTTTACTGAAGCGGTGGATTCTTCATCAGCAAATGCAATTCTCCTTTCACTTTCTACCTTCTTCTCAGAGTTACCTTACTTGCATTCAAAGGATCTGTGTCCTACTTCACCACAATCAAATCAGGTACCACTGAACTTCCTCCTTTCACCACTACCTTGTCCTTCCCTTCGGTAGAAACTCCTTTCATTTCTCCTATACCGTCATTGTCCTTAACTTGTGACTCATTCTTGCCCTGATCTGCAAAAGATCTACCTCTTCCTCTCTGAAATCTTCCACCTCTGCATCTTTGTCTTTGCTCATGCCTCCTATTCAGCTTTTCTTCAGCCTTCATGGCCCACTTATAAGCCTCTTCTACATTCCTAATCTGCAAACAAACTAATTTCATCTTGTATGGACATCTTCAAACCATTAATGTAGTGAGCAACTTGTTCAACTTCATCATCTATATGACCGGATCTAATGTTCAACTTGTAGAACTCCTCAGTATAACTTTTAACACTTAGGTCTCTTTGCTTCGAGTTTTGCAATCTCCTAAACAAACTGACTTGGTAATCTTCAATCAAGAACTTAGCTTTCAACTTTTTCACCATCCTATCCCAAGATTTGATCGTCTTTACCTCTTCTCTATTGATTTGTCTGTAGGTATTCCCACCATAAGGATGCATGTCCTTTTAACTTGGTGCAGGCATACTTCACTTTCTTCTCCTCGCTAGTTCCTTCAAGCTCAAAATATTTGTCCATCTTTGTGATCCAATCTATCAATTCATCAGCATCTAGGTTGCCATGGTAATCAAGTGGGTTGAAATAAGGTTTCTTATTAACATTAGTCACGGCTCTAATAAACCTCTCCTCTTCACGATTCAACTCTAGTTGTGCCTCATTGCTCTCTCCTTCCACCACTTGATCCTGATTCTGTTCATCTCCTTCTTCATCACTTGCATCTTCTATATGCTGCCCTCTCCTCTGAGCAGTCTCTATTGCCTCCAATCTGGGAGAAATTTGTCTTAACAAATCTAAGACTGTTGGATCTACATTCCTTACTCCACCTCTAGCATTTCTCTTGGCCATTTCTACAAACCCTCAAAGTTGTAGGTTGGATCCTCTTCAACCGCCACCCTACAAGCAAGCCCTAGGTTGCAAAACCTTGCTCTGATACCACTTGATGCAGTCAAGGAGAAACCTACAAAAGATTAGTCCAACCTTGCAACCAACACAAACACAATGGAAACAATAGCCAAGATAGCAAAGAAATGAAAGATTAACCTTCGATTATTATCAGAAAAATCAATTACAACTGATCTGCAACATGTAGTCTTACATGCCTAATTATGATCAGAAATCCCTTAAAACCCTAGCCAAACTTCAGCCAAATAATCTTATGAAAACCACATTATCCCTTGGGAATAAGTCCATAAGCTTATATAGCCAATACAACCATCGATCAGCCTAGAAAAAAATCACATTTCCCAAGAATAGAGAAATCGTAATACAACAAATAGGTTGTCTCCCAAATCCCTAGGAACAACCCCCAATGAATAAAACAAGAGATGTGATCATAGAAGAAAGTTGGCCTCAAATGTAACAATGAGTTGGCACGATCACAACCGGAAATTCAAATCAGTAGATCGGAACATCGATTGGTGAACACCAAGACAAATCAGAAAATGAAGAACAGGACAGTCTCGCAAAGAATCTGAAATAACTCCCACGCGATGAATCCAAATGAGGTGCGATCATAGGATAAGGCTCAAGACAAAGCCACGAACACACTGTAGAAACTACAACCCATAACAAGTACAGATCAACCGCAACCAGAATACTAGACTGATCAATAGGAAACTAGACATATTTTGGTTGATGCAAGATTGCTTAAATCCCAAGTAGCTCCTGCATCAAATGATGAATGCTGATTGTTGAACTTGATATTTTTATTTTAATATTGAGCCTAAGTATGAATTATGAATATTTTATTATAGTTATCAATTTCTTTTAAATGTCATTCAAGTTTATGGTGGTTTGGTTGTTTATAATATTATGATGCTTTGCAGTGAAGCCAAAAAATAAAATTGATGGATCCATGAACCTAAATCAAAATTTGTACCAAAATCAGAAACTTAGATTTAGTCCATTCAACTTCGGCAAGGAGATCATAATGATCGTTAGTAATGATCTTTTATGGTTACATGCGACTTGTGTATTTTTGTTCGAGTAATTAGGATAATCACTTAATTAATAATCTCTAATTAGGTCCCTTATTACTTTATTAACTTAAGCTAAATTGGGGAGTCTTTTCTATTATTAGATTGAGCTGATTATAGGTAATGTTGTCTCATTACATAGGATGAGGACAGTTATAGGCACTAATTTAATCCTCACCTAGGTTTAGATCTAAGGTCTTATCTTTATGCTTCTAGAATCATTCATTGTATTCATTGTAATCTATCCAAGTTATTCATGTTAATCTCAATATCAAATTCTCACTTGAATCGATTCTCTCTCAAGGTTGCATAGCATACAATCATGGCTTCTTCACTTCAAATGTAATAGGCCTTTTGATTGCACATGATTTATGGCAGTTGTGGTTTAACTATTAACTCCAACATGGTATCACAACATTAGACTTGTGACTTTTTGTCTGTTTTCTTAGAGATATAGCCTTGAGAAAAAAATTGGCTCATCCTAAAGCAAAATGGACATCACCGTTGGATTCAAAGGGACCAAAAACCTATGGAATGCATGTCAATTTGCCAAAAAAGAAGGGGAAAAAAGTGCTTGCGCAGATCTTGAGGAGAAATTCGTACAATCATACTATCGCCAAATATGTGCAATCTCGATTGCACATTCAAAAAAGAAGGTACAACTTTCAAACATTTCTAAGTTTTATTTTTGTTTTTTCTAGAAAATTTAGCAAATCACAAAAGAAAAGTATTTTTTACAAATCTGCACAAGTACCATGTAGCAGGAACAGCCCTTGTCCCATTACATCATCCCCTCCACCTTGACGACGATGACACCACCCTCATAGACCCTCATAGACTTCCATTTGCAACATATTCCACCCAACAAATCAATGATAGCAACCTCTCTAAAGAATATTCCGCCATTCTAAATATTCTACCAAAAGATTTCATCGCGCACAACACTACCTATCAAGGAATCTCAACAAATATTCCTTAACGGCCCAAAGCATATTGCAACAAGATGCTAGCATAATCAAGTGACCGTATATAAGGCATTTTTTCTCACTGGGCGGAATATTATGATGAATATCCACTAACATCATGTAACATCATGTACGCTGCCCTTCGCCCCCTCTTCAACCCCATGTGCCCTAAAGCAACTGTTTTGTTTTTGTCATTGGGCATATGGAATCACAATCAAGAAAACACAATATTATCAGAAAGCTACTTCTGAGAACTTCTTACTAGTGCAAGTCTTATTTTCATATTTTGTTGTTAATTCCTATTATTCTAAGTAAAAGTCAAATCTTTATTTTTTGCTTCTAAGCTTGTGAATTTTTGTCACAATCTTCGAATTGCATGATTCTTGTGGCGTTGGAAAGGTAATTCAAAGCTCTTTTGATCCATACATGTACTTTTTCCATAACCTGCCCGAAGTATATTTTATTCAAATTTTTGTGTTTGAACATTCAAGTCAATTGCTTGGACATTTTTCTACCTAGAAAGGATTGGTTTGCATGAGATGAATTTATTTCATCTAATTTATATGCACTAAGGTTATTGGTCTCAAATTATTTCGTTTGGGGAGTTATCATTTGTTTTCATGTTCATCCTTTTGTTGTCATCCTACAAGAGGATAATTATGAGTCTTGGTGAAATGGCACCTTGACACGTCTCAATTGGCTACGATATTTTGCCTTATGTTGTAGGATTAAATTGTGTTGGTGTAATTTAATCTTCCTAATTACACTTTACTTAAGTTTACTTAGGATAATGCATTTACTGATTTACATATTAGTTGTCATGTAGACACGTAGGAGTTTGCATCTCATTTTAGCACATGGTGTAGGAGAATTCCTCTTTAGGTGGAGTTAGTTGATATCTTATTCCACTTTATGTGTGAGATACACCTTTAGTGCTCTTATCACATTATCATCCTCTCATTATTGCACATACTTTGTTGTACAACGGAGGATGATCCACCTTTGGTGGACATGTGATTACACCTAGTGTGATTGATAGATTATCTCTTGCATCACTCCTAGTTATCATGCATTGCCTATATATTCAGGCATATCTACATTGTAAATCAATTGGGCATTAACAAATGTGTATCCATTATTATTTTGATCATTATTGAATCAATCAATTGATCATATCATTTTGCCTATCTCTCTTGTGCTATCAATTGAGCTTCTAGATCTTGGCATTTTCATTCTTTATTTGTTCTAGTGTTGATCCTAACATTGTGTGCTATCGAATATCGATTGTCCCTACACCCTTTGGACTAGACTTGGGGAGATATATGGAGACCCTCATATATCTCCATTCCCACAGGATCTTGTAGAAAATTGTCTCATCGCCCTTGCACATACAGATTGTATACCCTATGATGATAATACTTCAAAGGATCTTGAGCATATCACAGGTCTTGCATCTAACATAGATCGGAGGCTTGTCCTAGTTCCTACTCCTCACATTGAGACCCTATCTCCATCTTCTAATGTGCTTGATCAACTTGACATCACAACAATCACGACCTACATTGATTCAATGCAACATAACATCTCTCTCCTTCCAAAAATAGCTACTTGGGATTCATATCTCGCAAGCATATCATCCTTATTTGTAGTCTCAGATTACAGATCCAGAGGATTATCCTGAGAAAAACCATCTCCTCATCTCCTTTGTGTTGACAGCCATATCATCATTGTTAGCCTGCCATCTGCATCGCTGCTAGACGTAGCTACTTGGGATTCATATTTTGTAGACATATCATCCTTGTTTGTGGAGTCTTCGAAGGAAAATTTGGAGGATTATCTTGGAAAAAATCATCTTCTCTTTTGTGACAGACATATTAGTGTTGTCAACCCATCTTCGTCGCCCTAGGAGTTTGTTCTACATTATTCTTCACAAGTTTCAAGATTGACGTTATCTCTTTTCGACACGAGGACATTTGAGCAATTTTTAGAGACGCACATCATTAGGGTTTGGATTCTTGATTCTTCAAATTTATGGGAACGGCTTCTCCAATCACTAGTGGATCTATTTCTTCCTAAGGGGAGAAATCTTGTTTGCAAGTAGTGTATCTTGATCTGTCTTCAAGTGTTCCTCATTGGGATAAGAATTACTTCTTTATGGGGAGATTCATATCCACTTTTTCTCTCCCATGGGAGGCACATCTATTGTACTCGTCTGACAAGCAATTCTTAGGGGGTCAAATTGAGTCATACCTTCTCTCAATAGTGCAATTATTTCATTTTCTCCTTTTTTAAGAGGACAATTTTTCCCATGTGGTTTTCTCCTCTTCTCCAATTATGAGAGATTGCATTTGTTTATACATGGATACCTCATCAAGCATTGTAGCCAAGACCCATCCATGCATCCATTATTGCATTCATCATAAGGCTTTAGTTTCTCCCTAAGTTAATCTCAAGAGAGAGTATCGAAGTAATTAGGATAATCACCTAATTAATAACCTCTATTAGGTCCATCACTACTTCATTATACTTCAGCTAAACTTAGGAATGCTCTTCTATAGTTAGATTGAGCTTATTATAGGTCATATCGGTTCATTACATACGAAGAGGACACTTGTCATGCTTTCATTTAGTCATCACCTAGGTTTAGATTTAGGGTTTTATCTTTATGTTTTTATAAGCATTCCTCATATTCATTGAAATCTATCCAAGTTATTCATGTTAATTTCAATATTAGATTATCTCTTGGATCGATTCTCTCTCAAGGTTGCATAACATACAATCATGGCTTCTTCTCTTCATATGTGATAGGCATTTTGGTTGCAGTTGATTTTGGGGAGTTGTGGGGTTAACTATCAACTCCAACAATTTTCACATCATTCTTTTAGGTAATTATCATGTTAACCCACTGTGTTCTAGATTTGTAGCTTCTAGGGCTTCTCCCTCAACAATGCTCGTCTTGCTACACAAATGAAATAACGTTTTGTTTTCATAAGTGCAAGCCGTTAAAGTTATAGCTAGATCAGATTCTAGCACAATTAATTTAATAGGAGATTAAATTAATTAATTAATTTTAATGGGAAAATTAAAAATAAAATAATATTATTTAATTGCTAGATTGGACACTAGCATATTTAATTTTGATTGGGAATTAAAAATTAAATAGATCATATTGTTTTATATAGCTATATTTTATAGCTTGATTAATTTTAATTAGAGATTAAAATTAATCGGGCCCAATTATTGTCCCTTTATGTATCGCCATGTATTAACAAAAATAAAATGATTATAATGTATTTTGGGTTGGGCCCAAAATTCATTTTATATTTCAATTTATGTATTGGCGCCAAGAAGGGCTGACCTTGTAAATTCAAATTGTAAAGCCCTCATATAAGTATGAGGCATTGTATTATCAAAGGAACACTCATGACAGCGATCTGGACATACACACAAGGCGATCAGACTTTTTGAACATATATCTACAGCGATCTAAACATACAGACTTAGCGATATCTTTCCTAGCAGCGAATACCAGATCTGGGGCAGCG
This sequence comes from Chamaecyparis obtusa, assembly GCA_027943335.1. NCBI lineage: Eukaryota > Viridiplantae > Streptophyta > Pinopsida > Cupressales > Cupressaceae > Chamaecyparis > Chamaecyparis obtusa. Next base: position 342,520 of record BSBK01000249.1, read on the forward strand.
AATTCAAGGTAGTGAATTCAAGTCCTGATCCAAGGCAGCAAGCATACATTCTGATATTACATACTCTGATCTAGGGCAGCGTATGATATACATGATCTAGAGCAGCGAATCCAATATGTTATGATCTAGGGCAGTAAATATAAGATCAGATCTGGGCGATCTTATCCTCTGGACAATAAATTCATATATGAATTTTGGACAGATCTGATCTGCAGATAAACTGATATTGTATCAGATCTGATATGGGCTCATCAATCGGAGATGTTCATCTAATCTTTGCATTGGCGATACATCACTGTTTTGGCGATATCTATTGATTTGTTTCATTGATCGGGGATCTTCAGCAAATCAACATCTGTGAATTGTGTAATTATATTTGACAAGGGCAATTATAGATGATCTAATTTGAATGTTGGGTTTTCCCTCCAAGAGGGAGGTTTCCTAGGGTAATGTGTTGTGTTTTTGTGTTCGCTCTTTATGATTTGGTAATTTAAATATTCTGATTTATTCCGTTAATTAATCTGATCACTAAAATTAACATGGTATCAGAGCCAGGTTCGTACTAACCTTGAGTGATCATATTTTAGAGCATTGTCAGATCTGGATGACCACCTGGGAGTGTCAAAATGCTATCCCTGGATATTGGGATATCTTACCAATTTTTTGTTTTCGAAATAGAGAGTATGCATTATGTTCTGACCCTATGAGCCTTTGTGTTTTGATTTGGTTTTTGAAGCATTCTAGGATTTGAAGCTTAGATCCATATCTGATTTCACAGAGTCCATTCAAAATTAAGTGATATAGTATTTTTTGATCTGTAAATATCAAAGTCTTGGATCAAGATATGACTTCCATAATGTCTAGGTTCTTATAAAATGATAAGGGCATGAGCCTAGTGACACTTGATAGGAAATTTACAACATGCAGATATATTCTTTCTGATTATATATAGATTACAAGAGACTTGTGACTAATTTCAGACCAGGATCAGCTGGCAGAGATCATAATCTTATTAGTTTTGGTTATAAAAGGGAAGATGCATTATATACAGTAGTATGATTTGTTGGTGCTAGTAAATATTTGCAAAATATAAAGTTTTTATCATGTTGATGTAGGGTTGGTTGATACTGTTGTGAAACAGAGATATACTGTGCTTAATCTGCTTGCTTATAGATCCAGTCATTGATACAGTTTTACTTATGACAATGTGTGGCTACAATTTTTGACAATGTGTGGCTACAATTTTTGATCAAAAGTTTGAAGACAGAAATTATAAGTTGTTACCTTTATAGTGTTAGAATCATGAGTATCTCCTTGTATTAGAACATAGCTTTGGAATGTTCTCCTGACCATTGATGTGAAGGTTGTTAGTAATGGAAAAATCAACCATTGAACTGGTTAGGCTGCCTTATGAAGAAGTTTTGTGTTAACTAGCTGGTTGAGTTACTTCTTTAGCTGGGTCGTCATTATGGTTATATTCATTGCAGTATACTAATTGCTATTGATACATGGAAGTATAGTCCTGTATTAGACCCACACTATCATATAAGTTAATTGTGTTATTACTAACCGGTTACTAAGAAGGTGGGGGGGTGAATCAGTAAAAACTATTTCTATTCCAATTCAACACTTGTTTAATTATTCTTCTAAGATAAGCAGAATGTAAACAATCATCAACAAGCATAAATAGAAATACACAGATCAACACAAGATGTATACGTGGAAACCCTCAGTTAGAAGGAAAAAACCACGGTGAGACAGAGCTCACAACTTCACTACTGCAGAATGAAGGCGCCCTGTTAGGAGCTTACAAAGCACTGGTGAAGGTGCTACCCGGTTAAGGGATTTTATAGAAGATCGGTTAAGATCTTAACCCTGTTAAGAGTTGCCTGGTTAGAGGTCTTTCAACATCAACAAAGATGTTACCCTGTTAGAGGATTTTACAAAGAACCGATTAGGTCCACCCTGATAGAGGGATTTCAATTTGCTTTCACACCTTATAAAAGCAATGATCTCATATGACACTGATTGTCTGATTAGATCATACCTATTGATCTCTTCCCTGATTTGCCTAGTTGTTGAATCTTTTCAATCTCTTTGCCTTTCACCTCTGGTGACTGTGATCTTTACGCAGATGTCTCTTCATTGCTCTATTTTCTCAACAACTTTCAACAACACTTTTCTTGCGTCCTATGACCTGTATTTATAAAAGAGTTCACCTTCATGAAACCCTTATCTCATAGAACTGTCAAGCTGTAAACTCAACAATAAATCATGCAACTAGCAAAAAGCTATGCGTTATGATCTGGAGTTTACCTTTAAAACATCCGTAGAAATAAAGATAGCTCCTGTTAAAAAGCTAACTCCACTTCCAAGCGGTGGATGTTCCGTATAATCCAGTTTTAACTCAAACTGCTCCACAAAATCCGGTGCGGATCTTTATGCAGTAGACTGGTACACTCTTATACCCGGTTCATCTCTGTATACAATATAAGACCGGTACTATGTACTTGGATCGGTCTTCCGGTGTATCCCCTTTGCTTAATCTACCGGTGCATACATTATGTTTTCAGTCTACTGGTGTCTTTGAAGTAACTTGAGTGACCGGTGAACCTTTACCGGAGGGAATGATATTTGTGATTTACACTAATGACAACTTAAATTGCTAACAATCTTCCCCTTTGTCATTGGTGGAAAAACCATACACAAAACCATACTCACTTGTGACAATTTATACCTTTGGTTTTGTAGACTTTTCTTTTCTCTGTAGCACACTTCCCCTGTCTATGTGATCCGGTTGTCACAGTTCCTTTTCTGACCTTTCCGCTATTTGAGTGCTGCTCTGCTTCCCATTCCCTTTATGTTTCCTCTGCTTTCATCTGCTTCTTCTTCCCCTTTTTGCCTCCATAGGACAAAGGGTTATTCTTAGGATTTCACATTTGTAGCTTGGTGAAGATATCCTTGTAGATTGTCTTGGCAGAGTGAAGAAACAGTGCCCATTGACCGGTTACATGTTCAATGTTCTTTTGGGCTGCTTTAAGAGAAACAATGGTGTTCTCCATATCTTCCACAGTTTTGTAATCCAGTTCATTGATCAAAACCTCTGTAGAAGTCGTTGTTTGCTGCATGGAATCAAATATTGGGGCCAGAAATAACTGAAATCCAATAATGTCTTGGATTCTCTTATTCTCCTCTTCTGCAGTCTATCTCAGGATTAGAGCAAGACTTGTCATTTCTCTGATAAAATTTGTTGCAGATTTATCCTTGATGTCAAATTGAGATGACAAAGCTCTTATTTCTTCAGAGGTCTTTGCAGACTTCTCTGTCAAATCTTGCAGAAATACTTCAAAGTTTGAAGTTTGAGTCATCAAACTGCCTGCCACTTGAAGTTGTTGTTGAAGCACTCTGAGGTTGGTTGACACAGTTACCTTGATTTCTTCAACCTGTTTGTGGATAATCTCTACTATTTTCTTCTCATAGTGGTCTATTGCCACAGTCTCTAGATCTGTGAGATCATCACCGATGGCTTGTGCCAAGACTTCTAGCTGATCGATGACCGATTCATCTTCATCTATATCAGCATCCGGTACGAAGTTGCACAACATGTTCTTTACAGTGGTCAGGACCATGTCCTGTTTCCTTTTGCTCATCTCTTTTAGCTGCCTTGTTGACATCTTGTTGATGTCAACTACTATATCAATGGCTTTACTTCTTTTGGCTTCTTTGTCCTCAGCAAATGATAACTTTCTCTTTGATGAGGAGCTTGGAATATCTACTTGCTCCTTTTGCTTGGGCTCTTGTTCCAGTTGAGCTTTCTTAGTTTGTATAGGAATTTCTTGTTCCTGTTCCTTATTTTTTTCATCTCCCTGTTGAGTTTTATCTTCTAGTGGCACCTCTTCAGGTAGATCTTCTTTGGCAGGTGCTTCTGCCTCAATCTGAGCTTCTTCTTCCAATTGCACATTAACTTCTACATCCTATTCTTGTTGAGTTTGTTCTTCCAGTGGGACTTCTTCTGTGCGTTGCTCTTCAGCTGTATGGAGTTCTCCCACAGGTATATCACTTCCTAGTTCTTGTTCAACATTTATTTGTTCACCAGATGTGAACTCCTCTATTTGAACATTTACATCACCGGTTGCAGGTTCTTCATGATTAGTGAATTGAACTGGTGGTGCTGCCACTTGTTCAGTTTGATCCTGAGGACCTAATTTTTCAAGTGCACTGAAGTCATACTGTTGCCAGAAGTCCAGAGTCTCTTTATAGACTTGCTTCTCATATCTGTTTAGAATCTGGGCAACTCTATACTTTGTATCCAAGTTCATTGCTGCTTCCTCTAGTAGAAGCTTTATTCTTTCTTCACTAAGACCAGGTCTAACCTTTAACAATGTTTCCCTATTGATCCTCGTGTTTGTGCCTAGACCGATTCTCCATTTTGTCTGAAGCCTAAAATTGAGTTCCGGTGGGAACTTGGACCTATAGTCCCTTGGAGTTCTATTGTAGTCCATAAAAGTTTCTACTATGGCTACTATGACTGACTGCTTATCATCTTCTCCTAGCAGACTATACCATTTGGCAGCATTATCTACTTGTCCAAAGTCCATTACTTCATCAACAATATCATTAACACTCATTGTGCATGTCTTACCTTTTCCTGGAGAAGTTAGAATGGTTAGACGAGCTAGATAGTCACTGCCTTGTTCATCAATGATATCTACAATTACCGGTGCCTCAACTCCAAGCACTCATTTCCCTTTACCGGTGTCAGGGACCGGTTGAACTGTTGCTCTTTGTCAAGCTTCTTCTGCTTGCTGCTGGGTCTGAAGAAGTTTGGTCCACATTACTACTCCATCATGCAATCTCTCAGCTTCTCCAACAAGCATGAGACCGATCCTCCTTTTTGTTAAAAAGGTTTGTTGATGCAATTCAGCTTGTTCGGTGGCTTCTTCCAAAGTGAAGTGGTTCTGAACATCTAGAAGAGCTCGTATTCTCAACTCCTTTTCTCTTTCCATTGAAGCTTTCCATCTAGCTTCAATTATTTGTAGGAGATCCTCCGGTACAATCTTGTGAAGTTCGATAGGATGCAGATTATACTTATGAATGCAATGCACTACCACTTCTTCAATCTTCCTCTTGTCTTTTTCATTCGCAAGCTGATATCTTTTGCTTACAGAACCCATTCCACCAGTTTCTTTCAATCTTGCCACATATTCATCAATTGTGGGCTTCCTTCCTCTTGGTGGATCCTCCTTTACCGGTTTGCTTGAACCCCTCTTCCTTTTGATTAGAGGAACTGTGTCTTCTGAGTCTGTCTCCTCTTGTTCTCCCTCTTGGGTACTGGTTACCGGTTCTGCTTTCTTCCTTTGAGCCTTAGGTTGCTCTATCGCTGGTTTCTTCTTTGGTGTGGTGGCCCTTTTGGTGTAGACATTTTTTATCGGTGCCCTCTTTTTAAGATTCTATTGAATCTTGGCGAACGTACCGAACCAATTTGCAGTAAGATCCAAATTTGCTTCGATTAGGGCATCAGCATATGCCTTAGCAATTTTGGTAGTGATTTCATACCCCAGCTTAGGAGCATATTCTGTTCTCGATTCCACTGCTTGAATGATGCAGTGATCGGTGGAAACCAGAAAACACACATCATCTTTGTATAAGTCAACAATTGTTGACAGCACCCGCTCCCTTCCATGCATCCTTAGTTGAACTTGAAAGGCTTCAAAATATTCATTCGTTACTTTACTTAACTGGTTTCCCAGTTGGTTGGCCATTTCAGCTATTTCATGCATAACCGGTCTATCAATTTTCCATGTAACTTTGCCAATTCCTGGGAAGAAACTTTGATAGTAGAAGTAGAGACATACCAGTAAGGTCCCGTACTTCATAGATTTCTTTTTGACAATACCGAGCTTCTTCATATTTTCAAATATCTGCCCTCGGAGCATTCCACAAATATCATATTTGGCATTGTCATACATTATCCAGTGGGCGGCATGTATGGCTCCTCCCGATATACTGTTGAGATTACTGGACTGATAGATTTATAACCTATCACCGCAGATGCAAACCAATCCCCTTCGTTTTCAATCTCGTTCACTGTCATGAGGCGACCATCGGATTTGGACTTCGTTAGCTTTGTGACGATTGCAGTAGAGATCGTTCGCAGGGTTAAAGCTTCCCCTTCCTGACTGTATCTAGTCACGCGATGCAAGTCCTCCTTGGTTATTTCTGTAACTGCACCCTTTTGGAGCCAAAACCCTGGATTGTGCACTCAACTGAGGACCAGTCGGATCCAGTCTGGTCAGAAGATAGTCAGATAGGTGACTCCGTTGATAAGACCGGACAACACCAGCTTCGCGTATCGGTTTTCTAGTCTTTCGTCCTCACACAGAGAGAGATACTCGCCTTGAATGTATGTTTCACCAAGTTCTTCCTACTTGGCGTGGATAAACGTAGTCACATGTTTTGTCATAAAGACGCCCTTTGATATTGTTGACAAAGCTCCAGCCATATTGGTTGCCTGATTCTGGATCGCCGCAATATCATATGCAGGTCTGTCCACTTGATTTCCCTTGATCAACTTCACTGTAGAGGATGATGAGGCCATATCTTGATAATCGGTTACCACAGAAGGTCGCTTGATCGGTATTACAAACAGTAGCTCACAGTAATCAAAGCACGAGAATTTTACTTAGTACAAGAATTCGTTAATCACAAAGAAAGAAAAGTAAAACTTATGAATAATTCTCCTTTCTTTTATAGGGTTAGGTCATAACGGTAATTACCAAACGGTAACTATTTGTTAAATGGCTACAGTAATAAATGTCTTACCTAACTTTTCTTTCCGTTTTTGCCAACCGATGATCCGGCTTTTTTTCAATTTGGCAAACCTCGATTGATTACTTCTTACCTGTCCGGTTATCCTTGTAGAATGAGTGAGTTCGATTCTCAACAGTCCTACTAGGAACGGTAGATGGTCTACCAGTTCCCTCTAGGTCTTCACGGCTCAATTTGCTAAAGAGATATCACCATCAGCAGATGATGATCTTTCCTCTATTTTCTCCTCAGCGGAGCTCTTTGATTCCTTTTTGAACCAAATCTGTCTGACTGTTTTTCCAGTCTTCTCTTCCTTATTGATCTTCTCATTTGAGGATGAGATCTTCTCTACCAGTTTGACCAATTCTTTCCTTTTTATAGATGAACGGTTCCTGCAAATTTTGGCTAGGTGTCCAACTTTGTTGCAGTGATAGCAGACTATCCTGGTTGCCTTCCATGGGTTCACCCTTCTTGTGTTAGGTGATTTGCACCATGAGTTACTGTGACTGTGTATCCCATAGTTTGTACAATTGGTTGTGCTCCGGTTCTTGTTTCTCTTGGTGAATACCGGTCTTGGGGATCTGAATGTCGTTGTCTTTGATCTGCATTCTTCAACCTTGTGTCCAAACTTAGTGCATGCATAGCAGTAGCCCTTGAAGCTTCCCTGCTTCCATTGGACACAGTTGTGGGGTTGGACCAGCATTCATTGGTCTTGTGGCCATACTTGCAACAGTTATTGTAGTAGTTGTTGTTTGGCTTTACCGGTGCATTCCTGCGGTCATTTGTTCTATGACCCAGTTTCCCACAATGAGTGCAAGAGGTGTTGAAGGTCTTCTTACCTTTTTGTGCCAGCGGCTTCTTCTTTTCTTTCTTGCTTATCTTGGCTCTAGAAGACTCGCCAATCTCTTTGGTGACTTCACCGGTGCATCCAAGACCGGTGTGATCTTTATGCTTTCTTTGAGCTTTAAGTTGCTCATCAAGCTTGACCGAGCTCTCGTTGTATCTTCTTAGGGTTTCGTTTCTTTCTTCAAGTTCTTCCATCTGTTCCTTCAGCTGATACAGCTTTAGTGCCAGTCTTTTGCATGCTTCATCCCTATCATGCCATCCCTTTTGCATGTTGGCGTTTTCTTGGGTGACAATTTGCATGTCTTCTTGGAGTTGAAAAATGATAAGTTCATTCGCCCCTACAGCTTCCTCTGCCCGGTTTCTTGCTTTTTCGGGGGCAGTTAAAGACTTAACTATTGTGTTTCTTTCATCTTCATCTTTTCTCTTTTTCTCAATCAGTTCAGTCATCCTCAAGGCATTCTCTTCTTGCTCCCTTTCGAGATTGGAGATCTGACCGATTAGGATCTGGTTCTTTTCCATGAGCTTAGAGACTGCCTCCTCGGCTTCATCAGATCCACTCTGCCCAGAGAGTTCATCAATGGTCTCATTGCTCTCATTCAATTGCAGAGTCAACTCCTTTCTTTTTGCAAGTGATCTCCTCGCAATGATGTCGTTGGCTTCCTCTAGCTGTTTCTGATACCTGTAACCCTCCATGATCTCTCTCTCAAGCGGTTAAGCTTTATATATGAGAACTCAGCTCTGATACCAATTGTTATTACTAACCGGTTACTAAGAAGGGGGGGGGGGGGGGGGTGAATCAGTAAAAGCTATTTCTATTCCAATTCAACACTTGTTTAATTATTCTTCTAAGATAAGCAGAATGTAAACAATCATCAACAAGCATAAATAGAAATACACAGATCAACACAAGATATATACGTGGAAACCCTCGGTTAGAAGGAAAAAACCATGGTGAGACAGAACTCACAACTTCACTACTGCAGAATGAAGGCACCCTGTTAGGAGCTTACAAAGCACTGGTGAAGGTGCTACCCGGTTAAGGGATTTTATAGAAGATCGGTTAAGATCTTAACCCTGTTAAGAGTTGTCTGGTTAGAGGTCTTTCAACATCAACAAAGATGTTACCCTATTAGAGGATTTTACAAAGAACTGATTAGGTCCACCCTGATAGAGGGATTTCAATTTGCTTTCACACCTTATAAAAGCAATGATCTCATATGACACTGATTGTCTGATTAGATCATACCTGTTGATCTCTTCCCCGGTTTGCTTGGCTGTTGAATCTTTTCTATCTCTTTGCCTTTCACCTCTGGTGACTGTGATCTTTACGCAGATGTCTCTTCACTGCTCTGTTTTCTCAACAACTTTCAACAACACTTTTCTTGCGTCCTATGACCTGTATTTATAAAAAAGTTCACCTTCATGAAACCCTTAACTCATAGAACCGCCAAGCTGTAAACTCAACAATAAATCATGCAACTAGCAAAAAGCTATGCGTTCTGATCTGGAGTTTACCTTTAAAACATCCGTAGAAATAAAGATAGCTCCTGTTAAAAAGCTAACTCCACTTCCGAGCGGTGGATGTTCCGTATAATCCGGTTTTAACTCAAACTGCTCCGCAAAATCCGGTGCGGATCTTTATGTAGTAGACCGGTATACTCTTATACCCGGTTCATCTCCGTATACAATATAAGACCGGTACTATGTACTTGGATCGGTCTTTCGGTGTATCCCCTTTGCTTAATCTACCGGTGCATACATTCTATTTTTAGTCTACCGGTGTCTTTGAAGTAACGTGAGTGATCGGTGAACCTTTACCGGTGGGAATGGTATTTGTGATTTACACTAATGACAACTCAAATTGCTAACAAATTGCTTATCAAGCAAACATAGTTGGTAGATTTATATGCTCTCAGATATTTTAAATAGAACCTTTCTTGTTACAAACCAGGATCATCATGGTCATTGGTAAGCATACTTCACTCCTTTTGTAATCATACTGTGGCACCACTGTAAGGTACCCAACTTCATTACTAAAAGTTATTGATACTATTAGTACTTCTTCAATTCTGATGAATTCATTACCTATTTGATTGGGTTTTGTAATGTGATTATCAATTATAGATCTTAATGTAAATGGAATTTTTTTTGAGTTCTAATATTGCAGATTCATCTTGAGGTGAGATCCTACTTCTCTTGCAAGATTATGTTTTACAAGCTCCAAGGTTGATCGGTTCAGGTCTCCAAACACTGTTGAATGATTCTGGGTTGGTAATCACCATGGTAGAGACATCATTCTGACTCTTGCAGGTTCCTATGACAGTCTCGTGTTCTTTTGCCCATTCTTATTGATGTTATTCTTGGTTGGTATGAATATGGGCTCTTCTTGCTCTATGAAGTATTGACTTTCTTCTTGCTGAGATAACTTGTGAATTTCTTTATCCTAAACTTGTGAAGTTCTTTATTCCAACATAAATTGCTTGCAGCTAGTTGGGTATATTACTAATTGCATTTTGTTATCATGGTGTGAATTGCTTTTTTGACTATGATTATCATGGAAGATGATATCCACACTTGTTAACATAGAATTCTCTTGGTACTAACAAATCTAATGTTGTGAATCCTATGTTCTCTGTGCATTTGTATGCTTGATCCCTATTCTCTATATTGCTAAGTCTTCTGATGATATCAGTTTGAATATTACCTTTCTTTTGTGAGCTGGTTGTAGACCTTATTAGGTTATGCTGATGGTTTAGTGTATGTACTCACAAATCTATGATTCAATTTTATATGAAAAATCTGGTAAGGCAGAAGATGAGCATGTCAATGCATGACTTGATCCTTACTTATGTGTTCAATTGCACATTCTTTATGAAACTTAGATGTTGTTATAACTTGTATGGTGTTTTGGATATACAATTTTCAAGTTGTGTGTTACAGGCTGGATCTTTTATAAAATGGGTCTCAATCATATGAGCATTGATACATCATTGCTTTTTATCTAAGTTTCTATGTAGTCTTGTGATAATAGGATGAATGCATGCATGCATTCTAAACTGAGTCTTTATGCTAGGTTGTAGTTTTTTTGTTGTTGATCCATATATAACATTCATATTGGTTACATTGTTTTGTTCGTGAAGAAGATGCTTCTAAATTGAGATGAATGTTATAATTGTGATTCAAGAATATGGAGTTGTGCATTGTCATGACCGATGCTGGTCTATATGTCTATCCTTAAAAGAATTGAAACTTCAGTAATGTTGCATCTCTCATGAGGTCATGAGAATCAGATGAAGGCAATCTCAACATTATTGATCCCTGCTGAAGTGCTAAATTGCACAACTATAAGGAGATAAGCATTTCATAATGTTCATGAATCTTTTATGTAGTTTTTAGAGAAATAAATCATGCATTAGTATTTCTCTTCTAAAAGGTTTGGATTCTATGAACTGATACTAATCTCTCTCTAAAATGTTTTCAAGATGGATTGAGAAGCATAAGGATAATGAGATTGTATCCAGAGGGAGAAAGAACCTGATGCATCCTATGAGGAAGTCTCGGGCTGACAAATGGAGACTCGGGCTGCTGTTGAGATCACTTCAGAAGAATGTTTCAGCCTGGAATCTGTCATGATTTCTTGGGGCAGCAGGAAACGGTCCTCTGCTGCAAATGTTCTTACTCTACTGAAGTCAAGGCAGTAATATGCAGCTGATATTTACTCTGGAGATGTGCATGACTCAACTTGACTGTGAGAGGGCCTCTCTGTTTTACAAAGAGCAATTAGGGAGCAGCTAGAGGATCTGCAAGGATCTTGATCTTATTGATTCAGAGGGAGTGAACCATGTCTCTCTATTGATCAATCAGTCAGAGGACTATGATTTATGTATTTCAGCAAGAAAGTCATAATGGTAGATATCACATGTGGATGTGATATTTATGGCTGATGTCACGATGAAGTAATATTTATTCTTGTATCATCCATGGAATTAGCCATGATGATATGTTCATTTCCACTCGTGGTTGTAGCCATGACGATTCCAGTCTTGGCTGAGAGGGATTCTCAGCTTTCTTGATACAGTTAATTAAAGTGGAACCACCCTCTACGGGCAATGCAAGGTGGTGGTGTACTCTTCTTTGAGAGAAGATTTGAGGCATTAGACCTCCTCCACCCTCTGTGGACAATGCAAGGTGGAACCAACCTCTACGGGCAATGCAAGGGGGTGCTGTATTCTTCTTTGAGAAAAGACTTGAGGTTTTAGACCTCTTCCACCCTCTACGGGCAATGCAAGGTGGATCCATCCTCTGCGGGTACGCATGATGGATATCATGGAAGGAGTCCATGACACTACTCTTTGGATCCATCCTCTGCGGGTAACCATGATGGAAATCATGGAAGGAGTCCATGATGCTCCTGAGAATCCTCTCCAGCTAAGAGGGAGTGTTAAAGTTATAGCTAGATCAGATTCTAGCACAATTAATTTAATAGGAGATTAAATTAATTAATTAATTTTAATGGGAAAATTAAAATAATATTATTTAATTGCTAGATTGGACTCTAGCATAGTTGATTTTGATTGGAAATTAAAAATTAAATAGATCATATTGTTTTATAGCTTAATTAATTTTAAAATTAATCGGGCCCAATTATTGTCCCTTTATGTATTGCCATGTATTGACAAAAATAAAATGATTATAATGTATTTTGGGCTGGGCCCAAAATTCATTTTATATTTCAATTTATTTGGCCCCAAGAAGGGCCGACCTTGTAAATTCAAATTGTAAAGCCCCCATATAAGTATGAGGCATTGTATTATCAAAGGAACACTCAAGACAGCAATCTGGACATACACACAAGGCGATCAAACTTTGGCATGCGATCTGAACATATATCTACAATGATCTAAACATACATACTCAGCAATATCTTTCCTAGCAGCGAATACCAGATCTGGGGCAGCAAATTCAAGGCAATGAATTCAAGTCCTGATACAAGGCAGCAAGCATACATTCTGATATTACATACTCTGATCTAGGGCAGCATATGATATACATGATCTGGAGCAGCAAATCCAATATGTTCTGATCTAGGGCAGTAAATATAAGATCAGATCTGAGCAGCGATCTTATCCTCTGGACAACAAATTCATATATGAATTTTGGACAGATCTGATCTGAAGATAAACTGATATTATATCAGATCTGATATGGGCTCATCAATCGGAGATGTTCATCTAATCTTTGCATTGGCGATACATCACTGTTTTGGCGATATCTATTGATTTGCTTCATTGATCAGGGATCTTCAGCAAATCAACATCTGTGAGTTGTGTAATTATATTTGAAAGAGCAATAATAGATGATCTAATTTGAATGCTGGGTTTTTCCTCCACGAGGGAGATTTCCCAGGGTAATGTGTTATGTTCTTGTGTTCGCTCTTTATGATTTGGTAATTTAAATATTCTAATTTATTCCGTTAATTAATTTGATCACTAAAATTAACACAAGCTTAATGCTACCCCTGTTTTAGATTAATAATAATAATCAATTTATGCATCGAGGATTAAGTAAGATTCTTATCACTTAATTAACAAACAAAATCTCCTATGTGATGATATATACAAATCAATAAAGTTTACTAAAGACTAAAAATTATACAACTATTTATTTTTCATACATATAATGGAAGCTGTCCCCCTTGGACAGCAATTTGCCAAATAAAAAAATTGATAAAACTAATTCATCAACGCTGAAACAGCCCACCAAATACACATGAGTTCATGGGTAAAACTAATCAACCAGCCCAAAACGGCAGCCAACTGTTAAAAGATGCCACCAGCATAATTATCCCCATATTTCTGTCTTTGATTTTGTGTTCTAATTCTTTGCCTTTCTTTTGATCCAAATCAGTTGCTTTGAAGTGATCTTTGATGGGTTTGACAGAAACATTGACAGGATTTGAAAGGCATGCAACTTTTAAGTGGTACTTCTGCAGTATATCAAAAATGTAATGGTTTATAGGGATTCAATTCGTTTTTGCAATGAGCTCTGATGCTTCATATTTGTGAGCATCACCTATAACCTATAATTGGTTTATAGGGGTTTAATTCATTTTTACAATGACCACTGATGCTTCACCCTTGTGAGCATCACCATCAGTGTTGGGTGAACTATTCATTCTCATAAGAGGTATATTCATGTGACCACTTCTCATGAAATATGCAACAATAATTTGACTCAAAACGACGCAGTTGAAACCTCATATAAATATCATAATTTGAAGCACCACAGCAAATACCTCCTACTTATCAATGGGTGAGCTAAAGGGGCTCTATAATGAATGGTTCGTAGGGCACAACACTTGTTGAAGGTTTCGAAAATGGGGGTAACAAGCTAAGGGTGGCTTGATCTTGGGCGAGACTCCACAGTTAAGCATGTTAGGAGTCAAAGTAATACAGGAAGAGTAACTTCTCGGGAATTCCCACTATTTCACCTATGTGAGCATCACCTAGATGCAATGGGTGCTGAATAGTGGACCATTCATTCTCGTGAGAGAAGGGTTCATGTGAACCACTACTCATGAAATGTGGAAAAATACCTCCCATTTATCAATAAGAACATAAAATAGTTGCTTTCTTGAAAAGTAAATTTCATACCAAAGTAAGACATCATTTTTTATTCAAAAACTTGGAAATATCTAAGGCTTTTGTCAAATAAGCACAAGCTTTAGAAAGCATCAGGTATCAGGTATGATGTTGAACTACAGTTAAGGGCCATTATTTTGTGTATATGTATTTAACATGTGGCAAATTGCGCATTATAAATCTCATTCTTTTACTCAATACACAAATAGGCCCAACCAAGAAATCAAACAAAAAATAGCCTCATATGAAGTGCAGCAACTACAATAATGACTTGAATGAGAGAGCATAAAGGATGAACTATTAAACTAAAATAATGTTTATATTGATGTCAGAGATGTTAGAAACAATTGAGCTTTTGTCTTTGATTTTCTTCTTCCTCACCCAGTACTCTTCATTTTGTACTTCTGGTTTAACAGCTATGCAATTCAAATACATTAACAATGACTGCCTAGAAAACTTTTAATATTAACAGATGATAAAAATTTCGATCAAATAATATCTAATGTATCAACATGTTAAAATAACCACTTCATGATTTTAAAAAGTATTTTAAGGCATAAAAAACAAAAAAATGCATCTTGTTATTTTACATATCCTGAACTCTCTTACATCCTGATATGATGGATCACGGAGGGTGACCCGATACATTGATGTTAAAAAACACATGCACAATCAAAGCGAGAAGCTACTGTATTGCATCTACTAGACTGTGGAAATCTGATAACTTAAAGGAAAAAAATTAAGGATTACAAAGTACATACCCTTTTTGGGACGGCCTATTTTTCCTGAATGGGAACGCTTCACATATTTTCCTGGAGGAACCCCTGCATGATTCTTTGCACTTCCTGCACAATATTTTGCATGATGTTCCTGTTCAGATCCTGGAGACTTGGGTGATATTAAAGAACAAGCAGAATCCCGGCCCTGGGATGCAGATCTTAAGAGTTGTCGCTGTTCTTCCGTCAAGAAACCATCATTGAAGGCCATTAAACAAAATCCTATTTTATATTATGCAAATTTATATTAATCACAACCAATACTCTATGTCTGCCCTGTCACCCTGCAAATATTGACAAAAAAACGCAAATTAAAGCTCCCATCACATACTAATCTCCATCGAATAAAATTTACTGAACTAAAATCAAGCTTCAAACCACATAAATGTACGCACGGAACTGTGCAGCAAACAAGAAAATAACGCATGGGTCAAAAAATCAACCACAGTTTACCAAATTACTGTGGCCTTGAAATACTATTAGCAAGATCTGCCCTAACCAGCTGTATCAGAAAAATGATCCATAAATGCACATTTACACTTCCAATTAGGGTAAAAAGAATAAAAGTGAAATATGCTATAAACAATTTGACGATTCAGTGTAAGGCCAGACCCACTGATGAGTAAGGGACACTCTGTGTAAAATTATTCGGTTCGATCCCCAAAGGAGTGTCCACACAAACCCCATTGAGATAAAGTTGAATGACCTATGACAAAACTGAAGCCAATATAAAATCCAGGTATCTTCGGCCAAAAATAAAAATTAAACAATTTGGAGGACTGGGATCATACCGACCTGCTCAGTACGACTCAAGGTTTATTTGTTTCCTTCCTGCCATAGAAATGTAATTTGAAACAAAGTCCGCCGCCTCTAAGGCAAGCGGCTGATCAAACACATATAGATCATCAATAGACAAATAAAGCAAAACACTCCGCACTGTGCTTCTGTATGGTTCCACCTTTCAGAATTCAGCTTCAAATAGCAAAGCAATCAAAACAATCCGCAATTCAACTTCATTTCTAGTATGTCCTTGCAGTTAAAGTAGTACACACTGCATCAAAGATTTAATCTGTATAGACAACAGAAAAACAGAAAAAAAATGAATCCTAACTTATAAATCCGACAAAATTACCCTCTAATTTGCAATAAGAACTTTCCAAATAAACTAGTTCCCGACACATTTCGTCTCAAAACTCAGGGAAAGAATCGAAATTTTACTTGCTCACAAGTGTGCAGCTCCGATGCATCCCACGAAAACTTTCATTCTTACAGCGACGATAATTCTTATTTAACTGTAGTGATTTGTCTTTATCCACTTCCAAGACTTTAATTTAATTTCGATTCTTTTTTTTTTATTTTTCGATTCTTTAACCTGATATTACTTTTGTAGGTTGTTGAAGTAAAAAAGAAAAAGAAAAATATCCTTACAAAATATCCTCGGTTAATAAATTATTTTTTACTGATAAGTTTAAGAATATAGGATTAGGATTGATCTTTATATAAATATCTTGGCATAAAGATAGGATTCACTATATTATTAAAATAAAATTATAAAAATAGATTAAATAATAGGTTTGATGTAGATTTGATTAGGACGAATGTTGTTACTTGATTAATTAATTTGATAGAATTATTGAGTAGATGTTTTGGTTCATTTTAGTGATTGTGGAACTAACTTGTATGCTTTTGGATCTAAATCTATAGATAGATAACATCTCTAATTTGATGTCAAGAATATGTATTCCTTGTGTCTTCAAATCATGTATAAAAATAAGTGATTTTGATAAATATCACCTTAGTAGGCTTGAATTGTCTTGGTCAATCCCTATTACGAAGTCAACAACATAGAATAAATAATCAAAGATATTTATGCAATCATAAGTGTTGGTGTCGTGTTACAATGTTTTGTTGCCCATTAAAAAAAATTGAAATTCCTCAAAGGTTTTAGATGATAATAGTAAATTTGAGCTTGTCTTTATATATACAAACACCTAGTATGCAAATTTGAACTATTAAGTGCTTTAGTTAATTCATAATGGATGATGGAAAAATGGGTGTTGTACACTTTATATAACAAGAGCTATGATGGAGCTAGAGTCTCTGCCTTGTGCAAGAAAAGAGAAGTATGAAGTACTGCAATAGTGAAAAAAGATCAGTACCAACACGTTTGTTTGAGGAGAACAAAATTGAGTAAATATGTGTCTATATATCATAAATTGAACTCATTATTACAAAATCAATAATATTATTTTATAATATTTTAAAATGGATGAAAATTGTGTTCGCTAAGTGTTTGAACAATGTTAGTTGTATGGTATAGATCTTGATTGTTTTTAGATGGTGGTTTGAAAAGGTGGCAAAATACAACTTCTGTAGTTAGCATAATTAAAACATTAGTCTTCTAGTATAGAGTTGAAGAAGACAAAAATGCAAAGATGAGAAAGAAAGATAAGCGCTATAAACACTTTACTATAAAATTCATGTATTAATAAAATATTTTGCAATGCCATGAAATGTAGGTATAGGCAAAAATACCATAATACTATAATCAAATCCTAAATAGATGAGACAAATAGAGATTGAAATAAGGAGTCAGTATTCATACATGTAGCCAAAGATATGAAATCAAAACTTTTGTTCAAACCACATTAAATAATATATTGTCATGTACGTGCTATGTATACACACTATATACAAAATGTGTTAGCAGAGACAAGGTACATGGATTGTTTGTTGAGTGTCATGTAATGAATGAAAGTGTGCAAAATTCTTTTATTTTTTGGGAGAATTCACTTCTAAATTTTAATTATAAAAGTTAAATAAATGATAGCAAAAATGTAGTGCACAAACAATAAATATTGGTCTTTTTTTTATTTTTTATATAAAAAATCAGTGGAAAAATCTTATGGCATTCAAAAAATATTTTAGGTGCCTAGTCTCTGCTAACACATCTTGTGTAATATCTGCAAGTATGGTAATTGATTTCCTTGTTTCATATTTCTCAATTTAGCTTTATTGCAATGTACAAGATAATATTTGGTTCATGATATTTGTAGGCAATTGGAGGAAGATGAGTAGTTGTGCCTTGTAATGAGAAATTTGTCCAAAAAACTCTGTTAAAATGACTTACAATTGATTCTTAGCTTAGCAATGAGCATGTAGGTAGAGTCATTTACTTTTAAAATCTTCTAATACGAAGAAAACCTCTAAATTAGCGTTGCCCACACTAATTTAAACCACATATTTTAGATGTGTTGTGTGATACCCCTCCCATAGTTTATTTTTCAATTCATTTTGTCAAACTCTTTTAGGCCACTTTTATGTGTGCATTGGTTATGTTAGTGATATTTAGGATATTGATGTATGACTTTATATTGGATTTGATATATGAGTCATTGGATAGTGTGTGATATTACAAATAGATTTATAGTTATTTTCATGATGATTATTTACATGTTATGATGTCATTTATGATTATGGATTACAAACAATACTAACACTATATTTGTATACACATGGATCTTATGTATGTTAAATATTTTTGTTTAATGTGTTTGATATGGTGTGGGATGAAGTCGTAGTTATTTGCATGTGAGATCCACACGATGTGCATGGGAGATAACATTCAGTTCAAAATCTCATCTTAAGCCATTTATTATCCTGAAAGAGTAAACAAGTTTCTGATTTACTACCCCTCTGAATTTGTCAAGGTGACGTGAATTCATAAGTCTTTTTCCTTGAGCATGTTTTTCGCATTATTGAGTTTAGTTGATTTTCTTTATATTAGATGGTCATGTGGTTTGTTGTGATTTTTGTGATAAATAGTTAAGTAATTTATTACGATTAATTATGTGGTTAAATAACTAAATCTTTTTTTAAAAATGAGGGTATTTAAATAATGAGAATTGATTAAAAATATTTATTAATTAATAGACTTAATTAAAAAGTCTAATTATGAAAGTAGAGGATTTAATTAATTATTAATTCTAAAATTATAATTAATAGCATAATTAATGAATTGGTATTTAATTATCAATTGCATAATTATTAAAATGTTAAAAATATTACTTCTAAATTAAATATTGATATGCAATTTAGTTTGCACAACCAATTAAATTAAATTAAACTAAATTATAAAGTTAAACTAAAGTTGAGTTAAAGTTGTTA
Organism: Chamaecyparis obtusa; assembly: GCA_027943335.1. Classification (NCBI taxonomy): domain Eukaryota; kingdom Viridiplantae; phylum Streptophyta; class Pinopsida; order Cupressales; family Cupressaceae; genus Chamaecyparis; species Chamaecyparis obtusa. Next base: position 361,757 of record BSBK01000249.1, read on the forward strand.
ATTAGAAAAAGTGCATGTAACTATTAATTATAATTAATTAATTGTACAAAAAGTGAATTAATAAAAATAAAGTTAAGAGTTGAGTTCTATTTGTTGATTGGGAGTTCCATTTTTGAATTTTGTCTATTGGGTTTTCTTGATTAGTTTTCTTTTTTGTCATTATTCCACACACAGGTTTTAGGAATTCAATCAAGTTTTGAAGAAATTTCTTTTGGGTGAAATTCTTGGTTAAAGATTTGTTTGAAAGCTTTGGATTTAGAAGTCTTGGATTTGTTCTTCGTTGTTTCATAGCACCAGTGGATTAAGGTAGGGTTTTGAAATCACTTTTGCAAATTTTCTTTCGAAAAGATTGTTTACATCGTGTTTTCTAGATTGTTGAAGGTTTTTGAATTGATTATTTCATAATTTCTATTGTGTGAGGTTTTGGATTTGAAAGACTTTTGGGTTTTATTGTATGAGGAGAAATTTGTGTTTATGTTAATAGTTGTTAAACCTTAAATCTTAGTTGGGAATAAATATTATTTGGAGAAGATTAAATTATGTGTGTGTGTGAGAGAATACCTATATTGATTTGCATGTGAGCATAATCTTGTTATAGAATTAAAAGATAATCCATTATTGATGTTTTGAGGGCAAGAAATACATGTATATGTTTGAATCTGGTAAACCCTAGGAATTTGGTTGAAAACAATAGGAAAACTTGAACATTGAATCAGTTAGGGTTTGAAAATAAAAATCTGATAAAACCCTTGAAATTAAATCAAATCAAATTGGGTATTTTTATACAAATTAGAAATTAAATTTCTATAGTTGTAAAAGATTAAATTTAGAGAAAGAAAATAGTGTGTGTCTATATATATGTAAGATAAAAAATATATATATAAAGATATATGTTTATATCTATATGTATTTGTGTATTTATGTGTGGGGGTGTGTGATGGAAAATGTTGTGGACATATAAAACTTCATAAAACATAAACACTTATCTTGAAAGGTAGCAAATTCAAAAATTGTTGTTTTCTGATGTCTATACTTAGTTTCTAGAAATTCTACAATCGGATCTGGCCTGGAAACACAGAGACAGAGAAAACCCAGAAACCTTTTGCTTTTCTGAGAAAGGTCGACCGTGACCCAGGTAAAGGTCGACCTTGACCCCTTTATGTCAACCTTGACCTGCGTTGCTCCGACGAAAATTTTGTTCGTGGATCCTGAAAGTTTGTCGAAAAGGGTATCCAGATCTGTACTGTAATTCGTTGTTCCACACATGTTCTTGCAAGAAAAATAGTTTTGTTGTTTGGATGAGGGGTTTTCCTTGGTCAAACCTTGATTTGGAATCAACCTTAAAATAGAATTGAAATAGAGAATACTAGCAAGTAGTAGAAGTAGATCTAACAATGAAGCTATGATATTCAATAGATATGCAATTGTATTTGCAATGTAAATAAGTATGTTAATATGAAAGCTTGGACTCAACAATAATAAATGTAAATCAAAACCTCCATGATTGTATGCTTGGAATCCACCTTGAAGGAAGAATGAATAGATCTTGAAGATGAACAAAGGATCTTGAAGGAAGATCACACCACCATGATGGATAGATCTAGGGTTTGAATGATGAATCTTGAATGCTTGAACCAAATCCCTTCAAAGGCTTGAATGCTTGAATCCTTGATCTTCAATGGAGAACCTAAATGCTTGAATGCTAGATGATTGCTTGAATGCTCCAAAGATGGCTTGCACACTTGATTGATAGAGATGGATTGAAATGAGAGGGGAAGGCTTCCTTTTATACTAGTCTAGGGCACAAACTTCTAGAGAGGTTGACATAGGAGAAATAAATTTCCATTAAGCCTATACCCTTGGAAGTGGACCTAAATTAAATATAATTTAAGAGTTTACCATTTCGAAGCCCGAAATAGCCGACCCGGAAGCGGAAAATAAATCTTTCTAAAACCCGACATCCGGAAACCTTCAAATTTTAAAATTTGGACCCTGGGTCAAGGTTGAGGTTGACCCTAACCCTGAGGTCAAGAACCTCAAATTCACAGAGCCAAGTGCCAGAAACAGGCTGGAAATAAGTGGAAAAATAGGGCAAAACAGGGGAAAAAGCCAGAAATAAGTCAGAGACCCATTCAAGGCATTTGACATGACCCTAAACCACCTACTCAGAGGGCTAAACCAGTCCTAAATGGAAGTGCTTCCATTTTCTAATGCTACATTTAGCCCCCACTTTAGCAAGAGTATGGACTCAATGCAAACTCTTGGTAAAGGAGAAGAAAAATTCTAGTGGATTTGCAATGAGGTAGAATACTACTCAGTTGAGGACATGAGCCCCCAAACCAAGGATTCTAACTCAACATACACACACGAGGGTGCGAAAACAAAGAGAAAATAAAGAAAAAGCTAGAAGACACAAAAAGAGGGGTTAGTACAAAAACAAATCCAAATCAACTAGCAAAGGAAACCTTTCTAAGAAATGCTTCCTATACTAATATCATATTTGGAAAGCTATCATAAAAGCATAAATGATTACATAAGAAAGACAAGAGAAACACTATAAATAACATAACTTCATGATTTAATCCTACTACCATGAAAGCGAAAAGAGAGAAAAAAGAGTGATTACCTCACCCAGTAAGATGCCCACCTTACCGTGAATCACCAAGGAGGGAGAGCCCAACAGGTAGCAAAACCTGATAGTTCACCCAAAAATTGTGCCTTCTAGTTGTAATGCATCTTCTGACAGCTTTTGGAATACCCATAGATCCACATTCTTGTATCACTATGAATATAAAATGTGTGTCTCTTCAAGATTTAGCAACTTATGTGCATTACCTTCCAAGGATTTAGCATATTTGAAATTGAAAATGTGTGTCTCTTCAGGATTTAGCAACTTATGTGCGTTACCTTTCAAGGATTTAGCATATTTGAAATTGAAAATGCGTGTCTCTTCAGGATTTAGCAACTTATGTGTGTTACCTTCCAAGGATTTAGCATATTTGAAATTAAAAACTATAGCATAAGGGAGACCCTATATATGCCCCCCTCCTTATCGTGGCTACCTACTAGACAAGATAAGGAAGAGAAGGAGGATACCTACTTCAAAAAGTAAGAATATATCTTGTTAACACCAATGTACACTATATTCTTAGCGAAGGGTATTGACCCTTTCATCAAAGAGCATAGATAATCGTGAAAAAGGATATGTCACTTATGGAAAAAGGATCCTCAAAGAGAAAGAGATCTTATCAACAATACCTCCACCATAGAGGAGTGCTTTAGATAAAATACCATCTTTCAAAGAGGGACTAAAGATTCAATTATCAAGCCCCTTGCAATCAAGAGGAAGAGGAATCTCAGAACAAAGGAATCAAACTCTAACCCTACAGCAAGGGCAAGAATTTATAAAGAACATAATTTGAAAAATTTAGAAGAGGTGATGACCTAGGACAAAAACCTCTCACATAAAAGGATATCCATAGACAAAACATCAGTCAATATAAGGAAATAATGTTGCAGAATAAACAAATGCCACTAAGCTAAGGAAAGAAAATTTCTAGACAAAGAGAAAGAAGGAAGAACCTTTCCCCCCAGAGATGAAAGCAAGGGATACCTTTGCAAAACAAATGTCTTTAGAAAAGATATCTTGAATAATAAAAGAGAACCATGGATGATTATGAACATAATACAAAACCATAGGGATAAAATATAGAAAGGATAACCAATTATGCTCAAAACAAAATACTTGCTAAGAGCATAATGGATCCTAGAGAACTAGAAGAAATACCTCTTTCCCCCCAATATAAAGACAAGAGGAGAAAAGATCTACATTATAGAAGAGTGAGGGTTATTCCTCGTATCAAAATTATGAAGGAATTGTAAAACTACACGAGAGTGAGATATAATTCCTAAAGCAGCTCTTTCTCTAACATACAACTTTAAATGCACACAATCAGCAAGTAAATGTGTTTTACTATAGTGAAAAAGACATTTGTACTCGAAGAGATAATCTTTCGGCATAGGTTTAAAGATTTCTTTCTTAGAATTCATCAATTGAACATACACCTTCTTAGCCACATCTTGAGGAGTATCAGGGTAATCTAAGGTAGGTTTTGGAAGGAGAACATGAAGAGGCGGGTGATGATCAAAATCAACCACCTTAAATTGAGATAGTGGAAAACCAAGACCACGCATATCTTGTTTAGGTCATAGATGAACCGGATACTTAATACTATGTTTATTAACACCAAGCCCTAAACCCTTATAACCTTGTTTAGCCATCATATTATATCATGTAGTGTACATATCTTGTAAAGCTTCTACAGGAGGTGATTTTTTATTGTGATCATGAGAAAAGGTTGTATAAGGTGGAATAGTAGGTTTAGAAGAAGTTTCTTTTGTCTTCCCTTTAATATCATCATGGATTGGATAAGAAGGGGAAGGTAAATCCAAGAATTATTGCACATCTGCATCATGAACCATATTTTGAGCCTCATCATAAGTGTGGGAAGAACTAGGAATAGCAAATGGAGAATTAGGCATGTTAGGAATGTTAGGAATCGGATTAGGAAGGATAGGATTAGGATTATGAAGATTAGGAACTAGATTAGGAAGGATGGGATTAGGATTAGGAAGATTAGGAGATGGTGTATCATCTACCAAATTCTTCACATAATCCAAAAGAGTAATAAATCCGCCACATAAATCCTTAATGAAATTTTTGAAAGTAGGCAGACTAGTATTAGTCAATCTTACAATAGCATAAGCAAGTGAAACATGAAGCATGACAAACATAATGAAATGGATGATACTCTCATAAACATCATAAGTGTGATAAAGAAATGCTAAGAGGAGAATAATAAGGAAAATAGCCACACACCAAAACAGATTAAAAATCTTCATAGTAAATGAAATGCAAGAAATATTTTTGTATTTTGTAGAGTATATAGATTTTTTTGATTTTTTTAAATTTTAAAATGCAAGAGCATAAACAAAAACTAATCTAAGCTAATATTAAGGAAAGGAGGCAAAGAATCCAACACCAAAAAGAAAGATTTGTCTATTGTGGGTTCGCCAAAATGTAAGATATAAAAATATATCAAAATGTAAGAGTTGTCTATCATGGGTTGATGTTAGGTTCACCAAAATGTAATATATATATATATATATAATGGATGTAATTGTGATGTGTCCTCAAAATGTAATATATGAAAATGTGATATATGTGAATGTGTGTGTAGAAGGAGTGGGGAAGGTAAGATCTTCTTCTTAACCCCAAATTCCCAAAAAAAGATCCAAATAGATTAACCACGAGAAAATGGTCAATGCACAAATGAATCAATCAATGAAGAATATGAAGAAAGAGGAAAATCTTACATTCTGTTATGGAAGGGAGTATTTAAATCTTAATTGAATTGAAGACAAATACTAACCTCAAAGTATGACAGATCTGGAAAATGTTGTTTTTTGGTGTCTGTACTGAGTTTTGGGAAGTTCTGCACCCGGATCTGGGACAGTAAACAGAGACAGAGACAGAGAAAACCCAAAAATATTTTCCTTTTCTAAGAAAGGTCAACCTTTACCCAGGTAAATATTGACCTTGACCCCTTTATGTCGACCTTGACCTGCGTTGCTCCGACAAAAATTCTGTTCGTGGATCTTGAAAGTTTATCGAAAAGGGTATCCAGATCTGCACTGTAATTTATTGTTCTGTACCTGTTCTTGCAAGAAAAATGGTTTTGTTGTTTGGATGAGGGGTTTGCCTTGGTCAAACCCCAGTTTTGGAATTAACCTTGAAATTGAATTGAAATTGCATTAATAAACAAAGTAAATGAAACAATTCATCTTGCCTATGTTGAAACCCTTGTGGAGGATTCGAATCCTTGGATCCACAAGTATGGATGCTCCAAATGAATGTAGAATTGGATGTAGGATGTCTCAAATCAAATGTCTTTAGATCTTCAACACCAATCTTGAATGGATCTTGGAATAGGAAGAAGCTTGAATGGATGTGAATGGAGAAATCTTCAACAAGAGGGCTCCATAGAGATTGAATCCTTCAATGGCTACCAATGGATCTCCTTGATGAATTGGATCTTGAAGGCTTGAATGCTTGAATGCTTTCCTTCTCCTTCTTGCTTGCTTGATTTCTCTTGAGAGATTATGATTTTCAATGGATTGAAATGAAAGAGAAGGCTTCCTTATATACTAGTATAGGGCAGAAACTTCTAGAGAGGTCAACATAGGAGAATTAAATTCCCATTAAGTCTATACCCTTGGAAGTGGACCTAAATTAAATATAATTTAAGAGTTTACCATTTTGAAGCCTGAAACAGCTGATTTGAAAGCGGGAAAATAAATCTTTCTAAAACCTGACATGTGGAAACCTTTGGATTTTGAAATTTGGACCCTAGGTTAGAAATGGGTTCACCTTGGGTCGGTGAGATTTACCATTTTTCTTGCAGGAACAGGTATGGAACAACGAATTACAGTGTAGATCTAGATACCCTTTTCAACAAACTTTCAACATTTGATCAAGTTTTGGTCATAGCGGGTCCCGAAATTAAAAGCAGGCCTCTGGATCCGAATGCGGAAGGGTTTTAATTTAAAATTCATTTAATTATTTTCCCTCCTTAGTTGGTTATTGTGATTGGACCATAATTCGAGGTGAAATTTTAATTATGGGCTCTTACATTGCCTGAGGAGCCTTGCCTTGAAATCTCTATATAAGCACTCTCTTTTGCCTTCATTTTCACAATCACCAATCAAGCGACTTCAAGCAACAAGCAAGAGGTGATGATGAGGAGATGATGTAAGATTGCAAGAGGATGATATAGAAGATCAAGATTTTGTTGATGCCTTGATCCAAGAAAGCATTTGTGGACATTCATTTGGAGCAAGAAAGATTCCTTCTTCCTTGATCCGCCATTTTCAAATCTAAATACAATTGCATATCTATTGAATATCATAGCTTCATTGTTAGATCTACTTAAACTACTTGCTAGCATTCTCCATTTCAATTATATTTTAAGGTTGATTCCAAACTAGGGTTTGACCAAGGCAAACCCCTCATCAAAATAACAAAACCATTTTTCTTGCACGAACAGGTGCGGAACATCGATTTATAGTATAGATCTAGACACCCTTTTCGGCAAACTTTTGGAATCCACGAATAGAATTTCCATCGGAGCAGCACAAGTCAAGGTCAACATGAAGGGGTCAAGGTTGACCTTTCTTAGAAAAGGAAAATATTTTTGGGTTTTCTCTGTCTATGTTTTCTTGTCCCAAATCTGGTTTAGAATTTCTCGAAACTCAGTACAGATACCAGAAAATAGGTAATATATTTATAACAATGCACGTCGGGTTATAGGATCCACAATTACTTCAGGAAGCTCAAGTAAGATAATTATTAGAAGCATAAATATTTATAAACCAAAATGTAATATAGACCTTTATCCATGCTTGACCTCGACCCTGACCCAGGGTCCAAATTTCAAAATTTGAAGGCTTTCAAATGTCAGGTTTCAGAAAGATTTATTTCTCTCTTCCGAGGTTGACCTCAACCCTGAGGTCAAGAACCTCAAATTCACAAAGTCAAGTGCCAGAAATAGGCTGGAAATAAGTGGAAAAATAGGGTAGAACAGGGGAAAAAGCCAGAAACAAGTCAGAGACCCATTCAAGGCATTTGACATGACCCCAAACCACCTACTCGAAGAGATAAACCAATCCTAAATGGAAGTGCTTCCATTTTCCGACGCTACAATATATTGTGCAAATTTTCTTTTTAAAATAAAGAAAAAAAATGGGAGTTCATTGTTTTGTCTCAGAAAATTTTCTAGCCTAGAAAAATAAATAAATATATATATATATATATATATATATATATATATATATATATATATATATATATATATATTTATTTATTTATTTATTTATTTATTTATTTATTTATATATATATATATATATATATTAGGGGCGGGGGTTATTTTCCTCACCCAAGGCAGCCCAAGCTACTACTACAACAGCCACTACGAGAAGCCTTAGTTACCATGGCAACTGTTGCCTCAACAGCCTTAGTTGCTTCGATAGTAGGCTGTCGTGGGCAACCGTGGGGAGGGTTGGGCCCCCCATGTGTAATGGTATTATATATATGTGTGTGTGTGTGTGTGTTAACATTTAAATATAAGATTTATTTAATATATAAATAATTTATTTTAATATTAATTAATAAGCTAGTGTATATATTTAAAGGTGGTAGATTTAAATAACTGAAACCTATGTTTTGATTATGTATGTGTAATCGTACTTTGTTTATTATAGTTATTGGGGAAAACTACATTGGCTTTTAGGGAAAAATACCAGAGGCTTGGGGGTGTGTTTCTTTGTTGATGCTTATGTGTTTAGTTGTTATGCATCGTGATGTTGCATTATTTCATTCTTTTACCCAACCTTATTAGCTTAAGCTCATATTTACGTGAACTCTTTGAAAGAGTATTTGTATGATGTTGGTTTGAGGACCAGTGTGTGTTCCTATTAGAATCTATGAAAATAATATTTGATCATTGTACTTGCATAAAACTTGTGAAATTTATTTTATCTTATGAGCTTAGGGTAGGTTATCTGGGTGTTAGAGGGGAAGTGGCTTGCTTTGGAGGCGCGAGAGTCCTCAAGTGGTTGTTTGAGTATCCTTTGCAAGTTACTTAATAAAGTGATAACTTACATAAATTGAGAAATAAGACGTTTGTGTTCCTCGTCAATGCCTTGAATGCTAGTACAGACTAGGATGGTTTGTTAGAACATGATGGCCACCTGCATGAATTGGATGAAGCATATTTGGTAGCCTTGTCTATATGAGAGGTATTGATATCGCATAGAATCACTAGGTGGAAAGGGTCTAGAGAGAATGTCAAGATAACTTAGAGTTGACTCATGTGATGACACTTCCCTTTATGCGTATTAGGTTTCCTACATGTGTTGGTTGCCTCTTAGATTAGTATGTTTACCTTTTCATTTTGAATTGTACCTCTTGAGATAGAGAGATTCTAGGATCCATTGCTTAGTTTTACCTTATGTTGATTTTGGTTTATGATATTTAAGTGGGTTCTGTTGTTATCTCCTCAGGACAATGGGAGTGGACCTTTGGTTCCACAAGGTCGGGTGGTAGTGATTCTTTTACCATTTGATATTTTGACATCCTTGTGCCGGTGTTGGATGATCTATGTAGCAATTGTACCTTCTTCTTTCATTATTGGATATGTGCTCATATCTTTCATTTATTATACGTACTTTGTTCTTGGTTGTTATTACATACCCTATAACTTGTGCATTGGATGTTGGGTTATTATCTATACCTTATAGTATCAGTTGTATTTGTGTCCATTCTTATATGATTATGTATATGTTATTCATTTACTTATGAGAAATTTTGTATTTATTGTTATTATTAACAATTAATTAACTTACATAAATTCTACATCATGGAACCCTTGAGATTGGTAATTTGTAAATGAGTTACATCTATGAGTATGTATTGTCTTATGTTCTATTGCTTCTGCATTATTATTCATTATTATTTTATAAACTCTTAAGGAAAAAATTATTTTGTAAACTTATTAAGATGTTTTAGGTTAATTTCTCTTGGGTTCCTTAGCAAGGCATTACACTTAGTATCAAAGCCCATGTTTCTACACTAAGAGCTCTGAGAATTTTGTGTGATCATTAGATGTCTAGTAGTTGAAACTTAAAACAAAAATTTAGACATATAACTCTCTTGTATTTCAAACTATTTATTTATGACCCTAGAGGTATAATATTAGACTTGTATGTTCAGATTAGATTTTATATGAATATTGCATCAACTAGGTTTGCATGAACTTCTTAACTTATTGTTTTAATGTAGATATGAATGTATTTTTTATACAATTGATTACTAGATGTTTTCTATAATGATGAATGAATAAAGATCTAGATCTATTTAAATTGTTAAATAATGAATGATTGATCAATGTGGTTTTCAATTTATGCTTAAACTAGAATTATATTGCTTTTGATGACTATTTATCATGTCCTTATTTTCTGGCTTGTTTTGAGATGTCATTTTGTCTTTTATTTTAGTAGGATACTTTATGATTAAGGGATACATATCCTTATTCATTTGTAGGCTTCCAAGAGTAAGTCTAATTCTAGGGGAGGTGGATGTAATATCCCTCCCATGGTTTTCTTTTCAGTTCATTTTGCCAAACTATTTTAGGCCACTTTTATGTGCGCATTGATTATTTCAGTGATATTTAGAATATTGATATATGACTTTATATTGGATTTGATATGAGTCATTGGATAGTGTGTGATATCATGTGTTAATAGTTAGATTTATGGTTATTTTCATGATGGTTATTTACATGTTATGATGTCATTTATGATTATGGGTTACTGACAATGATAACACTATATCTGTATGCACATGGATCTTATGTAAGTTTTATATTTTTGTTTAATGTGTTTGATATGGGATGGGATGGAGTCGTAGTTACTTACATGTGAGATCTACATGATGTACCATTCCCAACCATTGTCATATGTGTGTGTGTGTGTTCATCTTTGTGATGGTAGGATTGCAAGTACCGACCATCGTCTTCTCTGAATTGGCAGGAGTGAGTGTGCCCTATCGTAATGTCTCAATGGTAAGAGAGAGGAGATAACATTTAGTTCCAAATCTCATCTTAAGCCATCTGAAATAGTAAACAAGTTTCTAATTTACTACCCCTCTGAATTCGTCAAGGAGACATGAATTCATGAGCCTTTTTCCTTGAGCATGATTTTTGCATTATTGAGTATAGTTGGTTTTCTTTATATTGGTTGGTCATGTGGTTTGGTGTGATTTTTGTGATAAATAGTAAAATAATTTATTAAGAATAATTATGTGGTTAAATAACTAAATCTTATTAAATATAAAAATATTAAATATGAGGGTATTCAATTAATGAGAATTAATTAGATACATCTATTAATTAAAAGACTTAATTAAAAAGTCTAATTGTGAAAATAGAGGATTTAATTAATTATTAAATCTAAAATTGTAATTAATGACATAATTAATGAATTGGTATTTAATTATCAATTGCATAATTATTAAAATGTTAAAAATATTACTTCTAAATTAAATATTGATATGCAATTTAGTTTGCACAATCAATTCAATTAAATTATAAAGTTAAATTAAAGTTTCAAGTTAAAGTTGGTAATTGTAAAAAGTGCATGTAATTATTAATTATAATTAATTAATTGTGTAAAAAGGGAATTGATAAAAATAAAGTTAGGAGTTGACTTCTAATTGTTGATTGGGAGTTGCATGTTTAAGTTTTGTCTGTTGGGTTTACTTTATTAGTTTTCTTTTTGGTCATTATTCCACACACAAGTGTTAGGAATTCAATGAGGTTTTGAAGAGAAGTCTTTTGGGTGAAATTCCTAGTTAAAGATTTGTTTGAAAGCTCTGGATTTGAAAATCTTAGATTTTTCTTTGTTGTTTCATAGCATCACTGGAATCCAAGGTTTTGAAATCTCTTTTGCAAATTTTCTTTCAAAAATATTATTTACATCATGTTTTCTAAATTGTTAAAGGTTTTTGAATTGATTGTTTCATGGTTTCTATTGTTTGAAGTTTTGGATTTGAAAGACTTTTAGACTTTTGGATGTTACATCTTAGATCTTAGTTGTGAGTATATTATTTGAAGAAGATTATAAATACACACACACACACACACACACATACATAATAGATAATTTTAAAAAACTAAACTAATTAGTTAATTAACAAAATTAATATGATAATATTATAAAATATATATATAATAAATTTATTAATATTTAAATATTAGATTTATTTAATATTTAAATATGATTTATTTTACTATTAATTAAAATATTATTTTTAAATTAATATTTGTATTAAAGTTTACTATTAATTAATGTTTTTATTAATTTATAAGTTAGTGTATATATTTAAGGGTGATAGATTTAAATAATTGAAACCTATGTTTTGATTGTGTATGTATAATCGTACTTTGTTTATTATGGTTATTGGGGAGAACTACATTGGCTTTTAGGGAAAAGTATACCAGAAGCTTGGGGTGTGTTTCTTTGTTGATGCTTATGTGTTTAGTTGTTATGCATCATGATGTTCCATTATTTTGATCTTTTATGCAACCTTATTGTCTTAAGCTCATGTTTATGTGAACTCTTTGAAAGAGTATTTTTATGATGTTGGTTTGAGGACCAATGTGTGTTCCTGTTAGCATCTATGCAATTGATATTTGATCATTGTACTTGTATGAGACTTATTGAATTTATTTTGTCTTATGAGTTTAGGGTAGGTTATCTGGGTGTTAGAGGGTAAGTGGCTTATTTTGGAGGCGTTGGAGCCCTGAAGTGGTTGTTTGGGTATCCTTTGCAAGTTACTTAATAAAGTGATAACTTAAATACATTAAGAGTTTAAAATAAATTAATAAGATGTATTTGTTCCTCACCCATGCCTTGAGTGCTAGTACATGGTAGGATGGTTTGTGAGAAGATGTTGGCCACCTACGTGGATTAGATGAGCCATGGTTGGTAGCCTTGTCTATATGAGAGGTTATTGATACCGCATAGAGTCACTAGGGGGTCGAGGTCTAGAGAGACTAGCAGGGTAACTCTAGAGTTGACTCATGTTATGACACTTCACTTCATGCATCTTAGGTTGTCTACATGTGTTGGTTGTCTCTGAGATTAGTATGTTTACCTTTGCATTTTGAGTTGTACCTCTTAAGATAGAGAGCTTCCAGGACTCCTTTCTTAGTTTTACCTTATGTTGATTTTGGTTTATGATATCTGAGTGGGGTATGTTGTTATCTCCTCAGCACGATGGGAGTGGACCTTTGGTTCACAAGGTCGGATGGTAGTGATTCTTTTACCATTTGAGATTCAAATGTCCTTGAGCCAATGTTGGATGATCCTTGTAGCAGTTGTACCTTCTTTCATTATTGGAGATGTGCTCTTATCTTTCATTTATTGCATGTACTTTGTTCTTGGTTATTATTGCATACCCTACGAATTGTGCAACGGATGGTGGGTTGTTATCTATACCTTATGGTATCAATTGTATTTATGTTCATTCTTATATGATGATGTATATGCTATTCATTTTCTTATGAGAAGCTTTGTACTTATAGTTATTCTTAATAATTAATTAAATTACATAAATTTTACATCATGGAACCCTTGGGATTGGTAATATGTAAATGAGTTACATCTATGAGTATGTATTGTCTTATGTTCAATTGCTTTTTCATTATTATTCATTATTACTTTGAAAACTCTTAAGAAAAAAATTATTATGTAAACTTAGTAACATGTTTTTGGTTAATTTCTCCTAGGTTCCTTGGCGGGGCATTACATCTTGTGTAGGAAAATAGAAGTATGAAGAGTTGCAGTAGAGAAAAAAAGATAAGTGCTAACATGCTTGTCTTAAGTGAACAAAATCAGATAAAGATGTGTGTTTATATTGTAAAAACTATAGTGATAATTACAAAATCAATAGCATTTTCATAATATGTTTAAATCTAGATGAACATTGTACTAGGTAAGTGTTCAAATAGTTTCCGTTGTATGATGTAGATCATGATGATTTTCAATTATTGGTTTGAAAAGGTGGAAAAATAAAATCTCCATATTTAGCAGAATTAAAACATTAGTCTTTTGCAATAGATTTGAAGAGGATAGCAAAATGCAAAGATGAGAAAAAGAATAAGTAGTATAAACACTTTACTATGAAATTCAATGTATTAATAGAATGTTTTGCAATGTCATGAAAATATAAATATAGGTGAACATAGCATATTAGTGTAATCAAATCCTAAATAGGTGAGACAGGCATAAATTGAAACAAGGAAGCCAATATTCATACCTACATACAAAGATATGAAATCAAATATTTGTTTCCAACCATAGTATCGTATATTTCCATGTACATGATATATATTTGCACACATTATGCAAAATATGTTAGCAGAGACAAGGTACATGGATTATTTGTTGAATGTCATGTAATAAATGAAACTATGCAAAATTCTTTTTTTTTGAAAGATTTTTCCTCTAAATTTAAATAATAAAAATAAAAAAGTGATTGCAAAAATATAGTGTGCAAACAATAGATACTGGTCATTTTTTATTTTTATATAAAATATCAAGGAAAAAATCTTATGGCATTCAACAAATATTTCATGTTCCTTATCTCTACTTATACATCTTGTATAATATCTAGAGGTATGGTAACTAATTTCCTTGTTTTGTATTTCTTGGTTTAACTCTAGTGCAATGTATAAGATAATATTTGGTTAGTGTTATTTGTAGGGAATCAAAGGAAGATGACTAGATATGTCTTGTAGCAAGAGATTTGTCAAGAAAACTTTGTTAAAATAGTTTCCAATTTGTTTACAGTATGGAATTATAAAGCTAGGCATTGTAACAAATAATATACTTTTAACAAAATATGGTGTAAGCTATACATAAATTTACAATATAGACAAATTATTTTTTCTTCTTTGAGTAAAATGCATTATGTGTGAATTAGATTAGATAAGAGGAACATACAATAATAGATAAATATATATATTCTACCAACGAAATGGGAGCAAGGCTCAACTCATAAAGTAGCAATGTAGACTAAAAGTAAAGTGATATGGAAGATCCTAATTGAAAGAGGATAAATCAATACTCAGTGAACTTCAACTTGTTCACCATAGTTGCCAAGAAAAAGAATAATCCATGGATCCCACTCTTTTAGGCCTCAAAAAAGAGGTCCTCGTGGTTTGCAAAAAATATATTCATTGTTGCAAAGTCATTGTATATGACACAAGACTTGAAGATGATCTACACCTATTGCATTTAGTGTGCCTTCCAATTCTCAACAAGGTAAAAAAACTTTCCTAAAGAGCCTAAGAGCATCCCAACATCAATTCCTCCAAAGGCTTGACCAATTATTGGCCATACTGCTTGTAGACAAGCTTATTTCCCACCATGCATACCCAACCACAAAATGCAACTGTATGTAACAATGAAGTGAAGAAAAAATCATAAACTTGACCATCATGAAGTTGGTTGTCTTTACCACCAATATAGTATTGAAAGATCCAAGTAATTGCTTCCCAAACATCTTTATTGTCTAATTGAAATAGGTGCTAACATTGTTGCGGGAGAGTCTCATTTAAACACATACAATTCCCACCAAAATAGAGAGACATATCAAGCCAAAAACAGAGAAATCTTGTTGAACCAAATATTGTTGCAATATATACAATTGAAATGTGTTAGCATTCATGAAGAATAGAGAACTAGTGTTTTTAATTGAGCTATTACATATTAATTTGTGAAAATTAAAGAAAAATTTATAAATTTTTGGATAGTTTGTAACATTTAGATTTTATAAATAGAATTTTGGATTTTTTTTTGTTTTCTTCTAATTGGCTCATTTAATTTTTCCTAATAGTTCTTTAATTTTTTATTATGAAAAATTAGGGAAAAAAAAGTGTTTGTGTGTGTTATCTTTGCAATACATCTACAACTGCACCTAGATGGCAATACATTATTTTGATGTAATATTTAAGATTGTAGGAAGAATTTGTGCCAAAGTTAAATTTGATGGGATTTGTTTCAACTCTCATGATTTGCACTATGGTTTAAGAAAGAGTTGAGAAAAGGCTATGCAAAACTTGAGGAAGGGCTTTGAGATGTAGTGACTATTTTTGTTTTGTTTAATTTATTGGTTTAATTATGGTTCAAATTGTCCATTGTCATTGTTTGATTGTTAAAATAGTTAACACGTTGTTCTTTGTTTAGCTATGGTTATTCAAATATGATCATCTCCCTTAAAAATATTTTTCTAACACATGAAGAAAAATGTGAATTATCTTTTTTCACGGTGACCAAAACCATATGGGTTTCAGATCTCAATCCAATTGTAGTGTTTTGTTGAAAAAAAATTTGTGTTTAGAAAAGCTAGTTTTTGAATTTTAAAGATTAAACTATTTTTAAAATTTTCATAGTTTAGCTATAGTGTATCTTACTATTTAAAGTGTTCATTGTCATTGCTTCACTATTTAAATAGCTTAAAATTTGTTCTTGATTTGGCTCTAGACTAGTCTCTGTAAACTCAATACGAATAGAGACAAGTTTAAATAAGTTCATGGAGATCACAATGAACAATTTGAACACTAAGTTATGGTAGAGCTAATGCAAGAAATTGAAAGAAACAAAAAATAGTCACTACATTTCAAACAAGAGGGTAAATTGGTTACTAGCTTGAAGCATTCGTTTGAATCCTAATTCACAAAATACAAACTAATATACAAAAAAAATATTGGACCATTTTATGTATAGGCTAAAATATATTCTATTAAAAGCATGGTATATGTTACAATGCCTACCTTTATAACTCCATATTCTGAACAAATTATAAGTTTGTTTTTTTAAACAGTGGGGAGATGACAATGAACAATTTGAATAATAAATTATGCTAGAGGTAAATCAAGAACAAATTTTAAGCCATTTGAACAATGGAGCAATGACAATGAACAGTTTGCACAGTAAGCCATTGTAGAACTAAGCAATTGCATTCACATTGTGAACAATAGGGAATTATGGTTTAGGTGCCCAGTCAACAATACAAATGCTTGGTAATGGCCATTCATGTAGCTTATTTTGTTTGTCATTATGCTAGATGCATAAGTGATAAATGTCTGAAAATTGAGTCATAGAAGGAAATGGATAAGCATTGCAAATACTTTATTAAGGAATTGAATGTAATTATACAATGTTTTTCACTGCCATGAGATTATAAGTAGAGCTAAACCTAGCATAATCTTATAATGAAACCCTAAATTGATGACATAGGTAGAAATGAGAACAAGAAAATGAATCATCATACTTGAAGAAAAAGATACGAAATCAAAACTTTTGTGCAAACGAGAGCATTGTATATTGTTGTGTATAATTTGAAAATATTTTTCTAGTGGGAAGAAAACTATGAATTAGTCTTGCTCGTATTGGCCAAAAGCACATAGGTGTTAGATCTCAGTCCAATTATAGGGCTTTTTTTAATTAAAAAAAATTGTGGGTTTTTTAAATCTGTTATCTAGCATTGTCATTTGAGCAAGGGTTAAGAAAGAGTCGAGCAAGGGATGAGCGAGGGCTTTGAGGTATCATACTTATGTTTGTTTTGTTTGATTTCTTAGTTTAGCTATGGCATGATTTATTGTACATATTGTTCATTGTCCTTTCTTCACTGTTAAAATGGGTTACAACTTGTTGGTTTAGCTATGGTTGTCTGAATATAATCACCCATCTTAAAAATCTTCTTTTGGTGGAAAGAAAACTATGAATTAGTCTTCCTCACAGTGGCTAAAATGACATCTACATTGTCATTGCTTCACTTTTAAAATGGGTTACAATTTGTTGTTGGTTTATTTATGATCGCTTACATATAGTCACCCACCTTAAAAATCTTTTTCTAGTGGGAAGAAAACTATGAATCAGTTTTCCTCATAGTGGTGAAAACTGCATGGGTTTGAGATCTCAGTCCAATTGCAAGGCTTTTTAATTTTATTTTTATTTTTGTGGATTTTTGTTATTTTGTAACTACTAATAATTACATATCAATGAGAATATCAAAAATTATAAAACAAATCTCAATGAAAATAATTATTTCATGCAATTGATTGAGGAAGAATACTAACATTGTTAAACCACAACAATTCATCATGTACATTGTATAAATGACATGATTTCTACAATTTACATCTTGTCATAATTTAATACTAATATACTACGTATGTTATGAACTCAGACATTTATCCAGCCATAATTACAACTAAAAATTGACAATATCCTTTCCATTACTAGAGAATGATTGGTTTCATTCTTGACTATAATTTTGTCAAAGCTTTGTTACCATTCTTTCTAATTCTTCTTATTCTAGATTTGAATCAAATTAGTCTCTCCTTGCCTCTGGTACTACATATGTATGGATTTATTAAGGCATCCATTAATCTAGTGCTCAAATTCATGAAAGTGGAATCATTTACTGGAGCAGACGAAACCCAGAAAGGCATCACCTAGATGGAGTTATTGGCATAGTGCTTAGCTTGGTTCATAAGGACTTATTAGGGCAGTGTTTAGTCCAATGCTCAAATTCAAGACATTTGAAGCATCTATGTAAACTTCAATTACCAACTAAAACATCATGCTCCTTAAGGTATTAGCTTGTTCTTTGATCCTGACATTTTCAGAGCATTCTTTGGAACTATCCTTTTCTTGACTACTCTTTATTGTCACTCTTTCCAATTATGCCCATGCTAGCTCTGAGTCCAATCAGCCTCTCTTTAGTTCTTAAATTACATAGTAGGAGGTAGCACACTATACAATAACTCTAACAATAAAAATAAATCGTCCTCCATAGCTGGATGGTGTACTTATAAGAACTTAGAGCATAAAACTAAAAATACTATAGTGAACCATTACAATTTTCTCTCCCTACTCTTTATTTATAGAAAAATTTTGTGGCGAGCCATCTGGCCATAAAAGCATGTTGTCATTAAACAAAGGTGATAATTACATATGCTAAATAGATATGAATATGCTTTTAATAGAATATGCTACAAGCTATACATAGGCTACAATATATTTTGTTAAAAGCATGGAGTAATTGCATTCTTCATTGCAATATTTTGTGAACAAATCCAACTCGGCTTGGTGTACGTTTTTGTTTTAGCAATGCACGCGTCTAATTATAATATTGAATTTTGTTCAAGCATGGGATGTGATACAAATACAGATGCAATTGTCAGACCTAGATGGGAATAAGATGGTTAATATGCATATTATTCATTAGTTTTTATTTTCGCTAAAGTGGTTCATAATGACAATGATCTAAGTTATGCTAAAAGAAAACCAAGTCAATTCTTTTTTTGGGTTCTATGCAATTGTAATATATTTTTACTTTGAATTCTAGAGTCTCTTTCCATATGTATATAGTTGTATCAAATTTGTGTGAAAGCCATAATAAGAAAAACTTTGAACCTTCAAGTCTACCCATTAAACATGGCATTCCAAGCTTACAAATAATTGATTGCAAATGTAGTGGACAATTGTTATATGGTGTAGTACCTTGCTCTAATATGTCAAAACATGACAAGACAAATTTGTTTTTCACTTTCAGTGCATTGGCAAGGGACTGAGTAGTGAATAATCACAAGACTATTGCATCAAATCATGCATTAGCTAGAAAAGCCACAATAGAAAACATATTTTGCCACATCTAGCAGCAAATGTATGCACTCAGAAAAGTCTAAGTATGTCAAATTCTTCAACAATTGTGCTCCATGCATAGTCCAAATTACAATTTTCAATTGACAATTATACATGCATATTTTTAGGGTAGTTTTGAGAGCTACAAATATGTGTCTTTTTCATGTATCTATTCAATTCATAAAGCACAGTTTGATGCAACTTAAGCTCAAAAGAGTTTAAAGGTGCATTGCAACCATTGTGAAGCCAATGCAAGAGATAATCTAGAAGATCAGTACGCAGTTCTTTAGGTCCACATTAGAAATGAAGCAAGACATGAATTGTGTGAAACAAACAATATCCAACTACGTAATTGAACAAATCAATTCAAAAGATCATTACACCGTTCTTTAGGTCCACATTAGCAATGAAGCAAGACATGAACTATGTGAAACAAACAATCTCCAGATATGTACAATTGAATGCATCAATTCAGAAACATTGTGCATTATTTGATC
Source organism: Chamaecyparis obtusa (assembly GCA_027943335.1). Lineage (NCBI taxonomy): Eukaryota > Viridiplantae > Streptophyta > Pinopsida > Cupressales > Cupressaceae > Chamaecyparis > Chamaecyparis obtusa. Next base: position 381,588 of record BSBK01000249.1, read on the forward strand.
AATTGATATTATTTGTGGATTGTATGTTTCTACTATAATCGATTTGTGTGACATATTTTGTTTCTTTGTAGTAATTTTTGTAAGCATATTGATGGATTAATTAACCACTACAAAACAAAATGTATTGAAAGTAATTTGTGTTGGAATCATTTGTCGTTGCACCAAAAGCTCGAACTGTCAATGCTCGATACAAATGTCAGATTTAACCCGATCCACGGGAGGCGGTTAAGCCATGTCACGAATCTCCAAGGAGGTGCTGACCACCAAGTCAACAATCTCCCCCTCAGCACCGACTGAGCCTTCAACACCTACTAAAGGGAGACTCGAACCCGTGACCCAAGGCTCTGATACCAATTGTTGGAATCATTTGTCGTTGCACCAAAAGCTTGAACTGTCAATGCCTGATACAAATGTCAGATTTAACCTGATCCACGGGAGGTGGTTAAGCCATGTCACGAATCTCCAAGGAGGTGCTGACCACCAAGTCAACAATTTGATTATGCACTTACTAAGGAATCAATTACTATGTTATTGAACCTAACAAGTTACAAGTAACCCATTAGCTTTAAAATATCTCTAGTTACCAATAATTGGGGATAAGAGTAGAAACTACAACTCAACAAGTGCAAAAGATTGTCTTTACATTGTAGTATAGATTAACCAAGGAATAGGAAAGCATAAAGTAGTCACCATACTTGTAGCCAAAGATATGTCTTCAAAAATATTTTTCCAAGCACCACTATTGCTAATATTGGTACTAATGTGATAATATTTTGTTTTACTTGGGCTACGGCTGCACATGTAAATATAGTAGACATTATGCAAAATTTATTAGCACAAAAAAGGCAATTCTATTTTTTTGAAATTCAATGTATGAATGTAATGTTTTACAGTGTCATGCAAATATTAATAGAACTAAACCTAGCATAATCTTGCAACGAAATGCTCAATAGATACCACAGGAACAAACTAGTATGATCTCTTTCAACCGAAGATATGGAATCAACAATTTTTAGCCAAAGGGTGGAGCTATAGGATGATTTTGATTTAGGATAGAGGATCTAGCAACTCAAAAGGATATGACACCAAGTGAAGATTTTGACTTGATTGACTTTTAGAATTTTTGGATTAAGGATGATGGGTTAAACTAAATGAGGTTGCCTAAAGGGGTGACATAAATGCGCCTAAAGGATGATCTAAGATGCAATGATACTGAGACAATCTTGTGGGAATCAAAAGGATGTTTGTGCGATGAGCCAACTAGTCTTCTCTCTCAAAGTTAACAAAGGCACAATTGATCTGAAAACGGACTCCAAATTGCAAGATTTTGGCATTGTAGGTCACTTTATCAAGTTTCTCTTGGTATTTGGTCTTTTCTTGGATTGCGGTCAGAAAAGGTTGATGATTTTTAAGCTTTTGTTATGTGGCTTTCTTCTTCTTGTGCACATGAGCGACTAGTAGTTTTATCTTCTTTTGTTTCACTGAATCAGTCATGTGTCCAAGTTTCTTCGATCTCTGAAGGTGATAATGTGCACAAGTTTGGAATCTTGCCAAGCTAGGTAGTGACTGTGGTAAGTGTACCTTGGCTTGTGTTTTGAGTGACTTTGGAACTTTTGGGAAATGTGAACCAACAATCCCACAAGAGACAAAGCAATCTTGTGGGAAAAACATGTTTAGTTTTTTTATCTCTTTGACAAAGGACTTGTGACTCTGAGTGTGTATGTTTGTAATAAATGTTTTCACTAGATCTGCAACATTGAAGACACGCACAAGCACTTCTACCCTATGGAATTGGCTTAACTTGAAACCTTTTCTCACAGGCTCAAGAACACACCCAAGAGCTAATCTGAATGTAGCCACTGCCGACCACACAATAGATCAACAATGTTCTATTAGCCAACTCCAAATGCTCAAGGATGGCACGATATGGTGAGTGTCTTGGGGAGGTTACTAGCCTCCTTGCACAAATATTATCAAGCCTTTGGGAGTAGATCAGGTGGGCCTCTAAATTTAATGACGTCTAGCAACATCTGTGGCATCCTCTCAATCGGTTTGTACGCATGTGACTCACATAAGAGCCTAGTTGACCATGTCAAAATCATATGGATATTCTCCTACCTCAAACTACCATAAACACACATCATCCAAGATTGAGAGGATAAGGCGAGAGTTTTCTCAACACCTTGTTTAGTTACTGATTGGAGAATTACCAGTTTGAGGTAGTTCTCTAAAGGGGAAGCGCTTACCTCTAGACAGGTCTTACTAGAAGAAAAACCAATTGAGTTTGATCTTTCTCTTCACCCAAATTCTACGAAGCCGAGGGGAGAGGATAAAGATACAAACTAATTATTTTCACATCGCTTATTTATCAAGGATTTGCAATGAAGTAAAAATCTCTAAGGAAGTGTTGAAAAACACTCCTTCAAACACACCAAAAAGAATCCATTTCCAAATTGAACCTAATTAGGCTAAGTGTTCTCTATCCTAGAACATCAAACACTCATGTTTAGCATGCAAAATTCTTTGGAAAGCAAATGACAATGCTTGGAAGGAAAGTTTGATTTTGCAAAAACTGGTGTTACTTCCCCTTAGCATTCAAGATTGAGTGATTTTGTTTTAAGTCCAAGTTCAAGTGTTTATTGCATTGTTCATTAACCTTTAGGCATTCACGAGTTTGTTTTAGTTCTTTTTAAAAGCTCAAATTCAAAGTTTGAAGATTGATTGTCAATTTTAGTCTTTGTTCATTTTAAACCCAAATCAAAAAAGTGAGGTGTTGTGTATGCATTCAATGTTCTTTTAAGTGAACCAAAAGACAATGTGTAGATTCTATTTTAAAAGAATAATTTGTGATCCTGTCAAGTGTACCTACAATCCCACGAACAATGAAAACAATGATCTTGTGATCCCGCGAGTCTGTCAAAACCAAAACACAATAACTAGCAGAATTAATAAATGCAATACCTATCGCTACAATCTCTCCTAGTCAACACACGATCCTACGAAACCAGACAACAAATCTTAGGACAGAGGTTTCAAGGTTTCTGACTATGTTTTGAATGTCTTAAGGATTACATAAATTATGTTCTTAATCCTGCAAGGTCAAAGTGTGTTCCCACGAGGTCAAGTAGTGATCCCACTGACTGTCAAAAAAGAAAAGAAAAAGACAGAGAAAGAAATCAAGACAGAGAGGGTTTATTTTGCAGGCGATCCCGCGGGTTTATCCCTTGATCCCGCCAACTATGCCCATGATCCCCTTGGCGCTTATTTTTGACAGTTGTGCAAAATATGAAAGCAGGAATGATGGCACCAATACCTACACTTAAACTTCCTAACCTACAAAAACTAGCAAACAACTTGCAACACACTTAAACAACAAAAAAACATTAGTTGTTTGGTTAGTTTTTGCAAAGAAAAATAGAAGAAGTTTGAGGAGAATGACCCTTGAAGTGGGTCCCACTGGGCGTGCCAAAATGTATGTAATAAAATGTGAGTTACAAAAGAGAATGCATACCTTCACAAACTCAAGAAGCTCCCAAAGTAGTTTAGATTTGTCCAAATGAGGATGTGTGCTCAAATGTTTGCTCAAGCATCAATAGTTTTGGAGGGATTTTAGCATTATGAGGTTATGGTTGAGGATTTTGTTCTTTAAAATGACATGATAACTTTTCTTTGATGGTGGATGAAAATGAAGGAGAAGAGAGCTTTATTTATAAGCATGGGGGGTTGAATGAATGGTCAAGATGCAAATATGAGGAAGGGTGGAGATGCATTTGAGAGAGAGCACATGGATTGTTCTTTCTCAAATACCTCTCATTGTAAAAAGTGCCACAAGGAGAGAGAGAGAGAGAGAGAGAGAGAGAGAGAGATTTGGAAGAATGGAGGAATGTGACCATTTTGGGAGATGTGAGATGGGACAAAGGTGTAAGAAATGGGTGGAGTGTGTAAGAGGAATGCAAGAACATTTAAGGTTTTCATGAGATTTGGAAGTTGGGGGATGTTACATGATGGTTGACTTGGGTTGGGTTAGGATTTCTTAATTCATAGAGTATGGTTGTGCAAATGTTTAGTGCGTGATTAGGCTTGGATTAGAGGGCAAGTGGGAGAATTAGGAGGATGTTATGAGAGGAGAGAGAATGAGTGGAGGGTTGGATTAGCAATCATGTGGCATTAGCCAATTAAGAAGGTTTAGTATGTGTGAATGGGTTGGGTTGAGTTAGAACTCAATGTTAGGTGGTTGGAGGTTTGGTTAGATGAGGATTAAAGTTAAGAGTCATGAGCTCAAATTGAATTAAATGCATTAATTAGTTAAGTGGAAGGAAAAGGGATTTGTGAATTAATTTTCTTTTTTTATTTGATAAAAGGTCAAGGCCAAATTTATTAATTATACAATAAAGTTACATAACATTTCGTTCAGTGCAGGCACTGATAGGAAAGAACAGAATTAAGAAAACCTCCAGTCTCGCCTGGGACTTGTTCAGTCTAGATATATGATAGTCCTAATATATGATGCTCTTGGATCTTTACATAGCACAATTTTATGGGCCATCGCACTTACATAGCACAATTTTATGGGCCATCGCACTTACATTCAATCCTATATTTGTTACAAAAAGCTAATTTGAGCTATCCAGGCATTCCCAGATTTACAAATAGGGTTCAAATTAGATTGCTCTAGAACTACTCTTACTTCTATCTACTACCAAACTGAATAAGGTTGTAATTGCACTAATAATCCCATTCAAATGAAGTCAGTCCATCTACCTCAAAAAAAGTCGTATCCATTCTAAACAGTCCCGTTGGAATTAGGAAGAGGCCCGAGTGCCCCTTGTCTAAACTTCCAAATAGGGCTCAAATTAGATTGCTCTAGAACTACTCTTACTTCTATCTACTACCAAACTGAATAAGGTTGTAATTGCACTAATAATCCCATTCAAATGAAGTCAATCCATCTACCTCGAAAAAAGTCGTATCCATTCTAAACAGGCCCGTTGGAATTAGGAAGACAATCCAACAACTAAATACTTCTACAAAAAGAGTTAGTACAACCAAAAACAATTATATAAATTCTCCTCTTGGTTAGCATAGAAAGCCAGATTAAACTAGCCAGACTGATTTAATAATATATAAATTTCATAACCTTAGTAACAGCAACTCGTTGTTTCCATCATCTGCAAAACTTGTAAGATTTCAAACAAATATTTGCCCAAAAATACTAGAGTCTGAAAGTGGAAATGTGATGCTACTCAGAGAAAGTAAATATCATCAGAAAAACTACCAAGCATCCATCTATCTATTTTAAAGATAACTATTAAAGAGCATGTTCCTCCTTAAATGTGTGTGTGTGTGTATAATTTACATGTATATATATCAGTATTTATAAATATATATAGATATACATATTAAAACACTGACGACAATTACACCGAAGTATAATTCAAGGGGAAATTACCGTCTTTAGAACCAACTACCCTCAATCTTCTATCCTCTATAAAAATTTCTTATCCTTTCATCTGCAGTTATGATCCATATCATTACCTTTAAAAGTTAATCTAATTACGAAGGAAAGGAGAACAAAGAGCCATTCACTTAATACTTTCTTTTATCAAAACAAAGATCATTCTACCAGCAAAGAAGAAAAGTAATGATACTGGGGGAAGAGATTGCCCATGGGAGCCGAATCGGCCGCAATTATAAATTTATAAATGTGAATATGTATACCCTATATATGTGTGTGTGTGTGTGTGTGTCTACATATTCTATATTTATATGTATATGCAGTTGAATAAACAAAATTTGAATAAATAGATAAGAAGGGAGCTTATGACTGGAAGATAACCAATTAAACACGTAAGCATAATACATAAGTGTTAAGAGGAAGAAAGGAAAGGCTGCTCGAAAGAACTTAACATCAACTGCTCATTCACATTGAATCTTTCCTTCCCTATTTACAAATAAATTAGCCTAAATCTACTATGTATTAAGCATAATACATCCACAAAGAGGCCCGAGCGCACCTTGTCTAAACTTCTCCTAGTTAATGCAATGGTTTTTGAAGCCATTTTCTAAAATCTGCCAGAAGCAAATTGTTCTGATATAGGGTTTACCGGCCTATATACTGAAGAAAAGGAAGTCAAATTACCATGAAATTTAGGAGACCCACAATTTGAGGACCCAGTAATCTTTGTCCAAGAAATTACTATTTAAATAAACCAAATGGTTGATGAAACCTCATTTTACATCGAAATCATCCTTCATAACTAGAGGAAAATTGAGCTTTAATTGATAGTAAACAATACTTTAAATATATACCATAATATACATATATATGTATATATATTCATAAATATACATATATATACAGACTCATGTATATATATATGTATATGTATCAATATATATCCTAATATATGTATATCAAAAATATTTCAACATACATTCAAATAAACTAATCTATTAAACATATTTCCCAAATTCAACATGTCGCATAGTAATCCTCCATTCTTCTAGCAGAGGAATGCTAAAGCCTTATAAATAACAGTATCAAATTATTCTTTCACAAGAGCTTTAAAGTATAAAATCTGCATTTTAGTGCTATATTAAAAATCATCAAGTCTAGAGACAGAGTATTTCATCTATACTATGATATACCACAGGTATTGAAAATCCCTCAGTGCCTACCTACAAAACACCTTTGTAAGAGTAATTGGAATACGCTTGTGAAACTATATTAGTCTTTTAGCCTTTTCTATCAAGTCCTTTAGTAAGCTAGTAAATTTATAAGGCCTGAGCCCTTCTATGTTTTATACAAAATTTTAAATCTATAATCGCCTAACCAGAGAAAACAAAATTTCTATATGACCAGTTAAGGCCTACTCATTCATCATTCATGTATAGCTCCTTAAGGTCTTCCAAATCTCTTGCCAGGTTGGGGTCACCTTCGAGGCCCTCCTCCGCCATGTAGATGTCAGCTAGTCCCTACGCCTTGGCTTATGAACTTCATAGACATTCAACAAGAATTCCAAGTTCCTTTGATAAACATGTCTATCTACCAAAAAACCATCCAAATTTTTAGAGTAGAGGATTGAGTAAGTAGTAACCCGTCGGTTTTTGATCATCCATATATCATAGTTACTCGGTCTCGAGATCATGAGATCATTCCTAATATTAACCATTACCCTGTCCAAATCTAGCGGAATATCCTTATTATAGATACTTTGACAAAGTTTTTCTACCAAAGATCGATCATTGAAGATATGCATTGCAATGGCAATCAACATTGCAGGAATGTCCGGGTTTTCCCTATACCTGTCCTGACATTAGACAAACTGGTCACCCAAGCTCCTAAGAATTGCTCTCCAAATGACATTTTTTTTACCTCCACAATTTTCCTAATCTTGTCCATTGTTATGGCTGTGTCAAAGGCCATTTGCCTATTGTCACTTTGTATCTTAATCAGTGTCTCCATCCTCAGAACTCCCTGCAACTCGCTACATAATCAAAACTGAGAAATAATGGATAAAGGTTTCTTAGATATATTAGAAACAACTCATTCCCCGATTTATGAGTCATCATAATTAGCAATTAATGAAAGTCCTCGCCAGCTATAAAAATTCCTAATTGAGAAGACATTTCAAGCTTTCCAATCATAGATTGCCATGAGGCACTGTAAAAGATGTTTGCTTAAGAAATAAAGAGGTCGCCAACTTTTCGACAATCACCTCACCCCTATATTTAAGCTAGATACTCATATCTCTTAGGTCATATATCCACCTTGTTAATATTAATTGATCTACCCTATCAAATAATGATTATGTGGACTTGAAGCTTAACAAAGAAGCTCAATTGGAAATGTTATATAAGGGAACCCTTACTTAGATTATTTTGAATGAATGTTTAAATTTATATATTTTATATAAGTATGCCTTGAATAGATCCTAATCCTACTGACAAGGGATAAACGATAAACCTAAGGATTTACTGCAAAGAAGGGGAGCATAAGTGATGCTAAGATAATATTTTGATGATTAGACTTCAGATAATCAACCGCCAACGGAGGGACTACGCAAGGATTAAAAGAGCCAAAGTAGTTCAAGCTAAGGGACAACTCTAATTTATATGGGAGAGAGTTTCATATAACTAAATATTTTCCTAAGTCTTAGGATACTTGGAGAAGATTAGGCTTACAACCGTATGGACATCTTTGAGGCTTGAGAGAAGATTTGAGAAACAAAGGATTCACAATCGTAGACTACGAACACAGTTGGGCTAACAACTTAACACTACTAAGAGGAAGTCTAATTCACCGAGAGGAAATTAATTTATACCTTGATATATCATATCGATCTTTTGTCGTTAAAGCTATGCTTTAAAGTCTTCAAGTCATTAAAGATCTAAGAATAGGTTTAAGAATTCAATCAAAAAATAAGATAATTTTCCTATCTTGTTGACTGTTTCTAAGGATAAGTTTAGATGAATCCAACCAATCAATCTACTAGGATCTCTGAACCAACTTTGGCAAGATACCTAACTATACTGAGCCCTACAAGTTTTAAAGAGCTATCTCCTAATCAATTCTGGATGTAAAATAGATATTTATGCACAAGTTAAGTCTGATAAGATGTCTTCAAGAGGTCTAAACAATATTCACTACAAAGGAGAACCGTAGACCACTAAGAGGGTAGGATATCTACATCAAATAGTATAAGGATCAATTACTATCCTAAAAGACACCCATCACTAAGAAAGAAAAAGAAATAAGGGGAACTCTAACCTAGAACTACTCTACCTGCCATCCCATATCCCCAGATCAAACTGAGACTAAGAGACCATAGGCTGTTAGGAGGTCTCCATATTCAACATATGCCAATTTTGGAACCATCTACCCCCAAACTAGCCAAGTTATCAACTATGGCATTCCCCTCTCGAAAGATATGATTAATAGTGAAATGTTTAAAGGAGGAAAGAGTGTCCACTATCTGGTTGACCATACTATCAAGCTACCAATTTAAGGTCTTCCCCTTTCTAATTGCATTTACTACTAATAATGAATCTCCTTCTATCTGTATCTTTTCTAACCCCAACTTACGACAGACTTTGAGGCCTTCCAATAATGTTGTGAATTCTGCTACATTATTAGTACAATTTCCTAAAGGACTAGCTAATTGGTATTAAAGTTTCTTATCCCAATTATGAATACATCACCCTATACCTACAACTCTAGGGTTGCCTCTAGAGGCCTCGTCAAAGTTCAGCTTGTGCCATCCAATTATTGGGGATCTCCAGACACATTCCTTTCTCATAGGGATAGACTCATCTTTCTTGAAATCCCTCACGAGGAATTTTAAGTCCTTCCCATCTATTTATAATCTTATCATCCCAAGGTATGAACCTTGCTTCTTTCAATTGAAGGTTACTATTTTTAACATTCTCTACAATAGAAGCCTCTAATTTATTTGAGAACTGGTCAAAACTCATTCATGTTTCCTTGAAAATTATTCTGTTGTGTTCCTTCCAAATTTTCTAAATAATAAGGGAAGGGGCCACCATCCAAATATTCACATAAAGATTAGCTCCTTTGTTCCTAGGCCAAGACTCAAATAGCTTCCTAGCAGTATGAGGGAGTGTTGATTTCCAATTAAGTTTCATCATCAACTAGACCCAACATCTATAAGAGAATTCACAGTTTAGAAAAATATGATCTACAGTTTCTTCCATTTTTTTACATAAAACACATCTGGATGGGCCATGAAACCCCATCTTCATAAATCTTTCCGTTGTTAGGATATTATGTTGCAAAGCCGTCCAAGCAAATAGGCCTGCCTTAGGCAGGAACTCCTTGTTCCAACATTAATCTAATGGGAGCTCTGATCTGGAGAAATTATGGGTTTTATAGACTATTGCATACTCTTCTTTTGTGTTATACTCCCTTGATTTTGAGCTTGTCCAAACTATCCTATCCTCCTTCATATTTGGGGAGATCATTCTCTCCACTAGGATTTCCAATAGTTGAGATTTAAGGAGAGATGGGATCGCCAAGTCCTCGTCTATTTTCCAATTCCATCCTAGAGATGGATTACCATCCTAAATGTTCATGTAATCCCTAACATAAATTCCCATTCTATTCTTAATAAGTTCAATGGCATTTTGGTCCTCTATTAGGTTTTGAAGGATAGGATATCCTCCCCATAAATCTTCCCAAAACAACGCCTTCCTCCCTTCCCCTATGTTTCAAGAGACCAAATTACTAATTAAAGGCCTACATTCCAAAATAAAATTTAAAAATTTGGAACCTTTTGAAGGGTTCTTGATACAAAGAATGCTCAAAGGATCATTTTCATTCAAATATTTGTTTCTAATCATTATCACCCATCTTGTTTTAGGTTCTTTAATCATATTCCATATCATTTTGGCCCCCAACACAAGGTTTTGATCTTTAAGGATTTTGAGATTGATCCCCCCATCTTGTTTAGCCCTACAAATCTTGTTCCAAACGGTTAATGCTACCTTATTCTTGTCAGAAATTCCTTGCCAAAAAAACCTTCTTAACAACTGAGTCAATTTCTTATGAGTCTTCGATGGCAATTTACAACAGGACATCCGAAAAATAGCAATTGAGGACAGGACCAACCTCAACATTGTCACCCTACCTACTGAGGAAAGACATTTCCCTTTCCAAGAGGCAATTTTATTTTCCACTTTAGAGATTACGTCTTTCCATAACATTGGTTGCTTACTACCTTTATCCAAGGGTTGACCTAAGTATTTACTAGGAAAGGATCCTTCCTAAAACTCTAGTATATTCAAGATCTCTTCTTTTAGATCCTCTGACGTATTAAGGAAAAAGACTTTTGATTTCTCACTACTAATTGTTGCCCAAAGGCATCTGAGTAGTCCTTAAGGATTCTCTTAATGGAACTAGCCTCTAATGGGTCAGCTTTCCCATAGAGCATTGTGTCATCTACAAATTGTTGATGAGTGGTGGAATCAATATTTCTAGAAACTCTTAAACCCAAAATTTTATTTTCTAACCTTGCCTTACCCAATGATCTACCTAAATATTCTACCATAATAATGAACAAAAAGGGGGACAAGGGGTCCCCTTTCTTAAGCCCACAAGATATATCGAAGAAACCTTCTGAAGAGCCATTCATTAATACCGAAACTTTTGGGGTAGATATACATTCATATCCACTACTTGGAGGAGCCAAAACCCTCCAAGCATTTACATAGAAATATTCAATCTACTCTATCATAAGCCTTTTTAATATCTAACTCGATTAACATACTCGGAGTCTTTTTGTATTGCGTCGAATGGATTTCCTCATGGGCTATTATAACACCATCCATAATTGATCTACCTAGCATAAAACCAGTTTGTTCCTCAGAGATAATATCAGGGAGTGTAATTTTTAATCTATTTGCTAAGGTTTTTCTGAACAATTTGTAAATAGTGTTGCATAAAGAGATTGGTCTAAACTTGTCCAAACTTTCTATATTCTCTACTTTGGGGATTAAAGCTGAAAAGGTGTTATTCAATTCCTTTAATAATCATCCCAAATTCTTAATACTTTCTAAAACTTCCACTAATAGATAAATATATTTATTTAAATTAATAGATAAAGGGGATTTAATTAATTATCAGACTATGTGTTGTCATTTAGATAATTAATTGGACTATAGTTAATTAATTAAATTAATTAACTAAGGGGTGACATAAATTAAATAAATATTTAATATTTATTCGATTAATGTCCTAGAAGAGAACTAAATAGGATTACTTAATTATGTAATCAAATTTAGGTGTAACAAAAATAATAACAAAATCCTAGAGCTTACTAAAGATTTCAATTCAACTAGTTGAAGACACCTTGCTAGAGAAAATGTCTCAACCACTAATATCATACTCAGAAGGCTATTGCAAGATCACAAGTAGTCACCTGAAAAGAGAAAGAACATACATCAAAGATAAGATAAAACTTCATGATCCAATCAAATAATGAAGTGTTATGCTATGGAACCATGTAGGATAGATCAAGATAACCATGGATGACACAAGCTAGACAATTATGTTATATAAGTGATCCATGAGAGATAGACAAAAAAGGGAGAAAATGGGGAAATTGTCTAGCAAATGCTAGTTCCGCCCATCAAAGAGAGTGAGGAGGAGGATCTGTTAATCCTAATCGGTTACTGGGGGGTTGAATTAGTAATTTCAATTTCTTTTGCTTCTATTTAAACAAATATTCCTACTTATTTAAAAATTAAAGAATATAACAACATTCATAGACTGAAATTGAAATACACGAGTCAACACATCATATGTACGCGAAAACCCTCGCTTACAAGGAAAAAACCACTGTCGGACAGAACCCACAACTTCACTATTGAAGTAATAAAGATGTCTTGTTAGCTGGTGAGAGTGCTGCTCGGTTAAGGGATTTGGTAGAAGACCTGTTAGGATCTTGAACCTATTAGGAATTGCCTTGTGAGAGGACTTAGAACACCAATAAAGTTGTTAACCGGTAAAGGGATTTGTTAGGATCATTGCAAATGTAATAATACTATTTCATTGTATGTGTTTTTCAAATGCAACAATCTCTTGCATTTATATTGAGAATGAGCCAAGAAGAGACATGTCCCTTCATGGAACATGTCTATTCATTATTATGTAATTAATATAATGACATAACATATATATATTTAAAATTGTCATTATATTAATTACATAATAATGAATAGACATGTCCCTTCATGGAACATGTCTATTCATTATTATGTAATTAATATAATGACAATTTACTATATTAATTTCTCTAATATTTACATAATAATAATAATAGTAATAATATTTATTTTATCAATTTAACTATTTAGTTATTATGAGAATAATTATAATCTAACTTTATATATACATATATATCAATGTATATAGTAATATCAATAATTTTATATATATATATATATATATATATATATATATATATATATATATATATAGTCAATATTATTTATCTTAGCAATGCTACAAACATCAACACTCACTCTTACCTAGGGAGGATAAATCAATCCAATGTCAACACTTATGACACTTGACAACATCAATCATATGATGTAAGCAATAAATGTATCATCTTCATGATGTAATCAATAGAAACATAGTCTCAATATGTGGATTGCCTCCATCGGCGATTCTATCCACAAGCTCACGAGCTTTAGTGTGGATTGCCTCTATCAATGACTCTATCCACAAGTTCATGGGTGTATTGCCTCAATCTGTGATTCTATCCACAAGCTCTCGTGTGGATTGCCTTCATCGGTGATTCTATCCACAAACTCACGAGCTTTAGTGTGGATTGCCTCTATCAGCGATTCTATCCACAGGTTCCCAGGTGGATTGCCTCAATCGATGATTCTATCCACAAGCTCTCATGTGGATTGCCTCCATCGGCGATTCTATCCACAAACTCACAAGCTTTAGTGTGGATTGCCTCTATCGGCGATTATATCCACAAGTTCTCGAGTGGATTGCCTCAATCGGTGATTCTATCCACAAGCTCTCATGTGGATTGCCTCCATCGACGATTCTATCCACAAACTCATTAGCTTTAGTGTGGATTGCCTCTATCAGTGATTCTATCCACAAGTTCCTGGGTGGATTGTCTCAATCGATGATTCTATCCACAAGCTCTCGTGTGGATTGCCTTCATCGACGATTCTATCCACAAACTCACGAGCTTTAGTGTGGATTGCCTCTATCGGCGATTCTATCCACAAGCTCTCAAGATTTAATATGGATTGTCTCAATCAGTGATTCTATCCACAAGTTCTATCTATTATGATATGTTTCAGCCATCACAAGATGTCTATAACAATAGAAGATCAAGTTATTGTAAGATCGTCACCTTCCAAAAACTTTTCCAAATACAAGTGATAATAATTTGTAAGCTGTCACTTCCTCATGATTTACATAGGGGGCAGGCCCATTAAAAACATTCATGATTCATTAGTATAATAATCAATTATATCAATTTTACCTCATAAATGTTTCACCTTCAATAGTGAACTCCCTCTCAATCAATATGATCAAGATTGTCACAAGTTGACTTAACCATCTAATCCCTCTAAAGCTCAAGTTTATCAACTTATTGACCTCTTTTGAAATATCAAACTCCCTTTGCATCTAGTCTCAATTGCCAATTTATTTGCAAGCATCAAGTTCTGTCTCCCTTGAATGTAATTATCTTGTACTTCTGTCCTGAACGTATGCCAGAGAGAGATTAAAAATAGCTCACTAAACTATCTCGACCGTAAATACCAACGATAGAAGCATACAATATTTTACTAACCAATAGTATAGCATGAATTAAAAACTCAAAAATTATGTGCATTAATAAAACATGAAATACTTATCTTTTATAAATTTCAAGTATTTCATTGTGAAGGTGAACCCATATAGAAAATATCATGCAAATTCATAGAATGATGTTGTCATTCTTGAACATTACTATAATTACTCACATGAATTTTCTTGAAAATCCAAGGATCTTCCTTCAAGTGGTTAGGCTTTTAAAGAAGGAACCTCGCTCTTTTACAGATTTTATTTTGCATAGACCCATACACAATCGCTCATAACTTTTGAATCTGACATTTTCTCTTCAATTGCTCCAGTGAGATTCTTTTAAATTTGTTTATCACCAACATATCCAAAATTCAGCAAAATCCAACAGTGCATTTGTGATATATGGTCCTCGTACTGAGACTGTATTTTCTATGACAATCACACATTCACCATCAACAAACTACTCTCTTACATTTGCAACTTGGCTCTGATACCATATTAAGGTTTTAGGATCATTGCAAATGCAATAATACTATCTCATTGTATGTGTTTTTCAAATGCAACAATCTCTTACATTTATATTGAGAATGAGCCAAGAAGAGACATGTCTATTCATTTTTATGTAATATAAATATATATATATATATATATATATATATATATATATATATATATATATATAATTAATTTACATAATAATAATAATATTATATTAATTTCTCTAATATTTACATAATAATAATATTTATTTTATCAATTTAACTATTTAGTTATTATGAGAATAATTATAATCTAATTTTATATATTCATATATATCAATGTATATAGTAATATCAATTATTATATATATTGATAAATATGTATATATATAATAAATCATTTCTCATAATAATCATATAGTCAATATTATTTATTTGAGCGATGCTACAAACATCAATAGGATTTATACAAAGAACTTGTAAGGGTTCACCCTGATTAAGGGATTTAAATATGCTTCACAATTTAAAGCAATGATCTTATGATGACACTTTTTGTCTAATCAGATCATACCGGTTACCTCTTGCTTTGCTTGGTTGTTGAACATTTTTCTGTCTTTCACCTTTCATGACTGTGACTCCTCTCAGAAGATTCTACTCTCATGCTCTACTTTGCTCTATGCTCTTGATATTCAACAACAATTCTGTTGTGTCTTATGACCTGTATTTATAAGAAATTGATCTTATTAAAAATGCATCTCACAGTTCTGTCAAGTTGTAAACTCTCCCATAAATCATGCATGCAAAACCCTTGATTAAAAAGCTTACAAGTTGATCTTGAGTTTACCTTGAAACACTCGTAGATAAAACAAAGTTAACTTCAGTTCCGCTAAAAAAAGCTAACTCCAATTTAACTAAAAGCACTTCACATAATCCAGTTCGGATTATCATGCACTTAACCAGTAAAGAGCTTGTACCCGGTTAGTCATATGTTCCCTGTGTGTTTCCCACGACCGGTTGGAAATACCTAGACCGGTATAAGCGTGACCGGTTAAAGTACATCGCTTCCTTGTTTAGTCTCCCAGTTCACAATTATGAGTACCGGTGTGATGTATCGGTGTTTCAGTGGGATTTATGTTTGCCTCTGACTTTACCAATGACAACTAAGTTATGTCAACAATCTTCCCCTTTGACATTGGTGGCAAAACATATCAATACATCACCTATAGACTTCCCCTATAGATCTCCTTGTCTACGTGTAGCCTATTCTGACACATATTGTTTGTTATCTCTTCCTTCTCAGTTCTTCCATCTACGTTGATCTTCTTTGTATCTGATCTTCTTCCCCTTTTTGCCTCCACAGGTCAAAGGGTTGTTACATATCACAACTGTAACTTATTGAAGATATCCTTATAAATTTTCTTCGCAGAGTCAAGGAATGGCTTCCATATACCTGTTACATGATCCAAGTTCTTCTTTGTTGCTTGTAGTGAGCCAATTATATTTTCCATGTCTTCCACTATCTTGTAATCAGGTTCCTTGATCAGTCTATCGGCATCAGTTGTCGTTGTCTACATTAGATCAAAAGTTGGTGCAAGGAACAACTGCAATCTAATAAGATCTTGAATTCTATTTATTGTTTCTTCGTATGCCTTCCTTAAGATGAGAGCAAGACTTGTCAACTCTTGGTTGTAATCAGTTGCAGAAGATTTCTTCACATCAAACTTAGATGATAGAACCTTTATCTCTTCTGTAGTCTTGGTTGTTCTCTCAGTTATATCTTTAACAAAGTCTTCAAAGTTTGAAGTCCTTGTTATCAATCTCCATGCATCCTGTATTTGTTGCAGTAACTCATCGGTGCTTGTAGATATAGTGATTTTCAGTTCTTCAACCTGTTTGTGAAGAATTTCTGTTATCTTCTTCTCATAATGATTAGTTACAATTGTCTTTGGGTCGGTGACATCTTCCCCAATTGCTTGTGCTAGAATCTCTAATTAATCAATTATAGGTTCATCCTCATCTATATCTGTATCTGGTACAAAATTTTACAAGATGTTTCTTACACTAGAGAGAACCATATCTTGGTTTCTCTTAGTAAGCTCTTTTAGTTGTCTCATTGACATTTTGTTTATGTCAACCACTGTTTCACTAAATTTACTTTTCCTTGCTTCAGAATCTGTTGAAAAAGTTAGTTTTCTCTTTAGTGAAGATGTGCTAGGAACATTTATCGGTTCCTCTTGTCTACTTTCTTGTGCAGATTGATCTTTTATAGGCTTCTCATGTTCTATGTTAATAGGCAACTCGTGTTCTTGATGTACTTCCCCTCCTGGTTGTACTTCTTCTTTCGAATGGACTTCCTCTTCAGGTGGTTTCTCTATTTGTTGCTCCTCAGCAACCTGTTGATTATTCAACACAATTTCTTCCTTATCTGTTCCTTTTTCAATAGTCACCTTTTCTGATGACTCTCACTATACTAGATCTTCTGGTTGAACTTGTTCTCCCACACTTACCTGTTCACTAGAAGTGAATTGTTCAAGTGGAACTTCCTTCTCACCGGTTGAAGATTGTTCACCAGTTGTGAACTGTACGAGCGGTACCAATACTCTTTCAGGCTCATCTTGTGAGATGCCTTGTGGACCTATTGATTGAAGAGTGTTTAAGTCATATTTTTTCCAAAAATCCAGTGAATCTTCAAACACATCTTTTTCAAATCCATTAATGATCTTTGCAACCCTGTTCTTTGTGTCCAAATTAAGTGACACTGCTTCCATCAGAAGTTTTATTGTCTCATCACTGAGACCTGGTCTCACTTGTGTCAAAGTTTCCCTTATAATCTTATTGTTTTGGGCTAAACCAGCTCTCCATTTAGTCATTAGCCTTTGATTCAATTCTGGTGGAAACAGATGCCCGTAGTCTCTTGGACTTCGATTGAAATCTAGAAAGGTTTCCAGCAAAACAACCTCTATTTTTTGCTTATCCTCTTCTACCAGAACACCGAACCATTTAGCCGCGTTTGACACTTCACCAAAATCCATAACTTCATCAACAATATTATCTACAGTCAAAGTTCATGCTTTACCTTCGACTAGGGAAACAAGTAGGGTTGGTGGGGTGAGATCACCACTCGTGTCTCCAATAATATCAACAATGACCGATTCTGTTGAAATCTTTGCCTTGACTAGTTTAATTGAAGTCTTTGCCTTGACCGGAGTCTCAACTCCCAGTATGCATTTTCCCTTTCCAGTGTCAATCACCGGTGGCTTTGTGGTCTTCTAGCATTTTTCTTCTGCTTCATGTTGTTGATGGAGAACATTCATCCATGTTGCAACTCCTTCATGCACTTTGTCCACTTCTCTAATCAGCACCTGACTAATTCTCTTTCTAATCTTGAAACTTTGTTTATAGAGATCTTCTTGATTGGTTGCTTCTTTCAGAGTAAGATGATTTTGAACTTCAAGTAGAGCTCTTATCCTCAGCTCTCTTTCTTTCTCTATCGAAGATTTTCATCTTCCTTCTATTATCTCTTGTAGATCATAAGGTATTACTTTGTGAAGTTTAGTGGGGGTATAATTGAATTTGTGAAGACAATAAACTATAGCTTCTTCCAATTTTCTCTTATCTTCTTCGTTACTAACTTCATATCTCCTTCCCATTGATCCCAACCTACCTGTCTCCTTTATTCCTTCAACCACTTCATCAATGGTTGGTTTCCTTGCTCTGGGTGCATCCTCTTCCACCGGTTTCCCAGTCTTTCTTTTTCTATTAAGAGTAGTTGTCTCTTCAGTTTTTGTTTCTTTTGGTTCTTCACCTTGTGCACTGGACGCCTGTTGGGTCCTTTTTCTTTGAACCTTGGGTTCTTCCACCACTGGTTTCTTCTTCTTAGGTGTAGGAGTCCTTTTTACATACACCTTTTTCGGTTCCTTCACTGATGTCTTTTTCTTCATATTTTCCTAAATCTCTTCATAGGTGCCAAACTGATATGCAAAGAGATCTAGGTCACTATCTTGTAGTGCAGCGGCATATGTCTTTGCAACCTTTGTAGAGATCTCATAACTGAGCTTTGATGCATACTTAGTCCTTGGCTCCACAGCCTGGATCATACAATGATTGGTGCTTACCAGAAAGCACACTTCATCCTTGTATTAATCAATAATGGTTGAGTGAATTCTTTCCTTGTTGTGCATTCTAAGGTGAAAGGCTTCAAAATAATCGGTCATAATCTTATTGAACCAATTTCCTAGGTTATTTACCAATTCCCCTATTTGAACAATAACCAATTTATTTTCTTTCCATATAACCTTCCCTATGCCTGGAAATAAATTTTGATAATAGAAAAACAAACATACCAGCAACATTCCAAATTTGAGAAATTCCGTCTTTACCAAACCGAGCTTCTTCAAGTTTTCAAAGATCTGCCATCTCGACATAGCGCATATATCATATTGTGCATTATCATGCATGATATTGTGCACGGTGTGTATGGCTCCTCACGATACACTATTTAGGTTGCTCGACTGATAGATTTTATAGCCGATAACCGTTGATGCAAACCGAATGCCCTCATCTTCGATTTTGTTTACAGTCATCAACTAACTATCAGACCTTGACTTCGTCAACCATGTGACTTCTGAATTGGCTATCATTCTTAGGGTAAGAGCTTCCCCTTTTTCATTATACCCAGTCACCCTTCGTAAATCTTCTTTGGTTATCGGTGTGACCGCGCCTTTTGCAAGCCACATTCCTGGTTCGTGAACCCTTCTCAAAGCCAGTCTGATCCAATCCGGTCGAAACATAGTTGGATATCTCACTCCATTTATCAATCTCGATGACTCAAGCTTCGCGTATTTAGATTGAAGCTTCCCATCTTCATAGAGTGAAAGGTATTCACTCTGGATGAACGTTTCACCCAGTTCTTTCTACTTGTTGTGAATGAACGTCGTTACGTCTTCAGTCATCAAAACTCCTTCAGGCACTGACGATAAAGCTCCCACCATATCGTTGTCTCGGTTTTGAACAGTCATAATATCATAAACTAGTGTATCAAGTTGGTTAGCACCGATTAGGTTAACCACAAAAGATGAAGATGCCATTGTATTAGATCAGTTTGCACAAAGTTATTTATAAGATTCACAAAATCCGCTAGGCAAAGAACGTAAATCAAAGCAAGAAAAGATTACTCAAGCTTAAGAAATCAATAATCATAGTTCGCAATGTAAAGTGAAATGAGTAATCAACCTTCCCTCTTATAGACTTAGGTCATAATGGTAACTTCTGTTAATAGTTACTGTATTAATTACCATTACCTAACCTTCCTTTAGACAACCCGTCCATAGACTTGTTACCTGTTCACATTTCCTCGGTTGCACTGTTAACACTTTCCTATCCGGTTTACATGTCAGACCGGTGACCACTTCCCGATTCCACTTTTTGACTGTGTGAGATCACAACTCACCAGTTCCACCCAGAACAATAGACTAGCTACATGTTCCCCTTAAGCCCTTAGGCTCAATTTGCTAAAGAGATATCACCATTAGCAGATGATGACCTTACCTTCGATTTCTCCTCAGTTGAACTCTTTGTCCCTTTTACTGACCAAGTCTTATTTGCTTCATTTTTTGTCTCTTTCCTCAAGTCATCCTTCTTGTTGGGGGACAAGTTCTTCTTGACCGATTTGGCTGGACCTTTCCTTTGTTAGTTGACTGATTCCTGCAATCTTTGGTCAGATGCCCAATCTTGTTACAATTATAACAAACCATTCTGATTCCTCTCCATGGATTAACCCTTCTTTCCATGTCCATGGGTGAGTGACATCTAGAGTTCCTATGGCCAGATGGCCCACAGGTAGCACAGTTGGATGTGCTTTGGTTACCATTCCTATTATGGAATACCGGTCTTGGTGGAGATTTGAATGTCATGGTTTTGGATATGCATTCTTTCGCTTTGTGTCCAAACTTGTTGCATGAATAGCAATAGCTCTTGAAGCTTCCCCTACTTCCACTGGACACACTGTTGAAGCGAGAACTACATTCAAAGGTCATGTGACCATACTTATAAAAATTGTTGCAGTAGATGTTAGAAGGTAATAGTTTTACCGGTGCATTTCTACAATCATTAGTTATATGACCTAGTTTGTCACAATGTTTGCAAAAGGGTTTGAAGGTCTTCTTACCTTTTTCTTATGTTGATTTCTTCTTTTCCATCTTGCTTTTCTTGACTTCAGAGGACTCACCGGTTTCTTTGTTGATTTGATCGATGTATCCAAATCCTGTGGAATCCTTCTCATTTCTTTGAGCCTTCAATTGCTCATCAAGCTTCTCTGAGCTTTCATTGTATCTTCTAAGTGTCTCATTTCTCTCTTTAAGAGTTTACATATGTTCTTTTAATTGATACAATTCAATAGCCAACCTTTTGCATGCATCATCTTTGTCATGCAAGTGCTTATGCATAATTACATTCTCTTGAGTTATACTCTGCACGTCTTCTTGAAGTTGTAATACAAAAACATCACTTTCTTTTATCGCATATTCCGCTAGTTTTTTTGCTCTTTTAGAGGTCACTAGTGCTTCTACGGTGTTGTTCCTTTCATCTTTGGCTTTTCTTTTGGCCTGTATTAGTTCAGTCATCCTCAAAGCATGACTTTCCTGCTCCCTTTTTAGATTGGAGATCTGATTGGTTAGATTTTGATTTTTCTCCATAAGTTCGAAGACTGATTTTCTACTTCATCAGATCCACTTTGCCCAGAGAGTTCCTCAATGGTTTCATTACTCTCATTCAGTTACAGAGCCAACTCCTTTCTCTTTTCAAGAGACCTCCTCAGTCTATTCTCAAAAGAGGCTATTATGTCATTGGCTTCCTCAAGCTATTTTTGATACCTGTAACAATCCATGATCTTTTACTCAAGCGGTTAAATTTTTTATCTTTGAGAACCCAAAGCTCTAATACCAATTGTTAATCCTAACCGGTTACTGAGAGGGGGGTGAATCGGTAATTTCAATTTCTTTTGCTTCCATCTAAATAGATATTCCTACTTATTTAAAAATTAAAGAATATAACAACATTCATAAACTAAAATTGAAATACACAAGTCAACACAGCATATGTATGTGGAAACCCTCGATTAGAAGGAAAAAACCACGGTAAGATAGAACCCACAACTTCACTAATGTAGTAATAAAGATGTCTTGTTAGAGGCTTAAAAAGCACTGGGGAGAGTGCTACCCGGTTAAGGGATTTGGTAAAACACCTGTTAGGATCTTGACCCTATTAAGAGTCGCCTTGTGAGAGGACTTAGAACACCAATAAAAATGTTATCCGGTAAAGGGATTTATACAAAAAATCTGTAAGGGTTCACCTTAATTAAGGAATTTAAATATGCTTCACAATTTAAACCAATGATCTTATGATGATATTTTTTGTCTAATCAGTTCATACTTGTTACCCTTTGCTCTACTTGGTTGTTGAACCTTTCTCTATCTTTCACCTCTCGTGTCTGTGACTCCTCTCAGAAGATTTTGCTCTCTTGCTCTACTTTGCTCTATGCTCTTGATATTCAACAACAATTATTTTGTTTCTTATGACCTATATTTATAAGAAATTGATCTTATTAAAAATACATTTCATAGTTTTGCCAAGTTGTAAACTCTCCCATAAATCATCCATGCAAAACTCTTGATTAAAAAGATTGCAAATTGATCTTGACTTTACCTTGAAACACTCGTAGATAAAATAAAGCTAATTTCAGTTCCATTGAAAAAAGCTAACTCCAGTTTAACTGAAAGTGCTCTGCATAATCCAGTTCAGATTATCGTGCACTTAACCGGTAAAGAGCTTGTACCCAGTTAGTCATTTGTCCCCTGTGTGTTTCCCATGACCGGTTAGAAATACCTAGACTGGTATAAGCGTGACCAATTGAAGTACATCGCTTCCTTGTTTAGTCTCCTGGTTCACAATTATGAGTACCAATGTAATTTACCGGTGTTCCGATAGGATTGATGTTTGCCTCTGACTTTACCAATGACAACTAAGTTATGTCAGAGTGATCGATCTAAGGATTTGAAAAGCGGCTAGTCACAAGAACAAGTGAAAAGAGGGAGTCATCTAAAGATCTAAAAGGTGGTCAGTCAAATGACCAAATGAAAAGAGAGAGTTGATGGTCTAGCAAATTGTATTATGCTAGTCAACCCATAATAAGGATGGGTTAGATGGTCTAGAAATTTGTGTTATGTTAGTCAAGCAATCCTAAAAATGCGAAGGAGAGTGAGCTGGCCCTATCAAGTTGTATTATGCTAGTGTACTCTATCTAAAAATGTGAAAACGATAGTGATCTGGCTCTAGAAAATTGTGTTATGCTAGTGCACTCTACCTTTCATGCTTAAAGTAAACAAAAAATATGAAATAAGGAGGTCGTGTATGCCCCTCCTTAAGATGGAGAAATAAGCATTGTTTTGACATCTTAAGGAAAGGAAAGAACTTTTAACACCAAGACATTATCCAAAAGCAACACCCAGTTCAAGCCAAATAGGTCACAATTCCTATGAGGTCAAGAAAGGGACAAATGCAAAGAGATACCTTGAATGGAGTGTAAAGGGATCCTTTCGAAGGATGTTGAAAAGAGATCACAAAGAAGAATGGAAGAATTGACACCTTCTGCATTGCTTAGGTAAAAAGATTCTTAAGAAAGGATGACACACTTTTAGTCTCCAATGTAAGGATCTAATTATCATGGAAACCCAATGGCGAACAATGAAAAAGGTTATGATCAAGGATGCATATCCCTAATCTAAACCAACATTTCTATGAAACATTAGATATTGTATAATAGACAAATAGCACTTAACCAAGGCAAAAGTGAATCCTTAAAGAGAATGAGAGAGATTGATATAGTACCCTTGCCCCCGAGTGTGGAGACAAGGATAAGGAGAAAGAAGACCTATTATGTTACTCAAAAAGAATGATCACACCATGCATTACAATGATCCCCCAAGGGATAGGCTAACAATGTTACATAGTGTGGAGCGACATAATAGGAACTTAGATGTTATTCAAAGAAATCAAGATTGAAAAATAACTCATTACCACATGATGTGTGAATAATGTCATTATCAATGAGTTGTTGAATTTTTAAATCTAAGGCCTGACATTCATTAGTAGAGTGGTCATGATATCAGTGATACATGGAAGATTCATAAGATTTTGACTATGCTTATTTTTCTGTTTAGGTCGAGTAATCACCTTAGCATGAAGAAGGTTAGGCAAAATGACTTCTTGATTAAAGTTAGATATAGAAGAAGTGTTATATAATAAAGGATAGGATGTGGACAAAGAAGTAAACTCAAAACCAAATTTGTCAATAGGTTTCTCACTATTCACAATGCGTTGTTGTGCACATCCTAGACCATATTTGGGATTGTGATTTGAATTGTTTTAAGAATCAAGTTGAATCAATGAAACACTAGGTCCCTTGAAGGATCATGTGTTGTCATTAGAAGGTTTTTATTCACCCCCAATCTAATGACCCCCAATCATCATCTAAAAGGTCACTTGTAGGAGGAGAAGTATCTTGGAGAATTAGGTTCAATTCCTAAACAATGTTTAGGTTTATCATCAACAAAAAGTGTGTACACCAAGTTTTCGTATATGAACTTTACTCTATGATGAAGGGTTGAAGGAGCAACATGCATGGCATGTAACCATGGCCGCCCAAAGGGAAGATTATAGTTAGGAGGATCGGGCATGACATTAATGGGTGTGGGTAAAATAACATCACCTACCTTAATAGGAAAAGTGATAACACCCAATGTTTTCTTATCAATATTATCAAAGCCACGAATAGGGATAGGATCAAGTTTAATAGTTGAAAGATCAACTTCGATATCATGCAACATGTCCATACTAAAAATATTGAGTCTCAAGCCATTATCAATTAAAGTTCTACGAATAATATTACCATTGATAAGGACACCAACCATGAGAGCATCATGTTGATCGTGGATTTATTTAGAAAGAAATTCATCTCGAGAAAACACAATTTGAGGTGTTTTGATAGTCGCATTCATGCATTCCAAGATGGAAGTGATATTGTCCTACCTAGGAAGGGGGGACAATCACATTTTGCAATGCTTGTTGTAACACTTCATGATAAGTAGATGAGGTTTGAAGAAGCTCGCAAAAATATATCTTCGCCAGGGTAGCACGTAGTTCTACTAAATCATACTCCTTTCCAAGATTTTAAGAAATACAAGGGGAAGAGTTAGCACTGATTGAGAAGGAGGAAGAGAAGAAGGAACAACTGAACTTATAGGTTGTCTATTGTTTCTCATGTTAGAAGTGTGAGCAACCGCATGATAGTTAGGTTGTTGAAAACCTTTCACCACAATGATTGGTTTGTTTTGAGGTTGGGGTTTATTTTGGTGAAGATGAACAACCATCTTAGGTTTTTCATTACTCAAAACATTGACAACATTGACTTGATCAAGCTCGTTAATGTTCATGGGTTCATCACTAGAAGGGAGAGCATCAAGGAAACTAGTAATGATATTATCCTCTTCTTGCAAGGTGAGTAAGACAACTTTTAGAATGGAGACTAGGGATTTCCATTAATGCATCTTTGAGAAGTGAATTATCATCGTCCCCAACCAAAGTATTGTTATAGATAAGGCTTATATTAGGAGAAGAGTTAACATCAATCCTCAACTCTTCTCCACAAAGAGGAAGATCATTGAGAGAAGTTAAAATCATCTTCTTTCTCTAATATGGCCTTATAAGGTGATATAAGAGAAGACAAAGAAACATCACATGTTCAAATTATTCAAAGGCCTAAAGGAGAGAGAGTTGCGTACATTATCTTCGACAACCTATTTGCACAAAGAGCTACGGAGATTGTGAAGGCAACTTGAAAATTTGGATATTTAATTTTTTTTATTCAAGTCTTTCATTATTAATTTGTAATTTTAATAATTAATCTTTTTGTAGTTTTTAATTGTAGGTGTCAAAGCTCGTAGAGTTCTTCGATTGGTAGAGGAGGATCAAACCCTAATGGGGTATCTTTATGAGGCCATGAATAGGATTCTACAAGTCTATCAAAAATTACAAAGGAGACAACCTCAAATTTGACCTCATATGAGAAAATATTGATAGTAGGTGAAACAATCAACTCCACAAACCCATTCATGCAACAAGGTCCTTCATCAACCCTCATTTTCGCTTCTCCTCATCCTAATTGAATCCCTACAAAGTGGTCATAACGAACCTCACTGCATCCTTTCAAAGAATGATACCCAAGCTTGATGTGAAACCTCATTATATCCAAATTGGGTAGGCACCGAACTACAAGGGGGAAGCTATTCTCTTCAAACTTGAC
This sequence comes from Chamaecyparis obtusa, assembly GCA_027943335.1. Lineage (NCBI taxonomy): Eukaryota > Viridiplantae > Streptophyta > Pinopsida > Cupressales > Cupressaceae > Chamaecyparis > Chamaecyparis obtusa. The sequence goes on from BSBK01000249.1 coordinate 407,761, forward strand.
CAAGAGAGGAAGAACTACTCAAAACTCAATTATAATATTTGAAATTTTGGAGTCTTTAGGATGCTTGAAAAGTAGATCAAAATTAAAATATGTTTTCACCTAGCTTTCTAGAATCTAACTCTTTTGCATGTGTTTGATGGGAAATTAGGGTGGAAATGCCCCAAATCTGCAAAAACTTGCCCTCCAAATATGCCAACCTTTTAGTTCGTCTAGTTGTTCGAGATCATCAACACAAAGAAAAGGCCTCGACACAAAAGAAAAAGAACAAGTTAGCTTAGAAACACCTCAATGACATTGTCTTTGTGCATAATGAAGGTAGAGGAAACACAAATTGGTCCACTTGATTTGGATGATCTAGAACCTTGAGCTTTCTTATACCCTGATAATGGTTCACATAGTGTGACCCGAAACATTGACTCAAAATTTAACACAATCAAGATCCAAAATAATATGATTAAGTCATTATGGATTGTGAAAACCTGCTAGCATATACCTTACAGTGATTGAACATCACAAGAGAATCTTCCAATGTTTACAAAGAATGAGATCAATGATTTGGAAAGGTTGACTATAAAAGGGAGCAAATTCAAACAATGATATTGAGGAAGAGGAGGTTGAGGATGATGAGTAGTTGCTAGTGCAATGGTAGCACCATCTACATCCAAAATAGTGATTGAATCATAACTAGTCGTGTCAGGCAAAGAGGCATGGCCACAACAGACTCCTAAGATTAGATCACCCACCCCTCCAATGTTTTACTAGAACTGTTGGGAAGGGGAAGAGATGATTTTAAAAGGCAAGCTATGGAGGGTGGGTGGATAGGCAAGCTATAGAGGTTGGATGGATTCAGACTGGATGACATTGAGGACGAGGAGGTTGAGGATGATGTCAGTGTCTACAATAACACCATCATCCAAGATGGAGCTCAAATCACAACCAATCATACCAAGCAAGGAGGTGCTATGGAGGGTGGATGAATTCAAACTTGGAGACATTGAGGATGAGGAGGTTGAGAATGGTGTCAGTGTCAGCAATTGCACCATTTACATCCAGGATAAAACTAAAATCACAAGCAATCGTATTGAACAGGAGGCATAACCAAAGTGCACTCCTAAGAGTAGACCCCTTGTAGTTTTTACTAGAGCCGCTAGAAAGGGGAAGAGGAAAATGTAGACTATTTTGATGTTGTATTTACTTAAAATTTTACAAAGACATTCGCTAATTTAATTTTCCTCAAATTATCAACCTAACAGCCATCAGCATTCCACATAAGGATGTCATTTTATACCCTATTTGCATTTAAATATATCTAGACTTAACTAGTTTATTTTGTTTACTCATTTGCTGAGTCATTAGATGCATCTCCTGATTGAATTCTGCTACAAAAGAAAAAAAGGGCATTTCCAATTAAATTTAAGCAACTAAGTTGTCATTTTTTTTTGTTGTTTCTGCGAAGTTTGCAGTGAATTTTTGCCAAGTTTTTTTGGGGGACCTTGGCAAGTAGCAGTTGAGTCCGAGATTTTCAACTATGTTTTAAGACTGTCAGACCTAACCACCACAAAGTAAAACCAAATTTGCTAGTATTCTAGAAAGAGAATTTGTTGATTCCAGCTTCATGTAACCACCCAGCCACCCTAAAACTATGATAATCCATCCACTTATAAATGAAAATAGCCCGCCATAAGAACATGTAGCATTGAAAAATAACACCAGAATTTACAAAGCCAAACCAATAGCTCCCAGCTCCTTCAAAATACAACCATGCTTCGTACCGCTGTTACTCGAGCCAGTCAAAAGCTGTTCCATATATATTTAAGAACGTATCACAAATGACACAAATCAAGATTATGATTCATGACAACAGCACAGTTTCAAAGCCCCAATCAAAAGCCACAAACCCTTTCTCCAAACTAGAAGCGATATTCTCAGTACCATTGTCTACACCAATTGAACACAAGCTGTTCATTATATAAACACAGTTGCTGGAAGCAACTACCAGTAGATTTTAACACAATAAAACTGGATATAAGGCGGTGGAAAACAGAGATAGTACGCACAAACTACTAAACGAGCGCACAAACTGGATTATTTTTTTCCCTTTACGATAATTGGAATTTTTATAGCTGCCTTTGATTGACACAATTTTTTCCCTACGCCAAGTTCTAAAAATCTTACCATTATGCCAACAATGATATCCTTTTTTCCATCAATAAATTCTAGGAGGGCGAACATGCCCAAAATGAAACTTATCTGAGAATGCTAGTAGTGCAAAAAGAAAGCAACATAGTAGTGCAACAAGCCTCCCACATGAAGCTACCCTGATCCACTTCAAAGTATCCAATATCTGCATTTACAGGAAAGCAATGAAATGACAAAATGAAGAGTAAGTAGTGAAAGCACATAAGTAGGGAGAAAAAACAATACCCTATTGACACTTCCACCTCCATAAAAGCACCAATTTCTTTAGGCCTTAACCTTATGAATCTCAAAGATGCAAAAGTTAGCAAATTTCAATTGCCTCCAGAATTATAAATCTAAGTCCCACAGTCAGAATTTCAAGCATCTATACAAAAACATAGAACTCGTCAATGAGTTACAGAAAATGAGATTCACAACACCTCTGGCTTGTCCTGATACCAAAAGTTGGCATGCACCATTTGTACCAGAACGAGATACTTCCTCAAGATCATGCAGATATATCCCCATTTATTTTTGTTACTTCAGAGTTTGTGCTGTGGGTAAAAGACGATACCAGCCAACCATTCCCTTTTGCCTGTTCAACATAAATTACAAACTTTTCCCTCGCATTGGGGATGTCCAAAGCCAGATCATCAAGGCCATCTGCAACTCTTGTGAAACCCTTCATCATTTGGTTGATTGTAACTAAACCTTCACTTGAACACTCCTGCAGCAAATTCAACAGTCTGTCATTCTTCTTCTCCATTGCCATAACCAAGGCTTTCTTCACAACCTCGTGGTGGAAAAATGGCATGTCCAGGTCTCGAATGCATTGACATGCTTCCCCAAGATCTCCTCCTGCTTCATATTCCTCTAGAAGCTTGTTGATTTTGTCCTTTGCATCTTCAACTGCCCAACCAGTGCCACCACCCCAACACCTAAGAATTCGTTCCCCAGCAAGGCGAGCAGATAGCAGAGAACGAGTCACACGAACAATTTCATACCCAATGGAACCTTCCTTTAGCCGGTTGCTTATTTCATCCAAATTCAGTGGAGCCAAAATATCATCTATAGCAGCTCTAGCCAGAAAAAGAGCTAGTTCATTTGACGCATGAGGTATGTCCAAAGCAGTGTCCTCAGCTGATTCTAGCAGTAAAATAAAACCACTAACAATATCATCAACAGGAAATACCTCTGTATAGAGAGCCGACAGCAAAACAGAAGCCATTTCCTTCTCTCTGTTCTTCCGGTCCATAGCTAATGTTATGAGCTTCTTCACAAAAAGTGCATTAAAATCAGGAGCAGCAAGATCCTCCAAACTCCTGACAACTTCGAATATGTCATCAGATAAAAAGTACTCTTGAATAATAGTTACTGCTCTCTCCTTAAAAAGCCTCACGTTATCCTCTTCAACAGCTCCATTTTGTTGACTGGGGGTGGCCCTAACAGATTCTGTACTGAGCCAACCCTCTTCTGTTGCCTTCAAAATTAACGACTGAAACATGTCCTTAGCATTAATTATGTCAAGTGATAGATCATCGACAGTATCTGCAAGCCTACCAAAACCCTTAGACATCTGACTAGATGATATCAAACCCTCCTCGGCAGCTTCTTTTAGAAGGTCCAAAATAAAAGATTCCACATTTCTTCTTTCCATAGCCAAAATCAAAGCCCGCTTAACGACTTCATGATGAAAGAAGGGTACATTCAAATCCCTTATACACCGACAAGCTTCAACCTTGTCTCCACTCTCAACGTACTCATTTAACAAGTCACTTATCTTCTTTTTCGTTTCCTCTACTGTGATATGGGTACTTCCACCCCATCGACGTTCAATTATTTCTGCATGAAGAGGTGCAGATAAATAGCTTTTTTCTGCCTTCTGAATTACTTCAACCCCTTTTGAATCATCAGGTAGAGATTTCAACATTTTTGTCAGAAAGGCAGGTGGAAGCATGTCATCGACTACTGCACGAGCAACAAATAATGCTAAAATATCTACTGCATCAGGGATATCCAAGGCCAAATCATCAGCCGAGTCCAGTAATTTGCTGAAACCCTTGCTAACCTGCTCAGGTTCAATCACATCTGCATATAGTGAGGACAAGAGGACTGCAGCCATCTCCTTTTCTCTGTCATGCCTATCCATGGCCATGGAAATTAGTTTTTTGACAAAATAATGATTATAGCTTGGACAGCCTAGTTCAGTGAGATCCGCAGCAGTTGCAGCCACATCATCAGTAGCAAAATATTCCTGTATAATAGATCCAACTTTGCCCTTGTATTCTTCAAGCGACTGGGATACAGTTGTTCCGACCAGTTGGTAAGGTTCCTGCAAGTTGAACATACATCATCTGTAAGATTGAAAATAATTCTAAATAGGCAATAACACCCTAGCTTGAAGCATTGCAATTAGTAGGAACAATAACATCAATGCTATGAATTCGTGGAAGCCAACATCAGATGTTTTTGATGTTATTATAAAAATTGCATACTTCATAATGGCAAGTCACCAACACACCCATCATGAACAAAATTGACACGAGTAATACTAAATCCAAGTTATTTCAACTTCAAAATTATACAATTTGAAACCAATGTTAAATGTTCAAAGCCATAGGCATATATATATGAGCAAAAATCTTTTAGGTAAAAGGACAAACCAAAAGATTAATATTATTTCAAAAATCAGAGTTCAATAGATAAAAGTTACAACAAAATCATATTTTCGAAAAACATAAGCTTAAATATCGTAGCACAGAAACATAAAGAGAATAGAATTAAGAGCTTAGCCCATTAATTGAGAAATATAGAATTTCTTATTTATGTTCATATCACTGATTACATCACATTGCAAAATGCATAACCATAGTTCATAAATAATAACCAGATACTAGTACTTTAAAATTATCAATTACAATCTATTTTTATGCAAAGTCAACCTTCAAAAGAAGTACAAAATTAGAAAAAAAAATAGATAGAGCCAATGACTCTTGCTGCTACGAAGAGAGCTACACTAGAGGGCTGCAGTTCCTAATGATGAAACTCCTGCATCAGAGCCTCTCCATGTTGTTCAACCAAATGATTATCAAGGTTGGCCTCCAATACAATATCAAAATCATGAAGATCTAGGACATCCTAGATCAAGCTAATATGGAGCCAATAACCTTGTTTTTCCAAAACTTAGTAAACAAAGTCAACCTATAAAATAGGTAGAAGGCCAATGACTCTTGCTGCCATGAATCTCAGAGGGCTACAGGGCTACAGGGCTACAGGTCCCATAGCCAAGGACACTAGAGGGCTACAGGTCCTCACAATGAAGCTCCTGAGTCAGAAACTCCCCATGTTGTTCAACCAGATCACTATCAAGGTTAGCCTCCATTACAAAATTAAAATCATCAAGATCTAGGACATCCTAAATCAAGCCAATAAAAACTAAATAAACAAAGTCAACCTACAAAATAAGTAAAAACTTACAAGGATTTGGATGGAGCCAATGACTCTTACTGCAATGAGGAAAGCTACACTAAAGGGCTACAGGTCCTGAAAATGAAGCTTCTGAGTCAGAGCCTAACCAAATCACTATCAAGGTTGGCCTCCATTATGATATTAAAATCATCAAGATCTAGGACATCCTAGATCAAGCTAATAAAAACTAAATAAATAATTTTTCGGAAAAAGAGGAACAAACAAAAAGATTTATTCCTATGTTGCCAGGTACTGCAGTTTTAGTCCGAGTATGTGTACTGGTAAAGTCCTGGTACTGGTGCAGTTTAGGTTCCTTCTTGGGTACGCCCAGAAGCCTCGGTGCCAGAGCCATACCCAATACTAATATCTAGATACAAAATTCCCTGGGAGTAAAATTTAATTGTATGCATCTGGGTCAGACAGACAGCTATTTTTCATCATGTCAGATGTGTGGGGTAACGTGGGGTAGTTCAACGTAAATGTTTTGCACTTTTCTGAATAAATTAAAGATCGGTCACCTTTTGTCACAGGTTGAAAGTATGTTATGTTTAAATTGAATTGCATCTGTATTAACATTTTTCAACTGCTTTGATAAATATTACAGATTCTTCACCATTGTTAAACCAGAGAAGGATAAGCAACTGTTGAAACAGTTTCTTATTTATTTCCACAGATTTTGCTATATCTTTTGATTAAAGACAGAAGCAAGGGGAATATGCGACAGAATTAACCAGCATCGAGTGGATTCTGAAACTGGTACCTCACATTTGCCATTGGGATAAATTTGTATTGTTCTCCCTTGTATTTGAGGACGGCAATGACATACCATAGCATATTTTTTAGGTGGATCAAAAATAGTTACAACATTGGACACATGCTAGAATGTATGGCAATGTTAATTTAGAAAGTCCTGTTCAGAAAAGTAGCTACCCAACTTGTGTACATATATTGAGCAGCTAGTAGATTATGAAAGAAACCATTTTGCTGTTGCTGCTGATACAGAAACCGACAAGGATAGATTTGCCAAAGTCATCAATCTTTTAATCAAGTGTTGTCCTTGCCAAATTTATTTCAGTCACATAGAGATACCATGAAGGTTCACACAGAAAGCAGAAATGGCAAAATGTTAAGAACTGATTAGAATCTTTCAGGCACCAGGGCTTTGTCCTTGTTGAAGGAGAAATCCATATGCTTTAGTTCTATTTCAATTATTGACAGCATAACTAGATCATTTTCTGATTCGATCACAACATTTTCAGTACCCCAAACAAGCTTCTTGGACTTGACGCACCAGATTGGTTACCCACAACCAATAAAAAGCTTACCAGAAAAGTGTTACTTATCTATCACCACTTCTAAATAAGGGCAGCAAGTGAAACCATACTGAAACCGTATTTTTTTTAAATGATAAAACTTAAAACTGATCAGCATTTATTTAATTTTTGCAAACTATGAATGAGGTTAAATATTCTATATATTGGCAATTATGAGTATCACTGTTCTTATACATTTCTAATTAAATTTAAGCAATTTTTTTGAATTTTGCAAAAGAAATACATTTCTAATTATGTTTAAGCAATTTTTTACGTTGATGAGTTTTTTGCTGAGAAGCTGCCAAGCTTTTTTTGGGCTTTGGCAAGAAATTGTTTTTTGTTGAGAAGTTGCCAAGCTTTTCTGGGGCTTTGGCAAGAAGTTGGAGTACGAGTATTTCAACTATGATTCCATCTCAAGTGTTATTACAAAAAACAGCTTATTGTCATGGTTGGATTGTAAGAGCTCCACAATTCTCTCGATACTGAGCATGGAGGTGGAAATGGCACTAACATGTTCACCTCTTCAACAAAATAACACAACACAAGATTTGAAGCACTCCAATACCAATAAAAGTAAATTTGAGAAAAGACAAACAGAATCTACCAAAAACTAAACACAAATGATACGATGCTAGCTCCACAATTCTAACCCGATACTAAGCTTGGAGGTGGAAATGGTGCTAGCACGTTCACCTCTCCAACAAAATAACACAACCCAAGATTTGAAATGCTCTAATACCATAAAAGGAAATTTAAGCAAAGATAAATAAAATTTACAAGATACTGAGCATGGAGGTGGAAATGGCACTAACATGTTCACCTCTTCAACAAAATAACACAACACAAGATTTGAAGCACTCCAATACCAATAAAAGTAAATTTGAGAAAAGACAAACAGAATCTACCAAAAACTAAACACAAATGATACGATGCTAGCTCCACAATTCTAACCCGATACTAAGCTTGGAGGTGGAAATGGTGCTAGCATGTTCACCTCTCCAACAAAATAACACAACCCAAGATTTGAAATGCTCTAATACCATAAAAGGAAATTTAAGCAAAGATAAATAAAATTTACAAAAAACTAAACACAAATAATACAGTGCTTCTTGCTTTTTCAATTAATTGCATTGCGTACTTAAATGAGTCCCATATCCTGCTTTATAGAAAACTCCCAAACATTTTCTCTAAATATATTGCATTGTTTTAACAACTCAATACAAACACATCCGTGCCACTAATTTACTAGTCTATTTAACAAACTATAACAAATGTAATTATTTTATGCATCCTATGATGCAATATTCATAACATGAACCTATGCTCTTCAACAAATGAGGAAACCATGCCTCAATCTATTGCCTACTATTCATAATATTAACCACTTGCCCTAGAAAAAACTAACCAGACTAGACCACAGGGTAGAGATGAATTTGTTGTTTCTTGAGAGTCTTGGCAATAACCTCAATCACTTTGAATGTGATTTCAATCAGTTTTTGAAGGGACAGTAGTTTCCGAGTTCAATTATCTGCTTTGAAACTACTTAGCTACCTCACAACTAACTAACAAGGGACGAAAACAAAGAAAACAACTAAAAAGAGAAAACTAGATGCAATCACAGAAATTGGTGGGAGATTTAAGTGAAATTTGTCTTTTGACGAAGTGTCTCCCATTGCATATATTTTTGTTCATAGGGATCCCTAGATAACTCTTCTTTGATATGGTCCACAAATTCTCCCCACATGGAGCTATCATCAACCTTTGCATCAAATTCTTGTTTATTGACTGTTTCCTTGGATGATAACTTAATTTCCCATGCTTGTTTCACATCTCTCAACTTTGAGGAGAGCAAACATCATTTTTTCAACATCCAAGAAATGATTCACACATAATTCTTCCCAGTTTTGACAACCATTAATCACCAATGTTTGCATCAATTTCCCCTTCAAAAGTTGTGATGTTGAAATTCACTTAAAACTTGAATGGATTATGACCAACAAATAGTAGGTTTGTTGTGTTTAATCACAAATTACCTTTGCGGTGTTGTGGCATTCAAGACAATTGGCTCATTCAATAAGAGATGTATGCCACTACAAAAAACTACTTCATTATCTTCCAATTCAAAGCTTATACATTTAAACATAATCAAAACATTCACACATCCTTTGGAATTCAATACAAACAGCTAGATGTGGTTAAATTATTAACAAAACAGAATACTAGCTCGTTGGTGAAATTTGGACTCCTTCGTACCATTGGAAGGATCTCCAAGAGCTCTAGTTTCAGTCCCTTGGAAAGCATGCCTTCAGCAATCCATTTCAAGGGATCAATGACAATTTCCAGAGCAAATTCTGCTTTGAGGGCCTCTAATAATTGTGACTTACTGACACGTAGAAAATACACAAAATTTTAGATTTTTTGTACTTTCTACTGTTGGCTTTGCACATGCCACCGAAATGTTCACAGATCAATATGTGATTAAGCTGCCTTCACAATTTTTGGTTGATTATGTGTTTTGTTGATGCATCTATCTTTTGCCATGATTGATGTCTTGGGCATCATAGTAAATATAAGACAATGTATGCCTTGTTGCCATTTTCCTGTTCTTCAAGCTCACTCTAAAACATGTTTTATTTACAAAGGGCAAGGACCCCTATAGAAGCCTAAAATAACTTATAAAAAATGTGAACACTTGCTTGACAATCTTTGAGGTAACAAGATTATAAGTAAAATGCTAAATCAAGGAAAATAAGGTTTTTAGGAATATCTCAAAATGCTAAATTCCTCATTGAAAGTTAGAAATGTAACTCCCATTGGAAGTTACACAAGTTATTAATCTGCTATTTCTGATATAAACATATAGATATAAGCAAGATGATATAGATTTGATAGTAACGTCTGATATACAATTATGAATTATGCTATGAATGAGATTACTCTATCACTTATAGTGATAATAGAATGATTCTATGTCTGATATAAACAATACATCTATGCAATCAATTTATATTGCTTTCAGCAATGGTTTGATATGCCAATTTAATTATGCAAATATCTTGATATCGCTAGGAACAATTTGTTGCCGTTTCAGATCGATACTTGAATGCTTGCAACTGAAAACTATGTCACTGTTTCAGATTAGTCCTCTATTTATGCAATCAAGGTGCCATCTCTGATCTGCAATATATCACTTGCAACCGATATGCCAATGGCACTTGCTCTTACCGAGAAGATCCAATAAAGATTGAATTAAAAGAAAATGAAGTGTCCAATGATGATTGAATGAGAGGAACTGACTTCCTTCTTATACTTCGAACGATGAAGTCATGCTTCTAAAAGACACATCCTTGTCTACTCCCACCCCTTCCATAGCACTAACCAATCAGTTCTCGTATTCTTAACTGACACCTTATGACATTTAGTAATCACTGCTTTTAATCTTCTAAAGTTGTAGTTAATCTAAACCATATTCAATACAGAATCATAATCGATATCACATATTAATATCGAACATCCTTTGTATGAATCATTGATTAATTAGTTATAACGCTGCCTTCATGTCTTTCAATCACTTGTAATTGACTATCATAGGATCACTTATAATTGATGAGTATGCATTGAACTCACATTGATTATGCCAATCATCATGGTCAACTTTGCACCAATAATTAAGTCGCCATTTTATTTTGTCTGCAGGGATAAGATCATTATTCTTATTCTGATCCCTATATCTTCATCTCTGTTTTTTCTTATCAATACTCAAAATAGTTATGAGACTATTGTTCTTATTGATTGACTTTAACTAGTCTTTATAATCGATCTCCTTTATTCTGATTACATGCTGCTAATGATGATCATTTCATACCGGCTGTTAATAATACGTAAGCTCCTTTGTGACTGACCTTGCTTAATCATTCATATGGATGTCGACTCTGATTATGTTTGGTGATTGCTGATGCTATCGACTCTTGATCGATTATGATTACATCCAACCTCAAGCTTACTTAATCTTCTGATCTTGATTTGAACATTAAGGGATTGAAGACGATAAAAACTATCAATTTAGATCCTTGATCTTCACTGCTTCTAATGATATGACTTTATCAGGGTCTCCTGATCTTGATGATAAGTCAATGCATCATCGGTTATGCTGGGTCAAAGCTTGGATGTCATCTTCTTTCTTGCTTGCCTTGGTTGATTGATCCATATGAAGTATGCTTGCTGTTCTTATACTTGCCTTCATGATTTTCTGCAAAAGGTTGATCAATCTATACAATAGTGATTTACAGAATTCATGCTGATATCTCAAAAGTAATCATCTCTTCATATGACATTCATTGTCTTGAGTGTCTTCATAATATTAATTGTCTTATCAAAGGAGATTCTCTCCATAATTGGTGTTCTTATTATCTTCCTTGGGGAGGTGACCAGCATCTCAAAACCCTTACAAAGGAGATCCTCTCCATACTAGGTGTTCTTATTATCTTCCTTGGGGAGGTTACCAGCATTTCAAAACCCTTATTTCTTCTAATGTGATTAGGAAACTGTCTTATTTTTAAGACTTCACAGTTTCCTAATATCTTATTCTCTTATTAACATATAATCAAAGCTACTTCTAACTATTTCTACTAACTCCTATTTGCTATTGGTGTCCAAGGATTGCCATTCCTTGTCCACAAAAGCATCTGAATGCTTTAGTCTGAGTGGGTCAAGAATCAGGACATTACAGCAACAGTCTATAAAACTTCCAGTCAAGTGAATCAAAATTATGACATTAGATATAAAAGACAAAGCAGGCTTTAGGAAGTAATCAGATAGAAGGTAGAAAAACAAATTTAACATATCACTTGCAAATATAAGACAACAAACACGTAGATACCACAGACAAGTAAATTTTATCCTCCATTTATTAATTATTTGTACTATTTGCCAGTAATAAATATATTCCACCCCTTACAAATCCCAAGATATTTTATCTGAGTTACCAGTTCGAATCCGGATGCGGATGCAGGTACGACCACGGTTGAAAATAGCGGCGATATACTGCCAAAATCGCAACATATCACACAGGAAAACGCATGGCAATATAATCGCACAAAAACTCGGCAACGAGTTTAACAAAAAATTGCAGCGACATTTTAGGAAAAAATCATTGTATTGTGCAATTTATTCTGCCAAAAAAACGTTGAATTAAGTCAAACACGAAATATATAAAGTTTGTGGTAAGTTAGGGTTTCCAATTTAATAAAAATCACAATGCGCCAACAGCACTTTAAAATACAACGGAGACCGCTGCGAAAATAGGGATTTTAAAAGTCGACTGAGACTGCTGCGAGCCTGCGACAACGACGATGCAGTCTTGTTCATACAACCACGACAGTGTATAAACAGGTATGAAATCTTCTTGAGTAACGAAGGGCCAAGGCAATGCTTATTAATAAATTCAAATATTTATAAATTTATATACAGATATATTAATATATTCATATTGTATAATAAATTTATGGTGTATAAACACCATATAAATTCATTATACAGTACGAATATATTATATATTCATAATTTCATACCATATAATCAATAATGAATTTATATTCATACTGTATAATAATTTATAATTTTATAGTGTTTATAATTTATGAATATATTCATAATTTATAAATACTGTATAAATTCAGTATAGGTATATTAAATTATTAATAAATCAGTATTAATAAACACTATAAATTTAAAAAGTTATATTTAATATTATTATCCATATTACAATGTTTATAATTTATAAATAAAGCACTATAACGTAAAATTGTAAATGAATGTTCATGAAATAAATTAGAAATTTGTATTAATCTATATTTACAAATGTATTAATCTTCAGAAATTATATATTTTCAAATGTTCGATGAAACTGCCAATTTATTCGTGTCGAGTTTTTGGCGATTCCGATTTTTTCAAAAAATTTGGGCCATCCAAGTTTTTCAACTATGGGTACAAGAACACAGTACATGGATACGCAAAAAAAAAATTTGGGGATTTTGGATTGCATTTGGGTACATGAATATATATACACACAAAAACAAAATTTTAAGAAATATATAGAATTAAATCATTTGATAGTATACTACTTCATCATTGATCAATGCCAATGCCAAAGATGAATATTAAATGCCAATCATTTGATAGTGTGCTACTTTTGTTTCAGCAGCCAAGCTAAATGCATCAGTGGTTGTGACAACTCCAGCTTCGACTATTGTTAACAACTCTCCATAATAATATCACTATTGTGAATGATTTTCTACCAGAACTATGTATCACTATTACAAATGACTTTCCACAACATTGTGTGACTGCTATGAATGGTTTTCCATAGTTACGTGCAACTAGTTCAACTGGTGTTCTGCAGCACTATTATATTGTTGCAAATGAGTTTCCACAAAAACTGTGTAACTGCTAGGAATGATTCTCTGCAGCAACTATATAACTGCTGCAAATGATCTTTAGCAACAACTATGATTGTTGTGGAATGACTTTCTGTAACAACTCTGTTGTTGCTATGAGACGGGATGTCATGGAACAACTTTCTGCAACACGTATTTTCTTACCCTAAAACTACTTCTACAACACTTTAAAGCCACTATAAAACAACGTCAGCAAAAACAATGTTGTTACTATAGTACAATTTAACAGAGGATGTCATGGAACAGCTCTCTGCAACAACTATTTTGTTACCCTAAAACTACTTCTACAACACTTTAAAGCCACTATAAAACAACTTCAGCAAAAACAATGTTGTTACTACAGTACAATTTCTGCAACACTACAAAGCTACATCAGAACAACTTCTTCGGCAACAAGAGACTGTTGCATAACAACTTCCAACCCTAGCCACCTTTACAGTCTGCATCCAACTTCCAACCCTAGCCACATTTACACCTGTGGATGCGCACAGATGCGTTTGACTACGCATCCAAACGCATCCACAAGGTGTGGATGCACCTAACAACTTCCAACCCTAGCCACCTTTACACAGTCTGCATCCAACTTCCAACCCTGGCCACATTTACACCTGTGGATGCACACGGATGTGCTTGACTATGCCTCTGGACACATCCACAAGGTATGGATGCGCTTCCCAGGCACATCCAAACACATCCCCCTTCCGCATCTGTGCCGGAACGAATCCGAATCCAGATGTACAGGCAGGAGGTGCAAATCCAGTATCTTAGTATTTTATGGTTATTTCTAGAGAGCAAATACATGCCTTTGACCATACAGGAAAATGTAGAGTATATACACTCAATAACACAGCTAAATCAACAACACTTGAGATTTTGAATTGTTTATGAACTGAGGACATTGATATCATAGATGCACCAAAGAAATTACAAATTTAATGAGAGATGGAGAGAAAGGACTGCTCAAGGAAAATTTTACCTCCTCACTGTCATAGTTTGGATCATTACGATCAACATGTAAATCCCCATCAGTATCAAGGATTCCTCCCCATGTACCTTTGCCACCACGTCCATCTGCAAAAAATCTAACGCATCCCAATAAGCCCTTGAATAGACATAATATTCCACATTTAATATCATCCCAAAATTCAAATGCATCCACACTTAGCCATTTTTTCATAAACATAATATTATTGAAGATTAAACGAATTTTGGAATAAAACTGGTTACGTATAAAAATACACAAATATCAAACCACGGAAAACTGTTGCTAATTTCTACAAAAAAAAAAAATAGTGAATAGAGAAAACCACAGCTTATTCAACAGGAATTAATCCATTGCTTGGTTAGACGTGTCATATGTTCTATATTTCACCACACCATTACTTCCCCTAGTTATCATTTTAGCCCACAGCCACGTAGATCTGTATCTTGTAAAACTTTCCCTCGGTAACACCTACCAGTGAATAGCTTTTTGTTCAATGAGTGCACATGCTATGCCCTTAACCTACAGTGTGCATGAGGATGTGTAGCTGACTTGTAACTAACATAACCCTTAATTAATTCATATTATCATTTATATGATCTTATATAAGAAGTTAGGCCGGCTTAGGTGGCATCAATGTAGGTATGGTATATATAGGGAGTGTAGGTTCATTTATTATCATCATGTTCTGCATTCCGTTTTTATT
The DNA here is from genome assembly GCA_027943335.1 of Chamaecyparis obtusa. Lineage (NCBI taxonomy): Eukaryota > Viridiplantae > Streptophyta > Pinopsida > Cupressales > Cupressaceae > Chamaecyparis > Chamaecyparis obtusa. The sequence continues at coordinate 422,863 of BSBK01000249.1, forward strand.
GAAGAGTACTGGAGGACGCTCCCTCTAAGTGTCTCATCTTTGGAGGTCACTCCCTCAAAGTGATTTACTGTTATCAGTTATTTGCAGCATATTTCCTCTTATATTCTTCTCTTATACTTAATGCCAAATTTATTACTGGAAGAGATGGTTGATTTATTATCATCATATTGTGCATTGTCTGTATTGAAAGCTATTGGAAGTAACCCCTATAAGTGTCTTATCTTTGGAGGTTACTCCCTCAAAGTGATTCATTCTTCTCAGTTATTTGCAGCATATTTCCTATCATATTCTTCTCTTATTCAAGTTATTTTTTTACACTTATTACTAGCATCCATTTCTAAGTTTTTATGTACAACAAATCAGTAGGTTGTTACCATAGACTTTGACTAAGGCTATGAAAAACTATCTTAGAACGTGTAAGGTGTGATTAAAATAACAAATAGATATGTTAAGTCTTGCAAATATCTTTCTCATAAGTAACAAATAGACTAATAAAAATAAATCATTAATCATATCGATTTACAAGACTTGAATGTTGAAACATATCTATTTGTTGTTAAGCATAGAGATGTATTTTTAAACATGTAAATTGCCGATGCTTAAATGGTAAAAATTAAATATCACAATTGCATCGATTTGTATAGCTGAAAATAAGAAACCTACACATTTTTTTATTTATGATATTTTTTCTATGGCTTCAACTCAGGTTATTTTTAATTGTGTAGGAGAACATGTGAAGAGCCACTAGTTTCGATACGCATTGTTTAAATAATGTTAATAAGGGGATCACTTCCTATATATTAAATTTGAAACATAATAAGTATGGCATGAGTTTTAAATGTTTAAAAAAAGAAACTTTTAAACGAGTAGCAAAGCTGCTTAAAAATAAGGCCATAAGAAGATAAAACTTAAAAAGGATTAGAATCATAGTTGTGCATACTTTATGGTGTGTATTTATATGTCTCAGGTCTACATGTCACACATGTACATGGAGTGGTCATGGATGTAAGGATTGTGTTGGAGTTGCATGCCATCACATAGGTTCTACAACACATATTCATAGTATCAAACATGTTGTAAGGTTTGTCTAATACTTATGACATCAAATCAAAGAAATTGCATCAAGATTACATAGCTTGCATGCATCCATTTATTAGCCATATGATATGCATTTGGGAGTTGCATGAAATTGTGATCCATGGTTTTCTCACTTCTGTTGGTATTGGCCAATGCCAATATGCCTGTGCATGCTGAAGCTGTGCAAATGTGCTTGTGATCGCAAAGTGTGCCTGCCATTGCAAAAATTGCCTATGCACATCAACATTGCTTGGCGGGCATGTTCATGGTGGTACACTAGATTTAAAAGTGAGCACAGTTGTGTGTACAATGGTGTGGCACGGCATTGCACATTATGGTTTTATAATGTGTATTTGCATTTAGGAGTTGCATCGTGTCCATGTGCATTGTTGTACCAAAGATATGCATAGGGTCATTGATTCTTGCATAGTGTGTTTGAGGGTACATTGGGTTTATAAGAGTGTTATTGTGCATATTAAGGTTAGTTGGAGTGCATGTGTGTTGTGCTGAATTAGATTTAAATATGAGACTCAAGTTTATATGTCGTGTATGGCACTGAGTCAACGTGCATCATTTGTGCAATTATACACATTGGGGTGTCATTATTTGGACCATAGTAGGAACACTCACCGAGTAATACTCGGCGATTACTCGCCCAGATTTTAAGCTTGGCTAGTTTTTGCTAGAAAAACTCGCAGATTTTTCGGCGAGTTTTTTAGAAAAACCCGGCAAGTTTTTAAAACTCACCCTTGGACAAAAGACCAGCGATTTTAAAAAAAAACGGCTTGCTCATTTTGTTTTGTGTTTGCAGTGACTTGAGTGAATAGTGGAGGAGGAAAGTGGGCTTCCAAGCCATCCTTAGGTGATTACTTTGCTATTGGAGGCAGATTCGAGTGGATTTAAGGCTGATTTCAACCATTTTTTCAAGAAAAAACACATTCCCAGGTAGGTTTGCTGAGTTTGTTTTTATATTTTTTTAAAACATCCTATTTTGTTTTGGTTGAATCTAAATGAATACAAAATAATTTCTAAGTAGTTAGAAATGATTTTGAATCATTAGAACAAGATTCGACACTATTTTTGACAAGTTTTGTTGAATGATGAATCTATCAATATTTTTTTGAAGAATATCTAGTTTTTTTTAAATATCAAACCCTACCAATTTGTTTAGTTTTTTTTCTAAGTTTGAATGATGTCTAAAAATATTGTAACTAATTTTGATAGTTTCTAACTTTGTTTAATTACTTTTCTAAAATATTTATTTTATGTTTTTAATTTCTACGTGTAGGGTAGCAGTTAACGGTTAACCATTAAATCAGCATGGCAATTTCAGAGGAAGTGTGGCCACTAACACCATGCCCTTCTAGATTTATAGGCACCCGACCTAAAAATGCTAGAGATAAGACATCGAGGTATGCCTATGAAGCACCAGATGAGCCTAGGAAAGTGATTTGCATAAACTGTGAGAGTATTTTCTAGAGGCATAAACCGCCTCAAATACCACCTTGTAGGCATTAGGAAGCATGATACAAATCCATGTGAAAAAAATACATAAGAGATAAAAAGATTTGTTAATGCCCTACTTGTAGTCGGGGAAGAGAAAAAATTGCAAAGGGAAAGGGAAAGATTAGATGTGAGGGCAGCCATAGCTGAAACTCAAGGTGCTCCTATTGACATTCAAGAAGAAGAAGAAGCACTTGAGAGCATAGTGGGCTCTCTTTGTGGCCCACACATCTGCAAACAGAGTGCCTCCTCTTTTACGCTTCCGCTTCCTCTAGTAGAGTGCCTAGTTCTTAACCAACATCAGCATCAGGGATAGGCAATTATTGTGTGCCTAGGAACACACCTGGAGCACAACCATCATTAGAGGCCACTAGATGGAACAAGGAGGCACATGAGAAAACTGATATTGCATGTGCTGATTTTTGGTATTTCAACAATCTCCCATTGCATGTGGTTGAGAGTCCCTATTGGCTAAATTTGGTGACCACAATGACAGTTTCGAGGAAAGGGTACAAGGCCCCTTCTCGCAAGAAATTGAGTGGGAGGTAAGTAAATAATTGAAATCCACTTGGTTTCATTTTGAAATTTTAATTGTTATTTCTTGTTTATTAAATCAAAATTGTGTACTAAGACTTGATTTCACTTTGATTTTGTAGGTTGCTTGTAAATGCAGTTGATAGGGCAAGAGTAGTGGTGGAGGAGCAAAAACAAGAGTGGAATAGATATGGCTGCACCATTCTTTCTGATGGGCGGACAAATGGAAAAACCGAACCATTATTAATTTCTTGGTTGCTTGCAAGGATGATGTGTTTTGGAAATCGGTCGAGGCCTCCAACAAAGTGAAAAATGCACAAACATTGGCATTAATGTTGGAGAATGTTGTCATGGAGGTGGGAGTAGAGAATGTGGTGCAAATCATCACAGATAATGCGGCAACATATGTGTCAGCAGGTAATTTTAATATTTAAGTTGCACATGATTATCATTGAATATTAACAAGTGATATTTAATTTAGTTTTTAGGTGAAATATGGAAATTGGAAACTAATTATTGATTTTTTACTAATATGTCAGGTAGAATCCTCCAAAACAAGCACCCCACTCTTTTTTGGACACCTTGTGCAGCACATGTCCTTGACCTTCTTTTGGAGGACATGGGAAAACTTAATTGGGTGACTCCAATTGTGGAAGATGCAAAGCGGGTCACAAATTATATCTACAATCACCCTAGGGTTCTAAATTTGATGAGAAAATTCACTAAAAGGAAAGATTTAGTGAGACATGCAGTCACAAGGTTTGCAATTGTTTTCTTGACATTGCAAAGTATTATTGGTACATTGACTTCTTTGAAACAAATGTTTGTAAAGAAGCTTGAATGAGAAGCTGTCATGCACAGTCTTTGATCAAAATTTTATGGACAGGGCTTCTGAGATTGTGAAGGTACTTTAATTTTTTATTATTCTTGATTAAGTCTCTCATTATTAATTTGTAACTTACTGTTACTAACTTCATTAAATTAATCTTTTTGTAAACTAATTTGTATTTTTCAAATTTCAATTGTAGGTGTCTAAGCCCCTAGTTAGAATTATGTGCTTGGTTGATGGGGATCAAACCCCAATGGGGTGTCTTTATGAAGACATGGATAGGGCCAAAGAGTCTATAAAAATTACTACAAGGGGAATAGACTCAAATATGATCCCATTTGGGAAATTGTTGATAAGAGGTGGAACAATCAGGCTCTACTAACCCATTCATGCAGCAGGGTACTTCATCAACCCTCGTTTTAGGTACGGTGATTCTTATTCAAATTTTACTAAGACTTGATTTCACTTTGTTTTTGTAGGTTGTGTACTAAGACTTGGTTTCACTTTGTTTTTGTTTCAAATATGATGATTCCTTTTCAAATACTAATGGAGAGGTCATGGACGAGGGCCTCTCTATATGCATTCAGAGGATGGCACCTGATGTTGCAAAGAGAGACCTTATTGTGACCAAACAACAAATCTATGTGGAATCGAAGGGTGAATTATTCTCTTTAGAGTTGGCAAAGAGAGCAAGAGGCACTCAAACGCCAGGTAAAAGTAAAACATTTGCACTTTTGCCATTTGACAAATTATGTTTCGCTTGTCTCTTTTCTTTCTAACTTCTCAATATTTTATTTTACCCCACATCTAAAGAAATTTGCTCTCAAAAACTTATGCCAGCCTTGTAGCTCATCCCATTGTGAGCACAATTGGAACTTATTTGAGACCATCCACACAAAGAAGAGAAACAAGTTAGCCCAAAAATGCCTCAATGACCTTGTCTATGTGCAATACAATCTTAAGTTGCACTTGAAAAGGGCACAAGAAGCACCAGCTGGTCCAATTGATTTGGACAATATAGATCCTTACTCTGATTGGATAGCACAGGAGCAACCTTCGTTGTTTATAGAGGACGACATCGCTGATTTGCAGAGGCAGGCTATGGAGGAGAAGGGGGTGGATTTGGTTTCACATTGGATGACATTGAGGAGGATGATGAGGATGAGTCATTGGCAATGCTAGGAGAAGATACATCCAGGATGGAGAGCGAGCCACACATCAACATAGATACCGAGCCAGGAGGCACAGTCACACTCACGCTCAATGCAGTGTTTTACTTCTAGGACTAGGCCCTCTACTTCTAGTTCCTCTCCCTTATTTGCTCGTAGAGTTGGGAAGAGGAAGATGTAATTGTAATTTGTAATGATGTATTTCCTTCTAGTTTTGTAGAAACTGTTTACTATTTTGCTTCCAGTCATCAACATTCCACATGAGAATGCAATTTTGTACCCACTTTGCATTTATATATATCTAAACTTAGCTTGTTTCTTTTGTTTTCTCATTAATTAACTCATTGGATGCATCTTCTCATAGAATTTGCAAAAAAATGCATTTCTAATTAAATTTAAGCTATTTAAGTTCCCGAGTTTTTTTTTTAAAACTGGCCGAATTTTTCCCAAGTTTTTTTTTCCAGGGCTTGGCGAGTTTTTGCCAAGTCCAAGTTTTCCATCTATGATTTGGACCATTTGCTTGGGAAAATTTGCATTTAAAAGTTGGATAGCATGCCCAAGTATAATGGTAGGAAAAATATGCATGTGTATGTCAAATGATCAAAATCCTAAGCGTAGGGGAAAAACTTTACATGTGATGTAAGCATGCAAAAGCAAAGTGGATTCAAGAAGCCTACGCACAAGAATATTGAATTGGACTGGTGTCTTTTATTAATATGAGCATTACATACATGGCATACTTCCAAGTAGATGTAGGGTTGTGTACAAAATTTGAAAACTCAAACAACAGCCTGAAAATTTTATTCAGACCCAAGACTTGGCACGGACTCGGCAAACAACTCTACACAAGCTCAACAAAAAATAAACCTCATAATTACACAAAAAAAAAGAAACCAATGCATTTAGAAAACATAAAGTCTAATTCGACTAGTGGTTTGTCATAATTCAAACATTACACCTATCATATGAACCTCAAACTCTCAAAATCTCAATCCTACCTCTATTATGTTTGTGCCAAAAGAGTCCAAGCTCAGGACTCTAGAGTCCAAGCCAAAGACTTCAGAGTCTTGGCAAAGGACTTGGTCAAGAGTACTTGGCCAAACTCAGCCACACACTACTTGGGAGTCTTGGTTGACCCACCTCAGCCACCCTAAGGACTTGCGAGCTGGGTAAATACTCGGCACTACCTAGAACTATAGTTGTGTATTTACTCATATCTATCCTATAAATAATTATACCTACCTTCTATCTACACTACAAATGTATATTTATATATTGCACACTAATGAAGACAAAAGCCATTATGGAAGTCGAACAAATTGACCTTGCATCTGTGACACTTCATCTTCGTATAGTTGCAATTCTCAACGTGTGTTGTGCTAACAAGTAGAATTTTGTGAGTGGCTCCAAACAAAGAAATAGATTGAAGTCTGGTGAAGGTGTTGTGTGATGTTTTGTGCTAAGTTTAGAATTGAGAACCCTGTGTGCACTACCATTACGTAAGAGCATCAAATTAGTTTTTATTTCATTCAAGATCTATATAAACAAGGAAGAAACGTCGGGTCAGTCATGGTGCCTGTCGCAAGCAAAGAACCCTAGTCGTGTCATAATTTATGATGTCAAAATGCAAAAAATTGAATTTAAAACTTCATTGATCACAACTTCTTGTTTTAAACAAAAAATGGTTTTGACCCATATTTTGGCATAAAAACGTGAATCTTTTAGCGAATATTAATAGTTCAATGTTGGCGAGTCTGTGCAAAAATTGGCAACAATTTACAATGAGTAACTCATTGGCAATTCAAGTGCACGAGTACACTTTTGCGAGCTTGCCCTACACTATACCATATCCACAAAAAATATCCACCAATCCACCTAAAAATCGAATGGATAAAAGGATATGTCATCTATACTTTTTGTCAAAGCCAATACTACATTAAAAATATTGTACGATACAATATGGTTGTATGATCTACATTGTCAATGGTTTCATGCAAAGTACCCAAATGTAACAAAAAGATAGTCAATCGTTAGGTTCTTGGACATTCTAAAGCAATCGTAGTCATATTTAACCCAAAAACTCCAAAAGATCAAGTACCCAACAAATCTTACATAAATCTCATATAACCTCCAAACCCTTGTATATCCAACCTCCAATGTCCAATTTGGAAAAATCAAAAGGTTAAACTTTCTTAAAAACATTGAGCTCATGGTGAACTCAAATTTACTCTAAGAATCCCACAAAACAACCTACAATACAAAGCCACAAAGAAAGAATCCCTCCCAAATCTGCTATTTCTATCAAGTTTTTCTAACTCTCCAAATCATCATCGGATACAAGAAAAGAGCATACTCAACTTCTCAATAGCAACTAAAATTTACAACCTTGATCTTTAAGAAAAACTAAAAAGCAGTCTTACAAGTTCTAATACCACGTAAGAGTTTGTATAAAATGCTCTATACCATGCAATATTTGGCTATGGAGAGTCATCCAAGATCTAGAAGCTTCAACAAAATCACAAAAGAGGCCCAAAATGAGAGAATTATTGTATTTTATACTAATATACAACCTGAAAACATTAATAAGATTACAATGAGAAAACTGGTTAAATAAGCCAAGGCGAGGCATGGCACGACATAAGATTATGACATGTATCTTAATCTTATACATTGAATGCCCTAAGAACATCTTTAGTAAACCAGTGTGAATAAGAAAATAGAAAAACAAATAAGTTAGTATGCCTCATTCACAACAAGCAGTCCAACCAACAAATCCAAAAAAAAAGTCTCATATAGAGTGCAGCATCCATTAAGGTGATTTCATTAAGGAAATGGTGAGGATTAACAGCAGAATAAAGAAATGGGATACTGATGACAAAGATATAGGAACCACTAATTTTTTGCCTTCTATTTTCTTCACATATTACTCTTGATTTTGTACTTATGATTAACAGCTATGCAATCTAAATATATTAATAATGACTACCAACATAGCTTTCAATATTAACATAAGATGAAGACTACCAACATAGCTTTCAATATTAACATAAGATGAAACATTCAATCAAATCCTATTTCAATGTCTCAACATATTAAAATAGGAAAACAATGATTTAAAATAGGAAAACACTGATTTCAATAAGTATTTGAAGATACATAATAAGAAATAAGATAGGATGACAAAATATATACCCTTTTTGGGACGGCCAATTTTCCCTGAATGGGAACGTTTCTCAAATTTTCCTGAGGTACCCCCAGCATGATTCTTTGCACTCCCTGCATAATGTTTTGCATGTTGTTCCTGTTCAGACCTTGGAGACTTGGGTAACACCAAAGAAGAGGCTGAATCCCTGCCCTCAGATGCAGATCTTAAAAGTTGCCGCTGTTCTTCAGTCAAGAAACCATCATTGGAAGCCATTATACAGCTTCTAGTTCTTGATTATGCAATTTTATATTAAATCGCAACCAATGCTTTCTATATGCCTTCTAACTCTGCAAATATCAACAAAAATTATAAACTAGAGCTACCGTGGCATACTACTCTCCTTTCTAAATATATACTGAATTAAAATCCAAGCTTCAAAAAAGAAAATTTATGCAAGGTTCAAAACAGTTCAATTTTAAAATTATTCATGCATCAAACAGTAATATTAATAAAGTACTAATCAAAGCTCAACTACAATTTGCCCAATTGCTTTAACCTTGAAATATTATTACCAAGGTCTAGCCTAACCAGTTGTGTAAGGAAAATGTTCCATGAATGCAAATTTGCACTTCAAATCAGGGAAAAAGAAAATAAAAAGTGAAATGTCATAAATAATTTGGAGATTTAGTACTTGGGCCACACACACTGATATGTAAGAGACTATTTGGATAGAAGTCTTGGATTCAATCTCCAAAGAACCATCCTGTTTCCTGGCGAACCCTATCAAGGAAAAGATGTACAGCATAGGAAACACCTTAAGCCCATAAAATCTTCAGGTTCCCTAAATCAAAAATAAAAATTTGGAAGGCTAGGATCGTATTGACCAGATTGAGTAAAACCCAGTCAAAGTACAACTAAAGATTTTAGATATTTCATTTTTGCCAAAGGAATTTATTTTGAAACAAAGCTTAAACAAACTCCTTACCCTCCAAGGCATGCACCCATTCAAACATCTATAGCTAATAAAGAAACAATTAAAACAAAACAATCAGGACTGTGCTGATGTCTGGTTCCATCCCTTGGGATTTCAGCTTCAAATACACAGCAATCAAACCAATCTATTTTAAGTTCATTATTAGTACCTTTCAACCTTTGCAGTTACAGTTACACATATTGCATAGAAGATTCAATACTGTAAGAAAAGAAAACAGAAAAACAAAGAACCTTACCTTCGGCTCGCAAGTATCAGCCTTCTAATTTTCAGGAAAAGCTTTATAAACAAACCAGTTCCATAGGCATACCCATCTTAAGGCTCAAAGAAAGGGTTCAAATTTCAGTTAAGCCCCAACATAAAAGTTATGACGAAAAAAATAGCATGTGGAGATAATCTCTGGATCTCGAAAGAACTGTATTTTTGACAGGCAGATTTAAACTGAAGCCACATGCAAGTACTGAAGCATTAGAAGTGAATAAGTAATAGGAAACGAAATTCAAATAAATGTATGAAGAAAAAAGCCATATGGTAAAGGGAATAATTTTTATAACATTCTGAAAGTTCATTTTAGTTTATAGGGCATTTCAGGATAATAAATTTGAAAGGAATTGTGTCTCTATATATGGACACACTGCTTGTCTCACATCATCCAACCAATCTGAAGCACTGAAATATGTTTAGTTCGCTAAACAATGGGCTAGCATAAGTTTATGAAGATCAAGATGCCAGATTTTGGCAAGGGTAAGATACACCTTTCACTGTTTAAAAATTGTGACAGGTTTTTCTCAGGTAAAAAGTTGGTTCTTGTAAGCTACTAACATCACTAAGGGCAAATATGATCCTTCTGTATTTATACCTTGTATGAAAAAAATATCTCAGAAATTTTCAAAAGTGTGTATAGTCAACCTCAAGATGAGTTTCCTATTCAAGAAGCAGAATGCACCCATCACCAAATAAAGTTTAGATAAATACAAAAGATTTAAAGCACGGGGAAGCTATACAAATTTTCTGTTAAATACTTTTTTTCATCACAGTGTTTCATCATTTACTTATCCATTTATTCTACTAAACCTAGGCTAAACAATATCTCAAAGCAGGACATGCTTGAAAAGCCAACGCCCAACCAGTCCACAGATTAAATACTCAGAGGTCATATTTCTATAAGATAATCAAAGCTTCAATTATGGATATAACTAATACTAACAGGAAGCCCATTCTTAATTTCTCCCTGGCACCTTTTAAGTCCTTTCTATTCCCCTCGTTGTGACAGTCTTCTAATACTCTGTACCCCCAGAAGCTCCCACTGCCACATTCATTTTGTGTTCATTGATCGCCTTCCTCTTTGGTTGCTCTCCATACCGTAATCCCACATCTATTACCAGCCACCCACACAGTTAAACTCTTGGCCAATACAAGGTCTTTCAATTCCCTGTTGGAAAGATCCTCCTCAGGATAACACACCTTACCTAAATTGATTCATGTAGGCAACAGTGCTAAAATGTAGATTGCCTGAGGAATAATTGCATTATGGCAAAAGGTAATGCAAAAAAGAGGAATAAAATGAACAGATGGCAAGCAAAACCCAAGGAAGGGTACAAATGAGAGTTTCCCCCTCTTTGTTCAAAGCTTTACCATGAATATAATGTCAGCCCAACTACTACAGCTCTCCAACCGAACATTGCACATCACACAAACAGCTGATATCAATAAGCATGTACATTGCCTAAAATAAAATATCATAAAGCTCAATACTGTTGCCACCAATTTCCCTGCACTTCAGAAAGATCTTGAACTCTTGCCTCCAAGTTCATGGACAAGGTTTCATTGAGATCCAAACTGAAATCTGCTATTGCTGAAACTCGATGTCTAGAATTAAAATCTGCTATTGCTGAAACTTGAGCTCCAGATTGTTCTTTTAACCTCCTAGAAATAAATTTATGCTTTCCAAGTAAAACAACCACCTTCTTGTTCCTCTTTCTTGAGAGAAAGCATGGCATGTTTGTCTGACTGATATAATTATTGCCTATTATTCCAAATTCAAAACTATGAATAATCCATCCCAAACATTTATTGTAATGCTAAAAAACAATTTCGATTATAAGTCTACATTACTGGATTTTACATTTGTTTTAAATACCATTATTAGCAATGAGCATTCATCTGCTTGACTATTCTCTTGCATTCTGATGGCATTGCATACATTCAAAATATGCATATATGCTCAATATCTTCATCAAATTTAACTTATACAACATTCAACTATACCATCAATGGAGGATTAGCAACGTTCAGATCATTCATAACCTTATTCATTAATGTCGCAATAGATGAGCACAAATATGAATTAAGGTAAATTTTTAAACAATCACTAGTGCATTCAACAGGGCGTTTTTCTTGGTTGTGACCTTGATGATGAAAGCAACTCCATATACACTCCATGTCTCAGTTCTGAAACATTTGTAGTTCTGGTACTTGCCCTCATCTTCCAAGGATCTCTTTCAAAAACACTGGAATTGCCAAGTTGTTTCCCAAAACAGACCAAAAATCATGTAGATTACAAAGAACAGCCAAGATTATTACTCAATTGGATCTACAAAGTTATGAGTGTCAAACTTCAAAAATAACACAAAAAATTAAGAATAATTTGAACCCCAATCCAGCCCTAACACCTCTTAACATATTGCATTCTCCCTTAACATTGCTTCAAAGAATCAAAACACAACAAAGAGAAAGACATGCTCTCATTTCATTCGCACAACGTACCTACAGCTTTTGCTGTAACTAACTGATCTTTATTGCAGCTGTAATCAACTAACTTACGTTTATTGCTGCTGCAACTACCTACCAGGTGCCCATTCATTTCTCCCTCAATTTGCTTCATCAAAGAGAGCGTTCAAATTAAAAGTTTCAAGTCAGTTATGGAGTGTAACCCCTCAAATACCATAATATGACAATTTATTTATCAAACTCTTGACTATAATTGTAGTATATATTTTTAAAATATAATTCACAATTTATAAACCTGTGCTATAGACTAACCTTTAATTGGGTATTGGAAATGTACTTAAGATAGTTGGCCAATAATTATCAAGAAATGGATAAGAACCATGCCAAAAACAATCAAAATTTGACAATACCAATTCTAGGTCATAAAGGTAAAAAGATGTAAAGAACGGTTAATAAGGGATGAACTCTTCAATTACAAGTTTTTTGTCAATCAATTTTCGGATTGATCTATATAACGATCCGCACCCTTCATCTGTCAGAAACGACCAAAACATGTAATATACCAGTGTAGATATAATCAAAGAAATACACCACAGCTGATATCTATTTTTGTAGACAAAGGGGGGAAATGTAAAAGAGCAGTGAGAATGGTTAAAAGAAAGTGCAATGCGAATTCACTTGAATATAAAGAGTCGGAAAAAAGTTTACCAAGTCCTCTACGTAATAGAATCATCTATAATCCAAACATACCATCATCCTGAGAAGGATCACAGGGTATGATCCAAACAAAAACGTGGATGTATTCTCCGTGATCTTTAACAAGTCCCTTTGCTTGGACAAGGGCAGGGAGGAAGAGGCGTGTAAGCAACAGAAAACTTGCCAATCTTAATACTAATCTCGAGCCCTCCCTCAACTGATATGGAATGCTCAAAAAACCCACTATTATTAGGAGCCGTAATCTGCAATCAGGACACTATTTTCGTCCATATTAAAAACTCAATAGACTCGCCTCTATTAAGAGTTCTAATCTTCTAAGCCATTCAATATTCATTATTCACCCATTTTAGAAGCTCTATTCTGCAACCCAAGCATTATCTTCATCCTAATGACGGACAACACTCATACAAGTTTTTCCAGAAGCGTTTTCTTTTTGATCTACGTCATCTTTCACACCTAATCATTTTTATATTTGTTTTCAATCATGTTTCGCACCCACGTAACATTTTAGTTATCAAAGATGATCTAAAAAAGTACCAGTCTAATGTCAAAATGGTCAAGAAAACAATTAAGTAACGAAAATTACCCATATGAAAATCATCAATTTAAATAAGAAACCTAATCTCAGGCCATAAGGGAAAAAAAGAAAAGAAAATGAGACGATACCGTAAATATAGTTTAAAAAGAAGTGGTAAATCCGGCTTACATGTTTTGTATGGTTACAAGATCCTAACCACCAACTCCGCAAGTCTCTAATATGAACAAATAATTATCCCGTCCTCAAGCTTCTAGGGCTCTTTCCCTGATCAAACAAATCCTTGATTAGGGTTTACCAAGAAACCTTTAACAAAGACACTTCAAGCACACCTTAAAACTACCAATGCCCTCATAATCTGATCTCTGCATTCCATTCAAAACGATTAAAATTTGCCCAACTGCATTGCAACCATAACTTCTCACTCGCATTTTTCTTTATCCGTTAAAGCAAAGATCCAAAAGAACAAATTCTTAACATAAAGAAGAATAAAAAAAAGCCAAGAACAAACTTGCTCTCGCATTTTTATACAGTAGAAAAATGAAAATACCAATACATTCAGAAGAATAATAAGAGAAAGATTCATACCTTGCAACAGCTGAATGAGCGCAACGCCTCAAATTTACAGCAAAATCTTTACAAACAAACCTCTTGAGATTTTGCTCGAGGCTCAGGGAAAAGACAGATTTCGCTAAAGCCCCGAACCAAAGAAAAGCGCCTGTTGAAACAGTTCAAAATATATCTGTTACCTCATTGATGGTCAGAGCAAAAACTGAAGCCGCACGCAAACGCAAGAACCAAACTTCATACGTTTGATGAAAGGTCTCGAAATCGACGTATTTAGAAGTGGGAGAATATTTATTTATTTATAATATTTTTTTAATTCAATTTCGGATTGATTTTATTGGGAATTACACCTGCCCTTTTCGGGTCTGACAAATGTTTAGGAGTAACCACGTCGGCGGGTATGGATAGGCATCGCCACGTAAGCATGTCGTTTCGTGTGACTGAACTTTAAAGGTTTATGAGGCTTGGGCTGAAGGATGGGCTCACATAAAGAGATATGGATTATGGTTGATGGGGGCTAGCCTAAAGAGATATGGATTTTGGACTTTGAATTTTGTTTTTTATTAGATTTGGATTAGATTTGTTGTGTGGCATTATAAGTTTGGTTTACATAGGGTGAGGGTGGTCTAAGGTTTTGAGTTTATTTAATTGGGAAAAAGAAAGGAAAGATATCAGCGTTTATATATGGTAACAGTAATATGAGACTATCTTATATGTATTTCATGATGCATCTAACTGTGCTACAAAAGAAGGTGAACATACCTTACCACCTGTAGGTTTTGAAATTATGGCCTCTCTTTAAAGAGGACGAGTTCTCCACCACTACGCCAACTCAAGATATTTTTGTTTATTAGTTGATAGGCCATGTTATGTGGGATTTTCACCTCAAATCTATCTATCTCATATCGTTGAATGGATAATTGGTCGTTAAAAACCCAACTTATATTCAATAAAAAAGTTCAGATTAAAACTTTTTGATGTTGATTTTTTCCCTTGCAATTTATAGTGCCTACAAACATCTTGTATCAAACCCAATCATCTTGGACCTCTAAAAACTTGATGTTTTTTTAATCTATTTCTCCTTTATCTGAATAAATTAATGCAGTTGTACATTATTCAACCATAAAATATATCTTGTCGGTACTTTCTCAATATCTTAGGATGAAATGTACTACAAATTCCAAAGGTGAGATCAAATATAAAATCATATATTCGATTTTGATTTACCTCTACTATTAATGCATTTATTGAAACTAGTAAATGCAAATTTATGGTTGAAAAAAATGCATGCATCAAAATTGCTAGAACTTACCACCAGATCCTTATTAAAACAAGTTTAAGAATATAGTAAATATAAACCGATGATTGTTCGTCTAGGATTGAAGGCATTTGAGAAGAAAGGTAAAATGACTTGTTTTCTTTTGTTGTAACTTTATTACTTCAATCAACTAAAAATATTAATTAGCCAATGAGCTATATTATGTGGGCATTTGTCTGGTTTTAACTATTTCTCACATTGTTAAAATTATCAAAAATCGTTTATTCCTCTTTGCATGTCTTTTTTTAAACTCATAATAAAAACAAATCAATTGAAAAGCTACAAAAATATTGCCTCTTTCGATTCGAATCAAATCAAATCACAATTTAGTAATTGTCTTGAGCCCAAGAATTTGGCCCTGAAATCTTGATATTTTCAGTTGGAAAATTTTTGTTATGGTAGGGTTTCAGAAATTTCTCCTGCAAACTTTGCCCATTTCTTTCATTGGTGTTTTTGACAGCGCAACATAATTTGTGCAAAATCTTGAGGTAAGTCATGTATCATCATTTTTATGAGTTTATTTTATATTGCAAACCATAATTTATACAAAATCTTGAGGTAAGCTACTTTCCATCATTTATGTGAGTTTATCTTTTGGAATCTTTGTGTAGCTAGATCATTTTTGTGTTTTATTTAATTCTATAAAATTTATATTGTTATTTGTTAAATGAAAGCATCAGTTCTCCAAAAGGAGACACTTCACCACCCTTAATATTTCACTTATGTTTTTAGAATTCTTGTATTCAAATCTCCATTGTCAGAAATGACAAGCCAGAATATCAAAAGAATACCACCAAAATCGATTCAATTGTGGATGACATGCTCGGTAAGTAGCCATTTATCACATTGGTAAAACCAACTTTTAGGTATCTAAAACATTCCTCCTTAAGCCAAAAAAAAATGTCATGAATCATCCTCTTATGGGATTATCCTTTACTTTTTGTTGTGTTATAATTTCAAAATATGGGGTAAGACCTTTTTTCCAATTACATGGATTACTTCCTTTATTGGGTTAAAAAAAGACACACTAAGCAAAAAAACCATGTACGACTGTGGAGAAGAAAACAAATTGGTATGTGACTTGGTATAATTAATATGTTTGCACACTTGTGATTGATTCAAATATGTTATTGGTGACATACATTCAAATCCTTAAAAAATGTTTACAATTGAAGTTTTTTTTATATAAAAAAAGGAGGAGGTGAATGAAAAACTCGTGTATTATATTGAACTAGAGATCAATCCAGATGCATAAAGCTTTGTATTATTTATGCATGGATTATATTAGAATTGCATGTTTAAATGGTGGTATAAACTCAAACCTTTGCCAAAGCAATATAATTGAACACTTTATCAAAAAGAAGTCATATGAGGTGAAAATATCATAGCCATTTAATTACATTGTAGGCAATTTCATTAATTATGCAAACTTTGGAATTTGCACCAAAGCCTAATGTTTGTTTAGTGTTCATCAAAATGAAATTTTTTATAGTGGGGTTCGTTAATGTCATAATTTTGTGTATGTTTTGTAGAAATGATGTTGGGTAAATCAATATTAGATTGTCTTTATGGCTCAGGGTATGAAGGCTTTTTTGTTGAATGTTTTTATACCAATTTCATTCCTCATTGGTATGCATGTCTTTTGATTTTTTGTAAGACTTAGTTTCCTCTTTATGGGGAGGTGTGTTGACATTGATCTCTAATTTGTGTGAAGATTTCAATAAGTTGTGTTTATTTGAAACTTTACTAATATGGACTATGGATGCTTTTATCAGATCGTTAATTAAGCATAACTATATGAAGTTTGATAGCATGTAAAAGCAAAAGATTCTCAATATGTTATAGATCATTGCCTTTTCTTGTCTGTCAATCATCTTTGTATGTTGATACAATTTCATTATTTCCTTCATATATAGCTATAGTAGAGCAATTCCTTGTTTAAAATGGTATTTTTCACTTGTGTACATGAAGAAATTCCTTGGATCGTGATCTAACAAATGGATAATTTGAGCAAGCTTGATAATTTGATGACAAAGAGAAGAATACTCTAATATAAGATAAGGCAATACATTTTTAAAAAGCAAACAATATTGCAGAAGAAATTGAAGTCATGCAATAGTACTTGCAAGAGGTTATTATTATGAATGGAATGAGTGAAACTTCAAATGTGGTGACTTGGAAATCTAAATGATTATTTTTTATGTAACCTATCAATAGCTACAACTGCAAATTTTGCAATTACTTGTATGATGAAAATGTGCTCAACATAAAATATGTTAACAAGGTATACTAGGGCATAGAACAGATATGGGGAACGAATTACTAATGATGATACTATATGATATTCTTTGCTTTACCATAGTGCACTAAGGCATAGATAATTTTTGGACATGAATTAATAAAAATAATATTTGTGAATATTCCCTACATTTTCAAGGTTTTTTTTTGTCTCGGGGACTAAAAGATGGGGGTGGGCAATGAAGGATTTGATTTCTCTTTGAGGTTAATATTCCATTACCATCTTATCAAATAATCAATAATAAGGTGTAATGGGCCCATCAATATATGTTAGTTACTAGTTGTGGTTTAGTTCAAAAGGTTGTGCAAGTGTTCCAACATCAGATTCTAAATAGGGGAGTCTTATAATAAGGTGTGAAGATTATTTATGAGTTCCTTATGTTTCTTTAGTTAGGGATGGATTAATTTCTTAACCTGTGCTATCAACCACTGGATAAGGTTATTGTGATGGAGATTTTATTTATTAATTTAGTAGGCATCACCGAAAAATTCATAAATGTAGGTCTCCTATCAAATTTATATGATATATTATATTTTATACTAGACAAATTTTATGCTTGATTATAAATTCAATTGAATATTAAATTTATCAATGTCATTATCCAAATATTTTGTGTCTCTATTAAGCACTAGAGATATCAATACTTTCAATGTATTTATCTAGAAACAAGTTTTTATGCTTTCCAAATTCTCTTAAGGATCACAAAGATACAAATTCTAACTACCAAGTACATTATAATGCTTGGAAGACAATGATCATAAGAATAAAGTTATAGACAAGAAGGAACCCATTCCATCACAAAAGCAGAGTCTTTGAAGTCCTAGGCAAAATTGCATACAAAGTTCAAGGATTGTTAAGACAAACAACGTGTTTTTTTGTCAAATAATAAGAAAAAACAAAGAGGATAGCCTAGAGGTTACTACGGCTATCCATAAGTTCATGATTCTTAGACAAACCCAATGATTCATGGTTAAGAAACATAGTACATAATATTGGCATATTACATTATCAATGGTTAGTTTTAGGTTATTTTATATTAATAAGTACATTATTAGTTGTATGGTTAGCTGGGAAGTTACATTTTTGTAGATAGTTTTCATAAGGGAAATAATGGCTTTAAATAGCTAATCTATTGTAATGCAAAATCATCAAGTTATATCCAAATGAATCAATTGAACATTCACCTTTTTTTTTCACATTTAGTATCAAAGCATGTAATGTTTTTGTGCATGTATTTTCAATAATGCATCAATCAAAGGTGGAGGCATGCACCAAGTTCAAACATCAAATAGCCAATAAAGGATGCCAATCTCTATGGCAATGATGGGAGATAAGTGGATGGAATATATATGTATTATGTAAACAAAAGAAGCATTTTCAGAGTGAGAAACAAATAAAAGAGGCATTTTCACCCTTTTAAACACTTAGAAGAAAATCAAGGGGCGATATTAGTTGAGGCATGAGCACTATTTTTCTACCTTTTATTTTTGTCAACATGTTCTAGAGAGAAAAAATTTCAAGGATGTTTTATTAACCATGATAGAATAAGTAGTGGACTGTAGAATGATTAGGGAAGTTTTTAGTGTAGAAGCTTTCAAACTAGCATGAGAAGGCATTAAAAGGATTTTTTCTACACTACATTTATGTTGTTTACATGAAAATTGCAAAAAGATCAATTAAATGATGAAGAGTGTCTATATCATTTTAAGGTATAACATAGAAATTAGAGTGATGTGATCATATTTTATGTAGTATGTGTAAACCTTGTTGTTCGTGGAGAATTACTAATGTTTCAAGACTGTGTGGTACTAACATGAGAGGGATGCAATTGCAACAACAATCAAAGGTGTCTATGACTATGTTGATGCATTTTCTAGCATGCAAATTGACTTGAAATCTTGTTGTGTGTAATATAAACTTATGTGCTTGAAGTTTGTTGAGACATTGAAAGAAGATGTTGATGATAGTGTGAATTTCTGGTAGAGAGATTATAGTGTTGTGTGTAGCATGAGAATAGGACTGAGATGCAAGGCATAGAAACATAAATCATTCTTGACATGTGTCTCGATTGAAGGTGGTCCTCTGATAGAGAGACTTTGTAGGGGTATTGTTTATGAGATAGATAAATTACTTTCTTGAAACATTTCAATTTAGTTTTATACTTTTCATCTTGGTCTATGTTACTTAATGATGGCTTTAACAACATATAGAATAGTAATCTAATGTTCCCCAATGAAAGTTATGGTTAAAAGCCACTATACTTAGAGTGAGGTATTTGATAATAAGGGTAGTTAATTCTATTGGAAGATTATGCCCAATGGCTTGATAACATTAATTTGATTTAGCATTGAGAAATTTGTTTTAAGAAAGTTTGTTAATAAGAGAGATTTAAGATAAAGTTGTTATAATATTGAAAGTTATGTATTATTATTTTTATTTTTTTGATCGGTAAAAGGCCGAAGCCCTATAAGATTTTATTAATATAAATAATTATTTTACAATGTGACCCCGCTTACTGCAGGTGCTAGTAGGAAAGAGAGGGGTTGAGAAAACCTCCAGCCTAGCCCGGGACCATAGGTCTTGTCCTTATACACAATATACGTGGGCATACCCATGACTCGACATTATCAAGATTTATTAAAATACATAGTATCCGTGGGCATTCCCACAGCTCGATATCTATCGAGATTTCGTTAAAAGAACAAGCTTTCAATGAGCATACCCATAGCTCAAGAGTATCGAGGATTAGAGATATATACTACAAAGTTATTTATAAGGATACAACTTTATGTTCTTACAAATAGAGCTATCATTTTGTGGAGTTTCGATCTAGGTTCTTCAATAATAGAGCAGATTAGTTGCTTGCTTGGCATTTTCCACCAATAGTGTGCTCTTACTGCTCCTTGTTCTTCACATGGACGAGATGTCCACCTACCAAGTGATTCTTTGTACCTAAAAAATCAGACAGAGGAAACTTCTACCTCTAATGGTTAACCCTCATAAAGCATTATAATATAAACCATCACCTCGCACTTAGTTCGGTACTAAGTTGTTTAAAATTCTAAATAAAACATAAAAAGGAATATATGCCCAATCATCTTACCTTCTTCCAAGGAGAGGAATTGTTATACATGGAAGATAGTTCTAAGGAAACAAAACTATTCTTCCTTTATCCCATGTTAGCAATTATGAAACAATTTACATTTTAAGTACTCTCTGCTTGAATTAATTTTGACATTAGAAACCATAATAATAGCTCTAGTTCTACCAATATAACAAGAAAAGTAAAAAACCTTAGATAAATTTATAACTTTTTTACCTCTTATTCTAATTCTTTAACAATCATAATTAAATCCCATCGGTATTAACGCTTAGTCCAGAGATACAGGGGAGGAACAAAGTACCTATAGTCAAATCTTTTACTTTGACTCACAGTAAAGAAAACTTTGTAGAGGGGAATTAACTGCAAATTTTCCTTGTAAATTCAATTGTATAGAAATTCTAAAACCAACCTTTGATGCTAAAAAGAGGATAAGACTGAGAATGGATTTCAATATATATATATATATATATATATATATATATATATATATATATATATATATATATATATATATATATATATATATATATATATATATATATCTTCATGTGTGTGTGTGTATATATATATATATGTGTGTGTGTGTGTGTGTGTATATATTTACATATATATATATATATATATATATATATATATATATATATATATATATATATATATATATATATATATATATATATATTGTACACACTAAAATATGCACTTTTATGAACCATTACATGCAAGGTTACTCAAGAGTGAGGCCTCACAAAGCGGCTCATAGCTCTCTATGCATGGAGTTGCAAGGGACTATGAGTTTTGCTCTCAGCTAGAGCTACAAGAAGGTGACCTTGCTAGTCAACCACACAATGAGAGATTCACAATGAAGACAAGGGCAAGAGTGCCAATATCTCCAAGAATCTAAATGGAAATGAAATGCAATGCAACTAAGATGAAGATGCAAATGTGCAAGCTATGCTATGAAAATGAAAGATGCAAGTATTACAAAGCCTCCTAGTTAAACTAGATGAATTAATCTAAAGCATAAAGGAAATCTAAGCTAAGAATGCCATGAAAATGAAGCTACTATGCAAGAAATGAAATCTAACTATGAAGCAAGAAAGCCATGATGATGCAAGAATGAAGACAAGAAGATAGAGTGTTGATGAAGATCTAAGATGAATGCCAACAATGCTCCAAATCTTCAAACCCTAGATGCAAGAATGTCTCCAAAAGCTCCAAGATGACCTAGAAAACCTGTAGCATAACAATAGCATAAAATATGAATATATATCTATATGGAGGAGAGAGCTCTCCTTTTATAAGAAATGAGGTGAAATGGACCATGGAGATTAAGAGGCAAAAGGTCTTAATCAGCGGTGGAGCTTGAAAGAGGAGCAATCCATGTGCACAAACATCCTCCAATGAGAGTGAAGTGTTGACTTTTGAGCCTCATGTGGGACAAAAAGTGCTTTTTCCCTTTTTATAAAATAGGAATAATGCTTTATTTGTGCAACTTAGGATAAGAGGAAAGTGGGGCTTTTTATTTAATTGAAAGGGGAGGAAATATTCCTTTTAATCAAATAAAGACTTAGGATAAATGGTTAGCCCAAGGATAAAAATCTAATATATGATCGAAATTAAGATTTGATCAAGAAATTAATAATGTTGAAAATATTGATTATTGATAAAACTGATTCAGGATTGATAAATTGAATAAATGGAGCCCAAAGTCTAGGCGACCATTTTTGGGTGCATACATTTGCCCCTCTTTGACTAATGTGTGATCGATTTGGGAACACATGTAGTCAAAGAATGAAGTTGCAATGTGAGATCGATTTGGGATCACAAAACAACTCAGATGTGAGATCGATTTGGGATCACATCCAGACAAACATAAACAAAAGCTTAGACCAACACCGTCGCTGCTAGGTGCAAATCAAGCTTTAGACAACACTATCACCGTCGCTGCTAGGCAATAATCAATGTCTAAAATGGGAGATAAGAATCTCAAATTTTGAGCAAAAGCTCACAAAAGATGTCTGAATCAAGAGAATCAAGCGATTGGGGATGAGAATCCCATAGGTACTGCCCCCTCGGAATCGAAATCGAAATCAGGTAGAGGAGAGACAGAAAATTGATAAAGTTAATCAAATCATAATCGAATGTAAGGGTCAAATAGGTTAATCATTAGGCAATAGAACATGCCCCAGCCTGACTGGAAAGATGCAGTCAACGTGAGAAATGAGGGAGTGGAATGAATATGAATGAAAGACTAGAAGTTTGGAAGACATGGAAAGATGACGATGCCTCAACAAAGATTAAAAGATTAGGCCTCAAAAGATCAGCCAACTGCGCAGAAGGGGGGGAAGATTTGAAACATGATTTTGACTATGAAGATAACCTCAGATTTTGATTTCGAGTCCGAAAATGGATCCAGAATGTCAAAATTAGCTAGGGGTGCAATTTTTGCGCAATTCCGAGGTGTTTTGAAAATTGGTCAAAAAGTCAAAATGCTATAGGAATAGAAAAGGCTGTGATGTGAAAGACAAGGAGTGAAAGATATGATCAAGAAGAAGTGAAAGGTGAGCACAATCGACTGATAGGTCCATGAAAGATGAAAAGGAGAGCTCTCTTCATATGCAAAGTGCAAAACTAAACTATCATGAACCTAAAAAAAATGCAAGCTACTATGAAAGTGGTTGACTTGCAAGGTCACAACGCTTATAGACATCTAATTATCATCATCGAGCGTTATTAGTAGCGTCATAAGATCATACAATGCACACTAGCATAACTTGTGGATATGAATATGATCTTTATCAGATAGAGATGTGGGAATCTCACCTAGGCATCAAAGACATATAGGTCAAGATGACTAATGCAGTGAGATCACCTAAATTTGGTATAGCGAGATTATGCTTGTATCAAGACACATGAAAGTCAGGATAGCTAAAAGCATGCACTCGCAAAACAGTCAAGGATAATACCTCGTCAATCCATAGTGTCAAGTAAGACTAGCATAAATGCTCATGACAGTTAGGATCAACAAAATATACCCACAAGCAGATAAAGAAAGAAAACATGTTCTCATTCCCTCAGTCTTCTAGCTATGCATCATCGAAAACTTCTCAGGGAGAGATCACTCATCAAAGAAATCCTCATAGACAGCACACAAAGAAAAATAAAGTCATTATATCATCATCGAGTTGATTGTTAAAGTGCGTGTGTGTTGGTCATAGAGTCAAACTCTGAGTATCGTATCTGCTTATGAGAAATATCACATCATACTTAGACCATTGGGTAAGACATCTGATAAGTGTTAAAAAAAACACTCGACGCAAGGGTAGTGTTGAAAAACACTATTTTGGGGTGGTGTTGAAGAACACCTGTTGTGAAATGCCCCAAGAGACAAACACACCTAAAAGACCAATGCTAACAGTTATGCCCCCTAGACAAAGACAAAGACCAATTCCAGACTAAGCCAAATAAGGTCAAGGCATGATGGGAAGTGGCTAAGTGTCAAGGACGTATGCTAACAAATAGGAGTGCAAAGGCCTCAAGTAGCGCCTGTTTCCAGGTTTTCACCACTTGGATTCTTTTTTCATTTTTTCATTTTTTCATTTTTTTCATTTTTTGGGGATTTTTGCTACCAAGGTGCCTATTGCTAGGTTTTCACCAAGGCACTTTTTCTATTTTTTGATTTTTTTGAATATTTTGATTTTTTTGTATTTTTTTCAAGACATTTTATGCTTTTTAGGATTTTTTCAGCATCATATATGAATTTTTTTTTGGAATTTTTTCAGGATCAATAAAATATGTACAAAAAAATGCCCCTAGACAGAAAAGGCATCAAACTCTTTAAGCAAGATCACATCATGCAGTCCCAATATCTAGGAAGGTGGGGAACAAGAGGGATTAGCAAGCTGGTGACTGAGATGGAGGAAAGGAGAATGAAGGCAAATGGAGGGAAGAAATCCTCAAGGTCAAACTCCTCAAGAGTACCCAAGCTAGGGAAAAAAAATTATCATGCAAAGCACATTTGGACAAGCAATGAGAGGCTAGCATAAGATAAGTCACAAAAGCACATTGCAAAAGAAGGGAGGATGCAGTCCAAAGGAGTAGACATGTCAAGAGACTTCATAACAGCATATTTTACTTTTTTTTATTAGATCAAGACCAAGGGGGAAAAGGATAGCGAAACGCTAGAATGAATGAAGGAAAATAAATATGAAGGCTAAACATGAAAGGAATGAAAGCAAGACCATCATAAGATAGCTCACAAAATAGCCAAATGTTCAAGTATAGATCAACATTGTCAAGATCAAAGAGAGAAGATGGAATGGGTGAAATATGTAGAAGAACTACGCATGACGCCTGATTGCCAGGTTTTCATCATGGTACTTATCCAAGGTGCCACAAGGGAGTGGTTTTCACCATAGGATGAATTTATTTCTCTTTACTTTTGCTACCAAGGTGCCTGTTTCCAGGTTTTCACCATGGCACATTTTCAAATTTTTTTCAATTTTTTGCTATTTTTTGAATTTTTTTATTTTTTTGATTGTATCTTTTTTTTGGAAGAAAGCAAGCTTTTTAGATAATGCTCCTTGAAAGGATAAACCATGATATGTCAAGGATTCAAAATGATATGCTCAAAGATGCTGAAGGGGAAAGGAAGATGCACGAGGAATAGGCAAATGAGGAAAAATGATAGAAGGTAGAAGGATGATGAATGGAAGGATTGTGAAAAGGTAGATGGAAAGAAATGTAAGATCAACGTCAACACACACCTTGAGGGGTGGCGGGAAAAATGGAGGAAACATAAACCATATTCTGGTCCAAATGTGAACCATATTCTAGTTCATTATTGCTATCTGGCTCCTCAAAGAGAGGATTGGTGTGCTTGTTATAATTCTCAAATGTGAATGGAGGAATATGAGAAGGAATATGATGAATGTTTAGCAGAGGTTGTGGTTTAGGCACATGGAATGAAAGATCATTTTTGGAAGAAGATGAAGTGGAAGCCTTTGGAAGCTTGAATGTCAACTTCACTTTTTGTTCAATATTAGACTCTTTCAAGAGAGACTTTGGAATCCATATAGCCTTAGGCTTTTCATTTATTTTTGATGATTTAGAGAGAATATCTTCAATAATGGATTTTGGAACCCATACTTGTCTTGTAGTTTTCTTTTTAGATATCTCTTTTGACTTTATATATCCATGTCGATTAGAGGGGACATGGTGATCTTCTTTTTTTGATGGATTCTTATATTGCTTCTTTTTCTTGTATTGAACATTCAAGTTACTTCCAAAAGACTTGGGACTTGTGTAAGAAGAAGAATAATACGACTGGTTTAAATGGGTGGGTGGATGAAAAGGATTCAAGGGTATGTATCTATGTTGATCTTGAGGAAAGATAGGAGATGGAGGGACGTAAGGACCCAAAATGGATGACGAATTAGGAGAATTAGGAGGGAAAAGTGAAGGGACATAAGGACCCAAGATGGAAGGAAGACATGAAGCCCTTAGTATTGGTGGAGGAGGTCCAAGGATGGACGTGGAAGATGAAAAAGGATAATTAATAAGTTCATCTGCATCTATATGACAACCAAGGATACCAGCATCTTTAGAATGAGCATTAGGATTTTCAATAGGATTGTGCACATCTTGAGTAGGAGCAACTTCGTTGATAGAATCGTTAAAAGCTTGCGAAGACTTAGGAAGAGTAGAAAGCGAAAGTGAACATGGAGTGGTAGAACAAGAAGATTGAAGGCTTTGATCTTGACAATGATCTTTGGATAGCATAAACGTATCATTTTGCTTTGGATTTTCAATAGGCTTAACATTAGAAGTAACAACACCATTTTTAATAACCTTAATGGAAGTATCATCTTTGGAAAGCGCAAGTGTGGTAAGGTTATTTTGATTATCAATAAGCTCAATAGTGTAAGTAGTAGCTCGATCTTGCTTAGGAGAAGACTTAAGACATGGTGGAATGAATGAGGAAGGGTGTAGAGGATCAAAAGAACCATGAAATGGATGGGAGACATCATGAAAATGATTGGATGATATGGAAGGTTCTTGATCTTGATCTTTCTTTATATTTTTTTCTTTATCATTTTTAGAGTCCTCTTGACATGAAGCCACTTCTAAGGACAAGGAATCATGTTGGAGTGGTATGGAAAACTTTGGAAGAGATGGTGAAGGACTAATTGAAGTAGGAATTGTAGCACATGAAAGCTTAGGCTCACTAGGTGTAGCATTATTAGAAGTATTTACAGCCAAGTGAAGGTTAGCTTGAGTATCTTTAAGAGGTAGCCCTTGAGGATAACTATAGGGAACCGCATGGAAAGTCTTAGGATCTTTGTTGGATGAAGGATTTGTGAAAGATTTGGATGACTCAGAAGCTTTAGGAAGTGTGTGGGTATTGGAGGAAGTGGTGGATGGAAGGGAACCATCACAAGACAAAGGTTCAACATTAATATGATTTTGCTTGAGAGTGAGATCTTTATTTTTAGCATGAGAGTTTTTAGAGGAGAGATGCTCATAGTATCTACGTTTGTAATCAGCACGAAAGGCTTTCTCTTCCTCAATAGAAGTAGATGTATCATATTGTTCACAACAAATATCATAATTCCTCTCAAAATCAGAATCATATGGATCCCCATCACAATCTACCCAATAAGATGACCCTTTAGTAAGCCTAAGCACACGACGAGGAGGACTCTTAGGAATAGAAGCATCATAGGTATGGCTAAATTGTCCATCATCATAGTCATCATAGTCATCATAGTCATCAAAGGTAGGTGCGTCACTCTTTATGGAAGAGACATCACAAGGACTATCGTGTTGCTCTTTATGGTATGTCTTCTGAAGAGAAGTAAGACTCTTGGGAGAAGTAGAAGAAGAATGAGATTGTGAAGAAGGGGAAGGTGAAGACCTAGTGGAAGAAGAATACTTGGATAATGAAGATTGCGAATAATGTTTAGAAGAGTCATGATAAGATTTGGAAGATGAAGAATTCGAATGGGGTTTAGAGGAATCATGATAAGACTTAGAAGATGAAGAATGAGAAGATTTAGATGATGAAGAATATTTGGAAGAAGAAGATTGTGATATGATCATGTCTATGATTCTAGCAAAGGCATCTGATTTAATCATCTTTTCTTTTATTTTTGCTATAAGTTTGTCACCCATGAGATATTTAGAAGAACTATTGGAGGAATAAAGATACTCTTCAAATTGAGCAATGAGTTCAAGATCATCTATTCTCAAGAGAGGTTCCTTAACAAGATAGTTGAAATTCATGGTTCTAGAAGAGGAGGACTCAAACATAGAAGAAATGAATAGAAGAGATGAATAGAAGAAAGTAGACTAGATAATAAGAGGAAAAGAATCAAGAAGAAGAAGAAGAATTTCCCATGGGAGTAGAAGACTTTAGAAGAACATGGGAAATGGAGAAGAAAGAAGAAGACTAAGAGCCATCTTGTGCAATTGATACCATAATGTTCATTGAGATGTTGAGCAACATGACAACACCTAGGATCTAAGATCTGGACTGACCAAGGAAGACTGAGAATTGAAGACCCTTGGTGATAAGATGACCTCACAAAATGTCAACACCAAACTAGGATAATCAAAGTTCTCTATTGTCCAAAGAGAAATGAAAGATAGAAATAAAAGGGGCTTTACCAACACTGTCAAAGAGGTGCTTCAAATCAAAGGATGAATATCCTTGCACTTTTGAATCAGGAGGTTGGACTAGGCCAAAATATAATTGAAATTGAGATTAAATGAAAATTATTTGGACAATAAGAGTACTAAAATTCTCCAAGAATGTGACTAACAATTCTAGAGATAATCTTTCTCACCAAGAATGGACAAATGCGATACTGATGTTGATTTTGACCAATTTGTGCAAATTTTGAATCTAAGGGTGAAAATGTCTGATTTCAATCACAATTTTAATAGTATTTTGGACAGGTTTGCAAACAGTAGGGGATCAAACATGTCTCCAAACACTTGAAACAAGGGCAAAAGCAACCTTGCCAAGACAACACTTGTGATATCAAACTTGAAAAAGCACCCTATGAATGCTACCGATTGTTTGTATGTCAAGATCATTTACACTGGTATCACACAATCGAAGACACTTCAAGCAAATCTACCTACAAGACAAGGCTCATTACTCATCAACTTAGCCCACAACTTGATGCCCCCTTGCCTCACACCAAGTGGTTGCCCACAAGAGATATTGGCTTTGTCGTGGAAGTGTCAAACGACACAACCAAAGGGACACATATGGTGAGTATCTTGGGGTGATCCGGGTTATTCCACTTGGATCAATCCTTGCACTAAGAAGATAAGCAGCTAAATAAAGGTAGTTTCTAATCTAAGGTTCTTAGTAAGGATTTCCGTTCATAACACCCCTCTTGCTCCTCATAAAGGACTAGGACCTCGCGGCCTCAAGAGTACCTTAAGCATTCTTTCTCAATGCTTTCCCCATGGTCGCAATCCCATGAGCTACTCACATCAAGCGAAGACAAGTGTTATGTCTACCAAGGTTTTGTGTCCTCGATAGCCTTGAGATTATAGTGAGTTGGAATCACTCGCCACCAAGGAAAATGATGACAAGGTTGTCCCCACTTGGGTCGTTCCTCTTGATTGCTCAAGAGCAGGCCCGCTAAAGGATTCTAAACTAAACAAAGAAGCGGATCAACTCTTGAGGTTCAAGGTTTTTGGTTCACCACAAGGGTGAAGAGCATACTCCCCTATCTCAAGAATCTTTCCTAAACACACCAAGCAAATATTCAATTACCCCCTTGCTTTCAAAATTCCAAGATGGGTCAAGATTTCTGTTTCACCACAAGGGTGAAGAGCATACTCTCCTACCACCTCAAAATTCCTACAACAAGGTATTAAGATGCCTAATACAATTAGTAAATGCCACAAATGAAAGGAAAATAACAACAAGCAAGAAATGAAATTTTTATTTTTATTTTTTTGTTTTTATGCTTGGGCAGCCCTGCAAAAACTGTTAGTAACCCTCTTTGACATGCGTTCTTTTGACAAATTTCAAGTAATGAGAGCACCTACAACCACAACTTGTTAGACCAACAAGAGTTAGGAGAATCAAAATCCAAAATCTACCAATGATTAGTTCATGAAAAATCAGATAATCTGCAAAAATAACTGATCAAATGATAAAATCTGAAAATGAAACCATCATGGTTGGATTAGGCTCGGAAAGACCTTTCCAACGATATATCACACTTAAACTTTTGATACCATTTGCAAAATTTCAAAAAAAAATGGGCACCCGTTTTCCAGAGTGGCACGGATTTGAAAACGCTAGAAATTTCAGAAAATTTCAAAAAGATAGCTAAGAACCCGAAACTTGCAAGATACAAAATAGTTCACTATTAGATCAGGCGATATACCTCAGACTTCACCAGTATCGCGCGATACTTCTTCCTATAGCCAGGCGATACTTCCCCAGTCGAGCGATACTTCGCACGATGCCAGGCGATACTTCGCCCGATACCAGGCGATAGACTTCAATATAGGCGTGCGATACTTTTTTCGTGCGAACTATCGCGCCAAGACAGGAAGTATATCGCGCGATATTTCTGAGAAGTGTCACGCGATAATCTGAGACAGAAAACCAGAGACGCAGATTTTTTCGAAAATTAATCCGAAAATGATGAAAATTTGACGGAAAATGCAGAATTAAAGGGACAAAGCTAATCTACTCTGCCCCACGGTGGGCGCCAGAAATGTACACACTAAAATATGCACTTCTATGAACCATTACATGCAAGGTTACTCAAGAGTGAGGCCTCACAAAGCGGCTCATAGCTCTCTATGCATGGAGTTGCAAGGGACTATGAGTTTTGCTCTCAGCTAGAGCTACAAGAAGGTGACCTTGCTAGTCAACCACACAATGAGAGATTCACAATGAAGACAAGGGCAAGAGTGCCAATATCTCCAAGAATCTAAATGGAAATGAAATGCCAATGCAACTAAGATGAAGATGCAAATGTGCAAGCTATGCTATGAAAATGAAAGATGCAAGTATTACAAAGCCTCCTAGTTAAACTAGATGAATTAATCTAAAGCATAAAGGAAATCTAAGCTAAGAATGCCATGAAAATGAAGCTACTATGCAAGAAATGAAATCTAACTATGAAGCAAGAAAGCCATGATGATGCAAGAATGAAGACAAGAAGATAGAGTGTTGATGAAGATCTAAGATGAATGCCAACAATGCTCCAAATCTTCAAACCCTAGATGCAAGAATGTCTCCAAAAGCTCCAAGATGACCTAGAAAACCTGTAGCATAACAATAGCATAAAATATGAATATATATCTATATGGAGGAGAGAGCTCTCCTTTTATAAGAAATGAGGTGAAATGGACCATGGAGATTAAGAGGCAAAAGGTCTTAATCAGCGGTGGAGCTTGAAAGAGGAGCAATCCATGTGCACAAACATCCTC